>NIVC01000212.1:470000-627500 GCA_002269645.1 Macrostomum lignano | reverse complement strand
TTCAGTAACATCATATGAACTTCAGTAACATCATATGAACTTCAGAACATCATATGAACTTCAGTAACATCATATGAACTTCAGTAACATCATATGAACTTCAGAACATCATATGAACTTCAGTAACATCATATGAACTTCAGAACATCATATGAACTTCAGTAACATCATATGAACTTCAGTAACATAATATGGGGACCTCAGGAGGATCATATAAACTTCAGGAGGATTATATGGCCCTCAGGAGCATCATATGAACCTCAGGGGCATCATATAAACTTCAGGAGCATCATATGAACTTCAGGAGGATCGTATGCACTTCAGGAGGATCATATGAACTTTAGGAGGATCATATAAACTTTAGGAGGATAATATGAACTTCAGGAGGATCATATGAACTTCAGAAGGATCATATCAACTTCAGAAGGATCATATCAACTTCAGAAGGATCATATCAACTTCAGGAGGATCATATGAACTTCAGAAGGATCATATCAACTTCAGAAGGATCATATCAACTTCAGAAGGATCATATCAACTTCAGAAGGATCATATGAACTTCAGAAGGATCATATCAACTTTAGAAGGATCATATCAACTTCAGAAGGATCATATCAACTTCAGAAGGATCATATCAACTTCAGAAGGATCATATCAACTTCAGAAGGATCATGTCGACTTCAGGAGGATCATATGAACTTCAGGAGGATCGTATGAACTTCAGGAGGATCGTATGAACTTCAGGAGGATCGTATGAACTTCAGGAGGATCATATGAACTTTAGGAGGATCATATGGACACCAGGAGTGCCACATAGACCTCAGGAACATCATATGAACCTCAGGAGTGTTACACAAACCTCAGCAGCATCAAAAAGGAAATGGAGAAGTCGTAGACACTCAATGGAATTATCGCCCCCTAGCCAAAGTTCATCGCCACCAAATCCCATGTCGTTAAGCGTCAATCTCAGTCCGTCGATCGCGGCCTGGCTTTCAGGCTCTGGCAGTCGGGCGGAAATAGCAGAGCAACTGGCGATGGCAAACGATCGATTTCTGGGCGCGCCGCTCCCCAGCAGGACATAGCATGCGCTGGCCAGGGGGGAATAGCGCCAGGCCTGTCCGGTGCCGCACAGATCGATGGCGGACGGCGCCGAGGCTGCTCGGGAAACTGCGTGAAGCGCGTGAATAATAGCGGCGTTACCGTTTTCATATGAGTCATGGGAGACATAGAGCCAATCAAAGCCACTGCCACAGAACTGCACTCGGCCATAGACAATAAAGCCAATCAAAGCCACTGCCACAGAGCTGCACTCGGCCATAGACAATAAAGCCAATCAAAGCCACTGCCACATAACTGCACTCGGCCATAGACAATAAAGCCAATCAAAGCCACTGCCACAGAATTGCACTCGGCCATAGACAATAAAGCTGATTAAATATCAATCAGGCGCACAGCTCGCTATTCCAAGCTGCACTCTCCTACAGACTGCCAGCTGTTTAGGGCGATCTGTCCTCTGGTTTAAAAGACAACCAAGCAAAATAGTTAAAAGCAGGTATTCTGTCCGCAGAACTTCATTTGTGAAAATTGGTGCTGACTTTTAATGGAGTCATCCACATGGAACATGACACACGCACTTACCAAGAGGCCCATCGACAAGCAGTAAGGCTACAATGGCAAAACAGCCCAAATGAAAGCGATTAGACATTTTCTCAGTCTCTCTAGGCTTAGAAAGTCCAGGATCTCTGCTTCAAAGTGAAGCCCGCACGATGCTAATATTTTATACACAGACAAGGCACAGATTTTGCAGGCCAAGTGGAAACAGCGGAAAGCACACAAAAAGAGCGAGTTAGTAACCATGGAAACTGCAATAAACAGAACACTTTACGCTCTCTCCCATCTTCGATCCACTAAGCCAGGCTAATTCAATTGTCAACACACGGACAATGGCCGCGGCATTAACCCAATCCATACGGGAAGTTAAAGCATTGTGCGCCCCTTGCCTGACCCCGGTCCCAACTTCCGAGAGAGTTAAAAAAAGGTAAAGGGTGTGCAAATATATATTTGCTTTTTCTAGTTTCCTGGTTCTGCTGGGCCTTGTCTTATCGAGATGAATTGGATAATTCAGGATCTGGTTGAGTGCACAGGAACTGACTGTGGAACCATATATGCCTACTATTTCATGCGAATGGAATGGGATTGCAGTGTAGTTTAGAATGGAATGGGGTTGCAGTGTAGTTTAGAATGGAATGGGGTTGCAGTGTAGTTTAGAATGGAATGGGGTTGCAGTGTAGTTTAGAATGGAATGGGGTTGCAGTGTAGTTTAGAATGGAATGGGGTTGCAGTGTAGTTTAGAATGGAATGGGGTTGCAGTGTAGTTTAGAATGGAATGGGGTTGCAATGTAGGGTAGAATGGAATGGGGTTGCAATGTAGGGTAGAATGGAACGGGATTGCAGTGTAGGGTAGAATGGAATAGGATTGCAGTGTAGGGTAGAATGGAATGGGGTTGCAATGTAGGGTAGAATGGAACGGGATTGCAATGTAGGGTAGAATGGAACGGGATTGCAGTGTAGGGTAGAATGGAATAGGATTGCAGTGTAGGGTAGAATGGAATGGGATTACAGTGTAGGGTAGAATGGAATGGGATTGCAGTGTAGGGTACGAGTAGAATGGAATGGGATTGCAGTGTAGGGTAGAGTGGAATGGGATTGCAGTGTAGGGTACGAGTAGAATGGAATGGGATTGCAGTGTAGGGTAGAATGGAATGGGATTACAGTGTAGGGTAGAAATTAAAACAAAGATATACCAGATTAAAGATATGAAAATTTTTAAATGGAAAAGAAAATAGTTTTACTCAAAATTGTGCCACAAAACATTTCTGTTTTACATAAGACTTTTCTGAATATAATTTAATATGTAGGCCAACGGAAAATCCGTATATTTTGCAGGCATAGATAATTTCTTACAATCAACGCACGGATGTACAAGCATTTTAAACATAATCAAAACAATTACTCAGCGAGAAATATTTTGAAATTGTTAATTTATTCAACGTTTTTTATAGTTGTTTCTTTAGTTTGACACTAAAATATTGTTATAAGAAACGTTTCGCACTACTCACAGAATAAACAAGTAGCAATAAAAGAAAAATTGTTGTTTTTCTTAGATAGAAAAAAATCTCTGAATAGAAATGAAAAGTTGCAAAAATAATCATTAAGAAGGGATTATAGCAGGATTACGTTTCTCTTAGTAATCTGAAGTAGCTTAGGAATTAATTTAAGCTACTAGATTTCAGTAATAATTGATTAAATAAATTTGCAACGAGTATATATGCCCCCACAATGTAACAATTTATCACAGCTAGATCAGGGGTCGGCAAACTACGGCCCGCAAAGCCCTCACTATTCGGCCCTCGGGGGTCCATGAAACTTCACAATAGCAATCAGGCCGACTCAAGGTTTAACCCATCTCAGGTGTCCTCTCTCCGCTCCTCTATCCCCTCATCTACCCTCTCGTCTCTCATCTCACCTCTCTCCCCACATCTCCCCTCTCCTCTTCCTTCTCTCCTTTCTCCCAAAAAGTTTGCCGATAATTAAACTCAAACTAAATCTGCAGTTCTGTCAGTCAGTCAACCTTAAGAAGCATCGAAAAGTATTTGCAGGTAACAAAGGTAGTGACTCTAAGACAACTCTAAAACGATTATACGTCAGGGTAAAAATCACCCAAGTCAATTAGAGGCATTTTTGTCTACGACTCTGAGGCCGCAGATTCGTACATGAGACGTGCCAGAGTCGCTGTTTAGCCTACTCGAGTTAGTAGAAAGTTAAGCGCTAACACAACGATTCTTGGACGACTTTTTTTCACGACTGTCGCCTCTCCGTCGCATTACAGTCGTTTTGAGCCATACATGCGCAACTGCTGGCCGATCTGGCCACTGTAAATTGTGGTGGACCAGGGGTAAGTCGCAAAAATGCCCACCCCAAAGAATACAGACGTAGTACTAATTAGATGACGAGGCATTTAGTCCTTATAAGAGAGTCATAGTTACTCCTGCCGTTTACCCAAAACTGCATTAATGTTGCTCTAGGGTTTCTTTCACAGGTAAGTCGCATTTTTGGTCAAAAAGTAAGTCGCATGGCCAGTGTAAATCAGGGGGGTTGCGCATATACGAGTATGTTTTGAGTCGTTAAAAAGTCACAAGAGTCGCTAGGGTCACTAAGTGTCACCAAGTGTCAGAAATTGAAGTTCCCCTTAATTTTATCATAACAAAGCAATAACAATAGCATGGGTTATGAGTTAAATTATCCGCAACAAATTGTCTGTCAGTTATTTTCATCATTGGACTCCAGCAGATTATTTTCGCTTCTTCAGCTCTTCGAATCGTCTGGTAAGATCGTCAAAGTCCACATTTTCGCTGGCACCGCCGGCTCCACCGCTTCCGCCTGGAGGCTGCTGCGGCGGCTGGTAGCTGTTCGCTGGACTGTTTGGCACGCCTGGGAGGTCAGGCAGAGCCAGTCCGCCTGGAGGGGGGCCCGACTTGTCGTTAATCATCTGCTGCTGTTGCTGCTGCTGCTGGGCAGGCGGTGGCGGCTGGTACTGATAGGGCGGCGGCTGCGCACCTGAGAAAGCAGAGCAGGGGCACATGCACTAATACACACGCTCACACAGGGCGTACAGCGGCTATTTGACTTTCTAATGGTCAGGTATGTATTCTAATTTTAGTGTGATAAAACAAATGATAAAATATACAAATAAAATCAATTTTCACGAATCAACTCCAATTAGGAAGGCTGTCAATAAACCACCGAAGAGACACAGGTCATTATTAAATTATCATATCGTACGCTAAAAACCTGCAGTAAATAACTTACACATGTCACCAGGAGCAAATGCTGCAAATGTTTTTCGATTAATTATTTATTGAACCGTAAAGTTTTATTGATGCAATAAAGTGCATTCACTGTATCGATTAGATAGGAGAGCGGAAAGGAGGAAAGGAGAGATCGGAGAGGAGAAAATAAGGGATTAGACATTAGATGAGGTTAGAAAGGCGAAATCAAAGAGGGGATAAAGGAGAGATTAGAGGGGATAAGAGAGGGAAGGAATGGAAGAATAGAGAGAGGAGAAAGAGGAGATTATAGAGGGGAGACAGAGGAGATTAGAAAAGGGAGAAAGAGAGATTAGAGAAGGGAGACAGAGGAGATTAGAGAAGGGAGACAGAGGAGAATAGAGAGGGGAGACAGAGGAGATTAGAGAGGGGAGACAGAGGAGATTAGAGAGGGGAGACAGAGGAGATTAGAGAAGGGAGACAGAGGAGATTAGAGAAGGGAGACAGAGGAGATTAGAAAAGGGAGACAGAGGAGATTAGAGAAGGGAGACAGAGGAGATTAGAGAAGGGAGACAGAGGAGTTTAGAGAAGGGAGACAGAGGAGATTAGACAGGGGAGAAAGAGGAGATTAAACGGGAGAAAAGGGAGATTAGAGAGAAGTAAAGGGAAGATCAGAGGAGAGGTGCGGAGATCAGATAAGGATGAAAAGATAAAGTATAAGAAAGTGGGAATGTATAATTGACTAATTCCACGTTCCAAAGCACATAGCACAGAGACAACAACCGCTGAATAAATAGAAAATTTAAGCGTTCGAAGATTCAAAGATTTGATGTACATGATTAGCACTAAAAAATCGATAAAAACTGACCTTCAGGACCCGCTGGCGCCGAGCCACTAGAAGCGGCGCCGCCACCAACCGCGCCACCGACAGAAGCGGCGGCGCTACCAGCCGGAAAGGCAGCCGGCTGCGGGAAGCCCGGCTGCATCGGGTAGGGAGTCGCCGGTACTGAAGGCAAGCCGCCACCCCCGCCGCCGCCCCCGCCACCGCTGCCGCCTCCCTTGCGACTATCAAATCCCTGATCGATATCAATAAGATTCGAGGCGCCCTCTTCTTCCTCGCGCATCACGTCCGGATCGGGAGTGAACGGCACGTTAAAGGATTTAGCGATCTCAATTAGGTAGCGTTCAACTAGCAGTTTCGGCGGGGCCTGCACGCCAAGCTTGTGCATGACCTTCTCGCTGACATTGTTCATCTCGTTAGATAGGCAGGCTTGGGCGAATTCTTTGCTGTACTTCAAAGTGAGCTGCTCAGCCACAGATTTGAATTCCGCTATGTCGGCCTGCAGACGGGGTGTCACCCAGATTAACGTTGCCACGGCCTCTTCTAGGCCCGGGTCCAGCTCCCTGCCAGGTGGGGAATTTAAGCCTTTGTGAGACTTTATTGCATAGCGCATCTGAAGGCTGCGTACGGCTGTTCAGTCCAAGGACTGGGGGGTCGCCACACACACCATCAATTATCCCAGCTAATGCTGGCACCCATTTTACAGCTGGGTGAACTGAAGCAATGCAGAGAGTTAAGTGTCCTGCTCAAGCACGAGGATTCAAGTCGTGAGTCTGATGCTCAAACCACTAGGCTACAACCCCTACTCACTGCTATAGACACAGTGAGACTATAGCAACAGTTATTAACAGTGAGGCAGCTATTCCCATTCCTCTGACTCCTGAGAACACATGCTCACACCCCGAATTTCTAATATGCTAGTTATACATTAAACAGTTTCTATGCAAATTAAGGCCTATGTATTATTATAAATTACCTTTTAACCTTACATAATTTATATTATTTCAAAACCAGCCAGTGGCACTATTATGGGTGCCTTTTCCCAACTGCTTTGAGCAGGCACACAAGTGTGCAGATATGTATGCAGTCATATGCATAGGCACACACTGATACAGTTGTAAATGGCAGCTATAACTGTTAGGCACATACACTTCATTATGTCTTAGGTTGGCTTTCAAATAAACCCAAGCCAAAATTTTAATCTATGCTTATAGTACCAAATTAATGCAAGTGCACTTGGAATTGAGCCTGGGCTGTTCATGCTTAGGTGCAACCTAGGGATTCACCTAGCCATTTCTATTGGTTCTAGGAAAGATCAGATTATAATTTTTTATGCTTTGTAAGCCAATTACATTATGGTTACTACAATAGTTACCATAACAAAAATGAATTATAGCTACAAAAATTCAATAATTAGAAACAATTATTGAGTAAAATTAAACTCCAATTAAATTTTAAGAATTTAAATATAAGGAAATCTAGATTTCTTATACAATATAGATCATAGAGCATATAAGACTATCTTTAGAACATATTTATAGCCATAGCAATATTATAATATAGACCAGACAGGTACTATTATCATTGAAATTTTTATTATAATAACATTTGGTTTTACATAAAAAGCTTTTTAATTGAATACAATAGACTAGAATCCAAAAAAGCTTAGATTTTTTAGCCAAGCCTAAGTAGTTTGTTATTGGCTATTAATAGACTATATAATTATAATATACTATATCTTGTTAAAAAATATTAACAATAAGTAACTAGTTAGGAAGGTGGCAATTAATATAAATAGAAACTAAATATTTAACTTTTTTATTAAATAATATTAACAAGAAATTATATATTTTATTACTTGTTAATGTTATTTAATAAAAAGTTAAATATTTAGTTTCTATTTATTTAATTGCCACCTTCCTAAGTAACTAGTTAGAAGATAATTTTATCTATTATAAGATAAAATAGATACTGATCTATTATCTATATAATAAAATATATATTATATAGATAATAGATATATAGTATATAGTATTATATATAGTATAATATAATATAATATATAGTATTTGAAGATACTGATATGAAGGTGGCAATTAATATATAATACTTAGTGCACAAAAAACATGGTATGAATCAAACAGGGCTTGATTCATACCATGCATAGCTTGGAACTTTGCCTTATAGTGTATCTATGTCTATTTGATGAGGTTTGTTTATACAGTTAGACCTTGAGAATTAACAAATACAAGCTAATGGTTAACAACATCATGATTCTAAAGCTCTGCATATATATTTGTCAATCATACGTGTGCAACTTCTGGCCAATCTGGCCACCATAAATTGTGGTGGACCAGGGGTAAGTCGCAAAAAATAGTACTAATTAGATGACGAGGCATTAGGCCCTTATGAGAGAGTCATAGTTACTCCTGCCGTTTACCCAAAACTGCATTAATGTTGCTATGGTTTCTTTTACAGGTAAGTCGCATTTTTGGTCAAAAAGTAAGTCGCATGGCCAGTGTAAATCAGGGGGGTTGCGCATGTACGAGCGTATGTTTGCCATCCATTAATGATTACACATGTGCCAGGGAGAATATGACAATGAATCAATGGTAATAGCATTATAGCAATACAGTTAGCAATAGGAATTATGACAAACTTCCTAGCACTATGCTCAATTATACCAAGTACCTATTGACTTAGGCTAATATATACATTGATGATACTTTGGATAAAAGAAGTAAGACTCATTGGTATATAGCCACACTCTTAAATCTATTGCACAGTATGCCAAAAAGTGACACTTTACATTATAAATTCAAGTTTATGCTAGAAAAAAACAAATTTACTTATGATATATTTGTTGGAAATTATCAAAAAGGCATTGCAACAATAAAGGACTTTTATATGTTGTAACAATAAAGGACCTTTTTGCATTACAACATTTTGGTCTTTTGTAAGCCAATAGCTACACTATATATTAGCTTAATAGTATAATTTTCCAGCACATACATGCGCAACCTCCAAAATTTGGTCAGCCATGCAACTTAGTTTTAACAAAAATACGACAGTTTTTGGCCAAAAATGTGACTTACCTGTGAAAGAAACCTTAAAGCAAAATTAATGCAATTGTGGGTAAACGGTAGGAGTAACTATAACTGTCTTATGAGGGCTAAATGCCTTGTCATCTAATTAGTACTACGTCTGTATTCTTTGGGGTGGGCATTTTTGTGACTTACCTTGGTTGGCCGCCAAATTGGTTGGCCAGATTGGCCAACTTGGCTGTCTGTTGCACATGTACGTTCCAGCAGATTATTCTATATGCAAACTATTATAAAACAATGCTTTATATTAAATACTTTATGCCAATAATTTTTTGATGTCTGTTGTATGCCAGAATTTTCCAGCATATATACCGTAGTCCAGATCATGCTGGGTGCATACCCAAACAAAAATTAATGGTTACAAATGCACGCTGAAAAAAATTGAGTGCATGCCCATTCTCAAAACTATGCTAGTGTGACAGGTGTTTTGCCTCCTACTTTATCAATTTTAATCCCACTAAATGCCACCAGCTGTGACAGGTGTATTTCTTCTTCTTTTATAATCCCACCGTTAAGCCACCAGCTGTAACAGGGGTTGTGCTTATCTATTTAGACCTCAACCGCTGACACCAGCTATTACAGGGCTACTTTTTTATTTCTGTTATTAAATATCTAAAGCTGCCACCAAGTTGTCCTAGGGCTTTTTAATTTCCCTTTATTAAATTCCTATTAAATTTTGCCTTAATGTTTCTAACTGTTTCTCATAAATTGTCTAGGTAGCATTCTTGGTAGTGTTCTGGTAGCATTCTTAGTATATGGTCTGGTAGCATTCTTAGTATGTGGTCTGGTAGCATTCTTAATATATGGCCTGAGCAGTCTTACTGGTATATGTACTTTCTCTATCTTTCTCCAGTCTGGGCATTACCGAGATTAGAGGGTCACAGCGATTACTCTTAGTGTTCTCTTTGCATGAATTCCCAATTCTGACTTCTAATACTTTTAAAATGAGCAATGATCTGAGAATAAGTATTGAACAAGCTATAAACGATTTAATTCATGAGAGCAAATTGAATCCTACTTCCCTAAACTTCACTCCTATTTATACTATTTCTTTTGTGTATATTTAAACAAACATAGAATATTTGAGAATATTTTGCAAAGTGAAACAAAAATAGAATTTTTGCGTAACATTTTAAAACTAGTATTTCTTAGAAACAAAAACCACTTCTACACTAGTGCCAGGTTGCGGATGGTTACACATGTTACCAGGTTCTGAACCTTTCTGGCATACAAAATGGCAACCCTAAGTCTTTGGCATACACAACCCTTGGCGCACTTTGTTGGCATAAACTATTGGCATACACAAGTAACACAACCACACATACTTCTTTTGGCATACAAGTTTTGGTAAATAAATTCATGCCATGCATGAAAATTGTAATGTAAATTAACATTTTTTACCATAAAGTAAAGGAAAATTTGTATAGTCTAAAAAGTCTGCAATACACTTTGGCTTTGCTTCTTTAAAATTAACAATAAATAAAATAAGTATAAATTATTGCTAAGAGCATCTATTTTGCATCATTATTTCTGTAGGTATAGTTTAAGTTTATTTAAAATGGAAACATGCATAATATTTTAAAAAGACTTTTCCTACAATTTTGTTAATTTTTCTGCTTTTTGGCAATGCTATTTACAATAGAAAATTAATACATGCAAAGATTTGGTTAAATACTTTATTATGAGCTTAAAAATGGAAAGCTTGAAATTTATGCCTAAAATGAACATTTTCCACTTTTTTTCTATCTTATAATAACTCTTCCATATGATTCTAGAAAGTGTATGCCAGGTGTGCATGCATACTATTTTCTTAAGAATGATGTATACCAACTGTGTGTATGCCTACCTTTGGAATACAAGGCCAATACATGCCCAAATTTTTGGGCATATACTATGTGATTTAGAGTATAGCATATATATAGTCCTAAGATTTAGGAGTAGGCATAAATTATATTATTTTTTAATTTAGGACTATCTATTTATCATTTTTACTTGATATTTTTCAATTTTACAATTTTATCAAGTTGATAGTTGACAATCTATCAATTAAAACTTATCAATCTTTTTATTGAATCTGTTATAGTATACATCCTTAAACTGGACAGAAACTACAAATTTCTAAGAAATATAAAATGTGTAAAAGTAAAAGATTACCAAAAATGACCTATGAAATTATAATACAATAGGCCTAGCCTAGACCACAGCCTATTCCTACTATAGCCATAGGCCATACATACATTTTAATATTTTGATAGCTATGGGGGGCTATTCATTCATAATGTCTAAGATGGCTAATAATAAGTTCAATTAGACTAATAGCATAGGCCTATTTGTTACAAGTAACTAGACAGGTGAGGTAGCTTACTTTTGACTGCTGATTAGTCCAAAACGTGCAAGTAGTAGGTCACAGTACATCTCAATAATTTCCATGGCCTCGACAAGATAGTCTTCACGAATGATATGTTCGACTCGGATTCGTGCTCGATCATCCTTACCAGCCTGGATGTAATCCGAAATTTCTTTTCTAGCCTTCAGTGCAAGCTCCGTTTTTTTCTTCTCCAATAACTTTAGGCGATTGATTACCAATCGCAAATTTGTCTTAAGTTTGCTGTAGTTTGCCTGTTTGGAAAACATTATAGAGCTCTTACGAAACAAACAGCAGTACAAGTATTTTAGAAATAAAAATACAAATGTGTTACAAGTTTTATTTATATTGTTTTTTGTATTTTTTAACGATTTCTTTGAATCTTTGATTGAATGTTCGTACGCCCTGAGTAATAGTATAGATTAACAAATTAGGCTTTGTCAGAAGCTGTTTTATATAGCAAAATAAAAGCTACTGCTCAAAATATTTCAACTTGGGTAAAAATATAGTACTAAATATAACTTCGACTTAAATATTTCTATGATAGGTAAATAGAAAAACATAAAGGCAATATTAGTCATTAAAATGAAATAAACCCTGTGATCGCAAAGCGCTCGCCAGTGTAAATTTAGATTGCGTTCATAGCAAGCCTCTGCTTTCTTTATCTTTTTTTTCGTTGATACAGTGCGACACAGCAATGTTTTGAAACTTTGCTGCGGTACTACGAGTATAAATAGGACTATAATACAAGAGTACATGCACAACACCTAGTTCATCAATCCGACGTCGGCAACGTCGGACGACGTTACCAGCTGACGTCTATCGACTTCGTTAGAAAATGTGTATTTCCAATTGTACTTTTTTACCAATCGTACTTTTGCACTGCCCTTTTATAACTGCCCACTACACTGACGTTTTCATAACGTGATGCTATAATTTTAAGAGCTTTTCCATATAGAAACAATATAGAAAATTAGTCACTTAAAATGGCCTTTTACTTCTGTCGGATGGGCCCCAGGATAGCATATAGATGTGACGAGCAGCTATAGGTCCTATACATGTAGCTATAAGAGAAAGACTGCGAGAGACAGAATGGAAAACTCGAGCTGAAAGATATTATATGCATGTAGCTATACAATGTATCCGGAGATGATTATCTTCGTCGACGTCGCTTTATGGTACTCCAACTACAATCAACCCGTGCGAACTAGCCGGCTCACCAAACCAGCTGCTGTCTTGAAATCGGATTTCTGACCAGAAGAAGCTTTGAGCTAACCTGCTGCTAACAAGGTAATATTTTGCACGTGGCTGGTACATGTGTACATGTCATGACGTAGTACACGTATATAGTAGCAACGGACGCACGGTTCGGGACTGCATGACATTGATCGCATTATTGGGCATGCAGGCCGCGGCCGGGCCTGCATGCCTACAGAGCTAGATCGAGGACCTGCAGGACAGAGATGCAGGGCTGATCAAACAAAAAAATTATCCAATATCAAGATCTGCCAATTCTTTGCACTAACTGCAATTCATGTACTGCAGTATTCCTTAATTAAACTGATTCAGAGCTATAACATATGCTATCAGCTATACTGATAGCATGAAGAACAAAGTGCAAAGGTGCTTTTACACATCCGCTTGTAAATAAAACTCATACTGTATATTGACAAACATACATGTACATGTGCTGATCCACTTTAACTTGCAAGTTCAGCATGCTTCAGTGAACATAAGAACATAAGAAACGTAACAAAGTACGCATAAACAATTTAGATTGCAACTAGCAATCTTATACGTACGCGACGCCCCCAGTTGGGGAGCAAACAAAGAATGTAATGAAAGATTTTAAATAAACTACACGTAGCTTCTATAACCTCAGCCTTTATATCTTTAGCAATTCCCCCCAAGCCTTGAAATCTGATCAGCAATTCCCCCAAGCCTTGATATCTCAGCAATTACCCTATAAGCCTTGGCATCTCAAAAATTCTACCCAAAGCCTTTCCCCAATATAGCAATTTAGCAACCCCAGATACCTCCTAGCATCCCCCCGATAGCAAGCATCGATCCCCCGATAGCAAGCATCCCCCGATAGCAAGCATCCCCCGATAGCAAGCATCCCCCTGATAGCAAGCATCCCACCGATAGCAGACATCCCCCGATAGCAAACATCCCCCCGAAAGCAAGCATCCCGCTTAGAAAGCACCCCCCCCAGCAAGATAGTGCAACAATTTCCTCAGCTAGTGCAATAACTCCTTTCTTATCTAGTGCCATTATTCCTTTTCAAATTTCAAATTTTAATTAATTTTTTTGAATAAACTACATGAACGCTCGTGTAGCTTTTGACCATAGCCATGACATTTAATAAATTCCCCCAAAGGCTGAAATCTCAGCAATTTAGCCCGTGAAGCCTTGACATCCCAGCTAGCGATTTCCCCCGTAAGCCTTGACATCTCACTAATTACCCTCATAATCCCATAAGCTTTGCCATCTTAAAATTCTAACCAAAAATTGCAGCAGAGCTTAATGTGACGCTTTATTTATGTTTTACATAACGCTTCTTCCTTGTTTACATTACATTTCTTTTATGTCTGACATGACACTTCTTTATGTATTACAGGACTCTTCTTTTAGACTGACATAGCGATTATTTTATTTTTAATTCTTCTTCTGCAACTTAAGCCAGATTAAGCCGATCTCTAGGCCTTATGAAACTTCCGTCACACGTGAACCGCGTGCATATATATAACAGTTGTTTACGGCATTGTCCTATATAAACACGCACTGCGATAACCCCTATAGGGTCCTATATTATAGCGTAGTAATCTGTGTGATAAATACTCGCTACACATAATAATCTAAGAAACACCGGATTTGGCAAGCCTGATATATATGATCGCGATAAGAATCTGAAAAGTTGTATGTATAAACCAGGTAGCTAAAATGACCTGTAACTGTGTAGATTACAGAGACAATAATTGAGTATAAAGAGTTAACCTATCGATCACTTGTTGTGTTGATAAAATATAGGTCATGACTATCACCCTGTGTAAGATGTCCAGTTCACTGGTGGCAGAGTATATCTCTATGTTCTACATGTACAGGGAAGCTATAATGTTCCTGATAATCTGAGAAGTAAGTTTTCTGTATAAATTAACGGTCGCATTTATGAAGCAGCCTAATTGTTATTTTATAACAAGATATTTCTGACCCTGATCTGGTTCTCGAGACATTTATAGACTGCTGATACAATTGCTATAGAGGCCATCGATTTGTTGGTTAACCTGTATTGTACACAAAAGCGAAGCACTGAGCAAGAGTATGTCGGACTTCATCAACTGTTTGATTTTATCTGAGAATGACCTGCTGTGCAACGGCACCCAGTATCACCTTGCCGATCACAAGGCTAAACCAGAGGATGCATTGTTCTGGATTTACCTGTGCATTTATGCTCTGCTAGTACTTGGAGCTGGTAAGTTGCCGATCTATCCTTACCTGTCTTTAGTGATCTGTCCTTACCTGTCTTTGGCGACCTGTCCTTACCTGTCTTTAGCGATCTGTCCTTACCTGTCTTTGGCGACCTGTCCTTACCTGTCTTTAGCGATCTGTCCTTACCTGTCTTTGGCGACCTGTCCTCACCTGTCTTTAGCGATCTGTCCTTACCTGTCTTTGACGACCTGTCCTTACCTGTCTTTAGCGATCTGTCCTTACCTGTCTTTGACGACCTGTCCTTACCTGTCTTTAGCGATCTGTCCGTACCTGTCTTTGACGACCTGTCCTTACCTGTCTTTAGCGATCTGTCCTTACCTGTCTTTAGCGATCTGATCTCACCTGTCTTTAGCGATCTGTCCTTACTCCTTATCTGTCTTTAGTGATCTGTCCTTACCTGTCTTTAGCGATCTGATCTTACCTGTCTTTAGCGATCTGTCCTTAACTGTCTTTAGTGATCTGTCCTTACCTGTCTTTAGCGATCTGTCCTTAACTGTCTTTAGTGATCTGTCCTTACCTGTCTTTAGCGATCTGTCCTATCTAATTTATTGTTTTTTTTCTTTTCGAGAATTTTTCCTACCTATCTTTGTGTAATGACATTACCGGTCGCTGAGCATCTGTCGGACTTTAAGTGATTGTAAATTAGATACCTATACTTGTTCCTAGATAAACTAGTCTTAACAAAAATGTATGCAGATAGCAAAGCAAAGGTTATACTTCTAACTATATTTTCTACAACTCTCTTAATTGCATTGCATCAAAACAAAGGCCACTTGAGTCATGAGTCTTGAGTCATAAAGTAATTTTACGGTTCAACTACCAGGAACCGACGATCCCTCACATGCAATGCTCCTACTGTTAGCCACCAAACCTCTGCGCTTTTTGCAACTCTCTTACCTGCAACCGAACACCCAAACACAGGCCTAATGAGCGGCCTAACCATAGGCCTGCTGAGTCTCGACCTGCTCAGCTTAAAAGTGCTCAGCGATTCTGGCACAGGCGAGACGAAACGTTTTGCCAAGCGTCTCTTCCCCATCATCAAGCAGCATCACTGGCTGCTGGTGACTCTGTTGCTAGGCAACGCGGCTTGCGTCGAGGCCATGCCATTATTTTTAGATCGGGTTTCCGATCCAGTGACTGCTCTCCTTGTCTCTGTCACGGCTGTGCTGTTTTTTGGAGAGTAAGTTTTGCTTTTTATTCTTGCTACTGCCAGTAGTTATATATTGTAAAAGTATAAAATAAAAAACTTTGTCGACTTTTTCAGAGTCATTCCGCAAGCTCTGTGCACCAGATATGGATTAATGATCGGGTACTATTGCTCTCCGTGAGTTGAAATTTTCCATGATTGCCTTTGACACTCTCTGACTGGTGACTGGTAGGTAGGGAAGGTTGACATGAGAGAGGAGTGTTACAAGAAGAGGGGTTTGACAGGGAGAGGAGTGTTACAGAGGAGAGGAGTGTTACAGAGGAGAGGAGTGTTACAGAGGAGAGGAGTGTTACAGAGGAGAGGAGTGTTACAGGGAGAAGATTGTTACAGAGGAGAAGAGTGTTACAGGGAGAGGAGTGTTACAGAGGAGAGGAGTGTTACAGAGGAGAGGAGTGTTACAAAGGAGAGGAGTGTTACAGAGGAGAGGAGTGTTACAGAGGAGAGGAGTGTTACAGGGAGAAGATTGTTACAAGGAGAGGAGTGTGACAGGGAGAGGAGTGTGACAGGGAGAGGAGTGTTACAGGGAGAAGATTGTTACAGAGGAGAAGAGTGTTACAGGGAGAGGAGTGTTACAGAGGAGAGGAGTGTTACAGAGGAGAGGAGTGTTACAGAGGAGAGGAGTGTTACAAAGGAGAGGAGTGTTACAGGGAGAGGAGTGTTACAGAGGAGAGGAGTGTTACAGAGGAGAGGAGTGTTACAAAGGAGAGGAGTGTTACAGAGGAGAGGAGTGTTACAGAGGAGAGGAGTGTTACAGGGAGAAGATTGTTACAAGGAGAGGAGTGTGACAGGGAGAGGAGTGTGACAGGGAGAGGAGTGTTACAGGGAGAAGATTGTTACAGAGGAGAAGAGTGTTACAGGGAGAGGAGTGTTACAGAGGAGAGGAGTGTTACAGAGGAGAGGAGTGTTACAGAGGAGAGGAGTGTTACAGGGAGAAGATTGTTACAGAGGAGAAGAGTGTTACAGGGAGAGGAGTGTTACAGAGGAGAGGAGTGTTACAGAGGAGAGGAGTGTTACAAAGGAGAGGAGTGTTACAGAGGAGAGGAGTGTTACAGAGGAGAGGAGTGTTACAGGGAGAAGATTGTTACAAGGAGAGGAGTGTGACAGGGAGAGGAGTGTGCCAGGGAGAACTAAGAACTGAAATAAATGTGATATGGAATGTAACAAAGGAAGTGACCGATGCGTGTCATGTATTGATTCACCATTTTCAGATTTCCAATATATTACGTCAATCTACTGAAGAAAACCTTCTCAAAAAACCGCCTCACCCTCCAGCATAGTGTACGCCTTCATGGCCGTGATGTCCCCGATTGCGTTTCCCATATCCAAACTGCTCGACTGCATTCTGGGCACCGACCACGAGACCGCGTTCAAACGCGAAGAGCTCAAATCTCTGGTCAGTTTCCATGGCCCCTCGCGTCTGTCTCGAACCAGCTCGATGGTGGTTTCTAGCGAGCCGACCGGCAGCGGTGAAAAACCGAGTGAGCAGCACAGACGGTCGGTTTTGACAAAAGACGAGGTGAGAAATGCGTCGTGTTTTTATTTGGCAGCACGCGATCTGTTGGTTGACAGGCACGTGTGCACAAAGCATTTTGAAATTCAGGAATTGACTTGTAACCTGCTCCCTTTTGTAGGATTAAGGCCTGTCAAAAGTTATATCACATGTAGCTACGTAGCGACGTCATACAAGTCTACAACCAAATATTTAGAAGCTATAACTAAGACCTCGTTCACCCCTAACACTAGACAAGCCATCAAAGAAAGTCACGACTGATTTTGACACAAAAATTGGCGTCAGTCAATGACTTTGAAAACGAGTTTTTAGCATTTGAGCTCAAATGAATAGTGTCTTAGTGTCCGACTTCTGAGACTTCTTATTCTGCATGGCTTTAAACATTCAATTCTCCAACTCCCCAAGGTAACCATCATCCGGGGCGCTCTGGAACTCACCAGCGTCACAGCTGGAGACGCCTGCACTCCTATCGAGAAGGTGTTCATGCTGTCTGATGAGCTCACCTTGGACTCAAGCACTCGACAGCGGATTATGCAGAGTGCTCACTCTAGAGTGCCAGTTTATCACGGCGAAAATCGTGGCGACATTCGTGGTCACCTGCTGGTGAAGATGCTGCTGCTGTTTGAGTCGCCCGCCAGCCCATCGGTGCAGGAGCTCATGACCAACAGGAAGTGCTTCCGGGAGATGCCGTTCGTGAAGAGCAGCGCCCAGCTATACGATTTGTTGAGAATTTTTAGACAGGGAAAGAGTTGAGTGCATTTATTGATTTATTGGTTAACCGGATGGAACCAGAGTGAACCAGAGTGAACCAGAGTGAACCAGAGTGAACCAGAGTGAACCAGAGTGAACCAGAGTGAACCAGAGTGAACCAGAGTGAACCAGAGTGAACCAGAGTGAACCAGAGTGAACCAGAGTGAACCAGAGTGAACCAGAGTGAACCAGAGTGAACCAGAGTGAACCAGAGTGAACCAGAGTGAACCAGAGTGAACCAGAGTGAACCAGAGTGAACCAGAGTGAACCAGAGTGAACCAGAGTGAACCAGAGTGAACCAGAGTGAACCAGAGTGAACCAGAGTGAACCAGAGTGAACCAGAGTGAACCAAACTAAAAAACCTTTGCTCGTCATGAAAAGGCCACCATTATTCCCATTTTGCCAGGTCAAATGGCCGTTGTCCTTGACAGCGACCCGACATCACCGAACGGAGTTCGAGGCATCATCACGCAAGAGAACGTGCTAGAAAAACTTCTACTCGAAGCCGGCAATCTCCGAGATCAGGATATCAGTGAAAGCATCAGTCAGGCGAGCATGTTGAATTCAGAACCGAAAGCTTCAAGCAGCGGTTGCTACGTGAACTGCGAGATGAACAGCCTCTCGTCGGTTGCTAGGAAAGTTGCTAGCGCAGGCGAGGGCGACTGGGTGCTGGTGAAGGTGTGGACGAAGAGAAACACGGAGCGAACTCCACTGATGTTGGGGAGGAGACTTTCCTGACAGTTTGGTGGCGTCACCACGACTTTTTAGTAACTGCGGCATGTGTGAAGGGAAATTACAAGCCGAAATCTGTTTAGCTACACTATGATAAACATTTAAAACTGCAATTTCAGACTTTTTTAAAAATAAAGCAAAAATTGATTGACATTAAATTATTATTCGATAAAATATTGATAAATCAATTGACAAATCGAAATGAAATCAGCAATGAGAAAGGAGGGCATGTGTTAATTTGAGTGTCTGAACTTCTTAAAAAGCTCAGAACATTTGTCACGAGTAGAATTTCTATACTTCTGTCATTTTCTAGAACATCACGATAATTAATCTACACGTAAAACTCAAATAAAATCGTTTAAAACAAAGGAACTCCGGTAACCGAAGCCGTTTTTTAGCAAGAACAGTTTATCAGTCCAATCACTCACCACGACCAATGGTTGGATTCTGGTCACATTTATTTGCGACCTGTGTGCACTAATATTGGCCTTGGGGATGTTGTCATGCGATTCGCACCCGTGAGGACCAGACTCCAAGACACAGAAACTGTACGTGCCTTACCATAGACAGTGGCGAAGACTGCAGGCAGACCGAGTCCAACCATAGACACTGGCGAAGACTGCAGGCAGACTGAGTCCAACCATAGACACTGGCGAAGACTGCAGGCAGACCGAGTCCAACCATAGACACTGGCGAAGACTGCAGGCAGACTGAGTCCAACCATAGACACTGGCGAAGACTGCAGGCAGACCGAGTCCAACCATAGACACTGGCGAAGACTGCAGGCAGACCGAGTCCAACCATAGACACTGGCGAAGACTGCAGGCAGACCGAGTCCAACCATAGACACTGGCGAAGACTGCAGGCAGACCGAGTCCAACCATAGACACTGGCGAAGACTGCAGGCAGACCGAGTCCAACCATAGACACTGGCGAAGACTGCAGGCAGACCGAGTCCAACCATAGACACTGGCGAAGACTGCAGGCAGACCGAGTCCAACCATAGACACTGGCGAAGACTGCAGGCAGACCGAGTCCAACCATAGACACTGGCGAAGACTGCAGGCAGACCGAGTCCAACCATAGACACTGGCGAAGACTGCAGGCAGACCGAGTCCAACCATAGACACTGGCGAAGACTGCAGGCAGACCGAGTCCAACCATAGACACTGGCGAAGACTGCAGGCAGACCGAGTCCAACCATAGACACTGGCGAAGACTGCAGGCAGACCGAGTCCAACCATAGACAGTGGCAAAGTGGCTTTACACAAAAGGGAGAGGCCCATCTAGCGCGCATAGAATTTGTGGCTTGGGCATGGCTGAGCAGTTTCAGGGTTTTCTTTAATTCTCTAGGACTCCACTCCAAGTTTTGTGTATCTGTGAAGAAAATTACGAAAAAAATCCATTGTATTGAGAAAGCTCACACCTGTACAGTTCTATTAAGATGGAACTAATTGGATTTTCAAATTGGCTACTCGCAGTCATGTGTCAGTCAAATTAAAAGTAGCTACATATATATGTATCTTAATTCTTAATCACAATTGCATAATAGCAATTTATTCGCTACTAATAGCAAAAGTTGTATTTTTCCTACAATGCATCGCTATCGCTTTAGCCCCGGGATTTGCAGGCATCTCTCATGAGCCACCATAAATCCCAGTTTATTTCTTTGCTGCTGCTGCCGCTGCTGCTGCTGAGCCGCCCCGCCGCCTGCTGCAGGCAGCGAGTCGCCTTCCACCCGATCCTCACCTCCAACTGCGTGTCCCCAGCTCACTACCAGCTGCTCGACCTTGACATCGCGGCCTGTGCGCTTCGCTGTGGAGCGGCTCCGAGGTGCAGAGCCTTCGTCATGGAGGCTGCAGCGGCCGCCTCGGACCGACAGCTCTGCCTGCTGTTCGCCTTCGACGCCTGCAGCTCGCGACTGCTGCTCGATCCCGGCTTGATGGCGAGCAGCGGCTGCAGCAGCAGGAGGCTTCGAGTCTTCGTCAAGCGGTCGGAGGGTCTCGAGCCGGGCCGGCTCTGTCCCGCCGACTATCGCTGGGTGCCCGGCGTCAGCGGCAGCCGCTTCAAGGGCTCGCTGTACAAGGCTGCTGGGAACGGGCAGGAGGCCGACTGGAGCGCTCAGGCCGACAGCTGCCGGAGCTTCCTGACCACCTCGGACGGGTCCGCCATGCCGCTGACGAAGCTCGCCGACCTGAGCAGCGTCGAGGAGCTCCATGATGTGAGGACGTCAACTGGTGTTACTAGCAGTCAGCAGATCTGGGTTGGCGCCTTGAATCTGGCCAACGGCAGCTGGGCGTGGGCGGACTGCGACTGGCCGCTGCCGGTTCTGGACACCGGCAGAGGTGGACTCTGGAGGCCTGGGGAGCCAAACAATGGCAATGATGCTGGATTGCGCGCTAGAATCCGCAACATGGCTCTGTATGACAATGTAAATTCATATTCGTATCACGGAGCCTGCGAATGCTTAGATCCATTTCTGAATTTCACTATCGAATGATTCGAACGAGACATTTAAAAAAACAGAAAGGCAGGCATAGAAGATTACCAAGTAAAATATTACTGAGCTGCAAGCGCTTGCTTGTACGTCTGTGACGTCTGCTGACTGACTGAAAATGTATTTTGTTGTTGTTGTTTGGATTGTTTATTCGAAAAAAACTTTCATTCATCTCTTTTGTTGCCTTCCCAACGGGGTGAAGATCACAGAACTGTAAGTTCTGTAATGAATATTGCTCGTTCAGATTCTATAGTTCTATAGTGCTCACCCCTAAACTATTAATGCAGCGCCTCGGACATTTTAATTAACCATAGACTATGATGAATTAAATGGCATATTTTGAGTATATTCAAAATCTGATGTAATCATATATGACACAAAGAGCATATACACACGATGGGTCACTCATTGTCC
This sequence comes from Macrostomum lignano, assembly GCA_002269645.1. Classification (NCBI taxonomy): domain Eukaryota; kingdom Metazoa; phylum Platyhelminthes; family Macrostomidae; genus Macrostomum; species Macrostomum lignano. Next base: position 605,765 of record NIVC01000212.1, on the reverse strand, counting down.
ATTTTTTTGGCCATTAGAAGCCAACGTGAAAAATTTGCAACTCACGACAACGGGAAAATCAACTACTGAACTCAATTTCGTCAGTAGTCTCTTCGGTGCATGTATCATTCTTAGTTTGATTGAGTAGCTTTTTATTTAATTCATAAAAAGATGTATCGAATGCTCAAAAAATAGCGTCCATGTCCTTAAGCTACTGAAGTCAAAATTTAAGCAACTCATGTCGATTTTTTGCAGAAGTGACGAAAAACATCGGTCGCACTTTCCCTTTTGTCGCAATACAAAGTGGCCTATCTACTGGTCTAAAATGATCTAATAGAAAATAACGACTTTCAGTCATTCGTAAATAGTGGATGCTTGTTACCAGCAGATTTTCGTTAATTTTTGGAAAATTTGTCGCTAAAAGCGCAATTCATACTACTCGCAAACGTCAGTAGTGTACTGAAATTTGAAGACCATGAATACCTACTTGAATGTCTACTTACAATACCTACCAAAACTACTTTCAATGCCTCTCCTAATGTTGCTTCCAATGGTCAAGGTTAGAGTTAAGGTTCAACCATAAAAGACTCATGGGGAATTGCTAATATGCCAAGGCTCCTGGCCTTGAAACAGCTGAGAAAAACAGCGAATAAATCTGTGGCTCAAGGGTAATTGCTGCGCTGTCTAGGGTTCATGAGGGAATCGCAGAAATGCTGTGGCTCAATCCTCGTGAGGTATTTTTGAGATGTCAAGTCTCACGGGGAATTGCTGAAATTTTGTTGCTGAAATGGAAGAAAAATGCTAGTCGGTGATAAAGTGACGTCAGATTGCTTTACAGGTTTAGTGCAGCAAATGCTTTGTGCTCGTATATATTACTCGAGAGTGTTCGAGACGTCAAAAGTGCTACACGATTTTACTCTATAGCTTCGTATCGTAAAGATAGCTAGTTTTTAAGAGTGACTCTTTTTTATTTAAAGTAACGTTAACATAAGCTTTTGAAAAATATTACGTTAAGAATGTGTATTTTTGTTTCAGAGTACAATAAAGAGCTGCATTATTCTGCAACAAATAATATGGATTCAATTTACAAAAACCCAAGATAATAAATATAGTTGCAACTTGCTGGACAATCTACAATCTTACAATATGTGCAGATTTACCTTTCAGTGTTTCAATACGCATTGCTCACGTTAGAAAACATGGGCTGGAACAAAAACTTCAAATGGCACAGAAATATGATGGTGCATTGGTTTGGGGTTGATTGGACTAGAATTGCTAATATTTCATCTTGAGACCTTGTCTTACAGTCAGAGAAAGTCAGTAACATTTCCTAGAACTTGCGAAATCTTTCAGGCCGGTAGCTAAGGCTCAGATTTCAGATCAGAGTTGAGCTGCAGATAGAGAAGGTCCCGGCCTGCTCTTCCACGCCATTGCAGTCCGAAAAGCCTCGAAGTCGTCGAAGCTCAAACTGCTTGTTGCACTGCTTCTGCTGCTGTTTTTGCTGCTTGAAGTGCTTTCTGCACTTGCAAAACGGCTGCAGGTATCTTCGAAGGTTGCTAGAAAACTGGTGATTGCTGTGAAGACACACCGACAGGTCCACCGCAAAGAATGCTTGGCTGATTGTGTTGCTGACTACAACGAGCATAGAGAAGACCGCCGGCTGCAGCAGCTTCCAGTACCAGGTGTCCACCAGTGTCCAGATAACCATCGGGATTTGGAAGAGCAGGAAACTGTTAGCCGACATGAGCACTGCGCGAGTGGCCTCGCGGCCTAGCCGAGCTGCGCCAGGATCCAGGAAGTGGTTTTCTTGCCGACGGAGATGCCGGCGACGCCGTAGATGATGCAGGACTGGGTGTCGCAGGCGCCACACGATGCCCAGACTGCAGATCAGGCAGATAAGCGCCGGCAGCAAGGACGCGTTCACGGCGACAAATGACGGTGGAATGGCGGGCGGTATGATGCCGCCACCGACGTCTCCACTGTTGTCAATGCTGTAGAGTCGGTGATAACCGCTGCCGGCGACCCGAAAGCCCTGGTCATGGCAGTTGGCATACAGAACCGTGACAAATGCTTGGAACAGCAGAATCGGTGGAATGCTGGTGACCAGACTGTACAGCCATACAAGCCCGATGAGGTGGCGAATTCTGGACTCTGGCAGGGCCGACAGCGGCCGGCAGATGCGTAGCCATTTGAGGCCGCTGAGCAGCACCGTCTGCCAACTGTGAGCAGTGTACACCACACTGCGCAGTGTCCACGCAATCGGATGGACATAGGCAATGTAGTTGAAGGGTTCCGGACCGTCAGTCAACGGTGTTGAGTTCTCGACACAATGGCTGATGGTGTCGAGCAGATTAAACAGGAGAAACGCTGTATCGCAGACGCTGAAACTCACAAAGTGTCCGTTCACCTCAGCGCCAAGTGGATAGCGCAGCAGGGTAGCAAAACAGGCAATGTTGAGGGCAGCCCCAACAGGCAGAATGGCGGCCTGCAACACTGTCAAGCTGTAGATGGTCACCCGGACAGTGTCCGAGGGATTGTAGGCTGCCCGACGAAACTCCGGCGTGCAATTGGCCTGACGAAGTGTGAAAAACATTGTGCCCTCCATTTTTGCTGGTAAAACAAAACTCTAACTATACGAGCCTCACTTGCGCGCTCTGAAAAGTTTGTGACTTCTCTTAGCTTGCGGGTTTATAATAGATAGAAAAAATCTAGCTATGAAGTTTGCACTTGTTACTCTGCACGCGGCTGGAGAGACTAACTGGGGTTAGGTTGGAGACAGACTGTGAAGTGGGGAGATAAGACCGAGCAGAGAAGGCCACGGCGGGGTCCAGTGTTCACTATATTATGTACGCAGAAAAAATCTTTCGCAGGTAAATGGTTTATCGAGAGGACAATAAAATGTACAGGTAGTTAATTGAAACCAATCAACTTGCGACAATACAGCTCGTAAATTCACTGTTCACTTTTAATTCGGCACCGAGGTGATTTAGTTGGCTAACTTACTAGCATCAAATACATAGAAGGAATGAAATTCAAATACTATCATGAGCAACCTTTGATGTACGGAGCTGCTAGAGGCAATGTGAGCCGGTACTAACAGAAATAGCACTATGCATACTTATGCCATGAATTCTTCATGTACGTAAAAGTTTTTTCAAGTAGTTTTGGTGGTGAAGACCTGGTCGTTTGCATATATCAATAGAGTGGTTGCCCGCCTAAAAAAGCAAAATGAGCTATACCGGTATTTGATTGAGTTGGTCGCGTCGTTACCCTTATCTTTGGTAAAATTTTACAAGTTTTCCAGTAATGGTCTGACTCAGTCTTATCTATCTAGCGGCGCCATTTAACATTTTTTGTGTCGACTAGCAAACAATTGCTGACATGACAGCTGCAGTGTGGATCGAAATAACCGCGTGCATGATCATGTTTTTTGAGTCGAAATCTTTGATAAGTTTTGTAAGGACTTTTACTGATCCTTCGTGGGCCTAGACCGAGTGTTTGCCGATAATTGAGTGTCGTTTTTCTTACTGTACACTTTACACGATTCCACTATATATTTGTCTGGTGATTTGTCCTATACTTCGAATATGTTTCACAAATAAAAATTTTAACAGTAATCTTTTGTGTCAACTTCGAAAAGTGACACGGATGAACAGGTAATTTTACGGTACTGTCCAAAATTGAAACCATAATAGATGGAGTGTGCTACTATCTAACGTGTCGATTGCTTTACAGCAATGATCGTGATCGTGTATTTGTTTAAATAAAAGAATTACTGACTGCAGCATCGTTGGATTACTTCGAATTTTTCGACATGTCAGGTAAAAATAAGTGTCTTGCACAAATACTATAGTATACAGTTATATAGTATCTGTGGTGTCTTGGAAAGACTTGAAAATTCATTAGCGTAATTAAAAGAGTACGTGCTAGGATTGCTAACAGGTATAATTCATTATGCATACAATGTACTTTGCCAGAATTCAGCAGAGGAATTTGTCCATCCGTAGTGAGTTTTTATAGTCAGTGCTTAATTTTAAATAGACTAAACAGACTTTATGACCTACCTTTGGACTTACCTTTGCAGCAAACTTGCACTTTACGGATTCATATTATAAAGCTTAACTCTAATTGTGATGAAGGACTTTCATTCCGTGCCAGTCAAACTGAAGAACTGACAGTCGCACTGTGATGAAGGACTTTCATTCCGTGCCAGTCAAACTGAAGAACTGACAGTCGCACTGTGATGAAGGACTTTCATTCCGTGCCAGTCAAACTGAGGAACTGACAGTCCATAACCATAAAAAAGGACCGAACAAAAAATGGCACCCGTTTGAAAATCCATCATTTGTACCGTTACAACCTTAATGCCTTACCTGTACAGCTGTAGTACAGCACCATGTAGCTCTCGTATCCGGGACACGGATCGCCAAACAGCGCTTTACTCGCGGCCATCGAGCAGCTGTTCTGGCCCTCGCATGCGTCGCTGATCAGACCGTAGGCGGTGCCGCTGTTGCACTCAGTCGGCGACTGGTTCGGACACGAGGCGGAGAACATGCTCGACTTGCCGAATGTTGCTATGGAAACGGAAATCACCTGGGTTGCGCAGTCGGCCGTCATTGTATCATTTTCGCATACAATTGCCAGGGCTGCCATGGAGACAGACAGCGAGCAGCTAAGAAAAAGAAGCCGGGTAATTAGAGTCATTGTTATCAGCAATTGAATTATTCTTGGAACTCTAACATTTGCAACACCTGGTCACTAATAAAAAAGGTAGTAATAATTTATACCGTTAGAGCTGTGTGGATTCTCTTATGCTTCTTAGATCAGGACCAATAGGAACGTCTTTGTGATGTGGCTATTCACCTTTTTATTTCTCTGAACCTATCATAAATCCCCACCACTTTCTCATTGTTCGTCCGTTTGCCAAAGCCAGCATTAGCCATCAATTCTCCCTGTATTTCCATATTTTATTCTCAGCCCATTGCTCTGCCCGTCTCCAATTTCTCCAAACTCTCTCCATCTGGGAGTTTCCACATCCCAGACCTCAGCCAGCCGCCTTTTTCCCAGCGTCCTCTTCTGGGACCTAGTTGAGCCCAACTGAGCGCTCAGAAACTATACACGTCCCATTGTTTTTACCCTTCCGACAAAACCGCGCTTTTCAACCAATGTTTTTCTTTGATTATACTCTCCTGCTCTTTCAAAGCGGCTCACATGACCGGCACATCTTTCCAATGGTGCCGTAGCTTCTGTGTTGATCAATTTTTTTTCCATTCTAGTGGCAGCAGCAACAACAATAGAGAGTTGGAAAAATATTTACGAGGCTTATTGAAGCCCATGTACGCTCGTACGAGTACGAGTATGTACTCACTGCCTTTTCAGTCCATTGTTGCAGGCTTCAATTGAATGCCTCACTCACGTGGAAATCATACAGTGTGTTTGCATCTCCCAAGCCATAAGAACAATGATTTTTCATTGCAGTGTGTTAAAATGTCCACACGGATTATTTCAAAGTAATACGAAGTATTCATAGAATTACCACTGAAGTACTTGGTGGGTCGTAAGACTACCACTGAATGACCTGGGGAAGTGCGTAGCTACCACTGAATTACCTGGGAAAGTGCGTAGCTATGACCTGGGGAAGTGCAGAGCTACCACTGAATTACCTGGGGAAGTGCGTAGCTACCACTGAATTACCTGGGGAAGTGCGTAGCTACCACTGAATTACCCGTTGGAAGTGCGTAGCTACCACTGAATGACCTGGGGAAGTGCGTAGCTACCACTGAATTACCTGGGGAAGTGCGTAGCTACCACTGAATGACTTGGGGAAGTGCGTAGCTACCACTGAATTACCTGGGAAAGTGCGTAGCTACCACTGAATGACTTGGGGAAGTGCGTAGCTACCACTGAATGACTTGGGGAAGTGCGTAGCTACCACTGAATTACCTGGGAAAGTGCGTAGCTATGACCTGGGGAAGTGCGTAGCTACCACTGAATGACCTGGGGAAGTGCGTAGCTACCACTGAATTACCTGGGAAAGTGCGTAGCTACCACTGAATTACCCGTTGGAAGTGCGTAGCTACCACTGAATGACCTGGGGAAGTGCGTAGCTACCACTGAATGACTTGGGGAAGTGCGTAGCTACCACTGAATTACCCGTTGGAAGTGCGTAGCTACCACTGAATGACCTGGGGAAGTGCGTAGCTACCACTGAATGACCTGGGGAAGTGCGTAGCTACCACTGAATGACCTGGGAAAGTGCGTAGCTACCACTGAATTACCTGGGAAAGTGCGTAGCTACCACTGAATTACCTGTTGGAAGTGCGTAGCTACCACTGAATGACCTGGGGAAGTGCGTAGCTACCACTGAATGACCTGGGGAAGTGCGTAGCTACCACTGAATGACCTGGGAAAGTGCGTAGCTACCACTGAATGACCTGGGGAAGTGCGTAGCTACCACTGAATTACCTGGGGAAGTGCGTAGCTACCACTGAATGACTTGGGGAAGTGCGTAGCTACCACTGAATGACCTGGGGAAGTGCGTAGCTACCACTGAATGACCTGGGAAAGTGCGTAGCTACCACTGAATTACCTGGGAAAGTGCGTAGCTACCACTGAATTACCTGTTGGAAGTGCGTAGCTACCACTGAATGACCTGGGGAAGTGCGTAGCTACCACTGAATTACCTGTTGGAAGTGCGTAGCTACCACTGAATGACCTGGGGAAGTGCGTAGCTACCACTGAATTACCTGGGGAAGTGCGTAGCTACCACTGAATGACTTGGGGAAGTGCGTAGCTACCACTGAATGACTTGGGGAAGTGCGTAGCTACCACTGAATGACTTGGGAAAGTGCGTAGCTACCACTGAATTACCTGGGGAAGTGCGTAGCTACCACTGAATGACCTGGGGAAGTGCGTAGCTACCACTGAATGACCTGGTCGGGTATATGGCTACCAGTGAATGATCTCGTGGGGTATATGGCTACCACTAACTGACCTGGTGGGGTGGCTGGCATATAAAATTGCTTCTAGTAGCAGAGTACTAATTTATATTAATTATTAAAAGTCTCCGCTTCACCCGATAATTGTTATGGCATAAAAACAGAGAACACTGTTTACTGCACTTTAACGATGTCTATACAAAATAGACTTTTTATTCCACTCCGCCTAATTCAGTTATCTTATGAGATTGCTTGCGTAAACAGATAGGGCAACCGGAAGCACCGTGGCTGCTATTGAGTGACTGACGCTCAGCTTCTGACTGGCGCTGACAGTAAAATCTGAGTAATAACCCCTATCAGAGCGGTTCCAAGTTTGTCCAGGCCACCAGTCTATCAGGCAACGCACAGGCCTTGGTTCTAGTTTAATTCACAACATTGTACACCAGATTTTTTGCTTAGAATAAACAGCATTAATTTTTGTAACAGAAAATTTTTATTATCTTTCTTGCCAGGTTTTATAGCGGATTTTATGGCGATATTCGATTAAGCTGGTTGTTTAGAGGGCATGGAACTTTTCAAAACCAGATTTTTCGGCAATTAAATGCGTTTAACAGCTAACATATACTCAAATATCTGCAGACAACACGGTTTTAATCATTAACGAAATTTTATGATAAATTTAGCAAAATAACTAGCTAGCAGCCTTAGCACCTCGTATCGAGAATTACCAGTCGACATGATAGAAAAAATCTACAGCCTAAAATATCGGTATCCCCGTTTTGACACTGGCATCTCAGCAACTCCTTCTTGAGCCTTGGTGTCAAGATGGAATTGTGATGAATTCATGGGGTGTGTTTCACAAAAGCGAAAGTTCATAACCGCTAAAAGCACTTGCTTTCATAAACGCGAAACTTAAACAACTGCAGTCTTTTTAGCGGTTGTGAAGTTTCGCGTTTATGAAATTTATAGCGCTTATGAAATTAGGTGATTTAGCGGTTTTGAAGGTTTGCGGTTGTGAAATTTCGCTTTTGTGAAAAAGACGCACTTTTTCATGAAGCTGACAGACAACCAGACTTATACAAGGTACTAAAATTGACCTTTTTTATCCTGATATCTGATCAAATCGGCGCTAGATGAGAAGCTGACTCTCCATATTCGCGATAAAGGTCTCCTGGACAGAGTTTTCAGTTGCTGAAAGGTTAAGGCGTAGCTACATAATTTTGGCATTCAGCATTGCACTGTATATAGTTCGGATTGTTTTTGCGTATATTTTCCTATCAGAAAAAGTAACATCCGTGTACTTGGCCAGCTTGACTACCAAAATATAGGTACAAATACTGACCTTTATAAGTCGCGTGCAGTGTGACTTATGAGATAATAAATAAGCACTGTATATAGTTTATTGAATGATTCGATGTAAATCATTGCAAACGAAATCCTTTTTTGAGACCAAATTGCGCAAATAACGATCATTATCGATGTTTCTAAGAATGCGCAAAGTTTCCGGAATTGCCATCGCAATGTTCTGTACGAGTATATTTATGTGAATTGCAAAGGCACAAAAAAAGAATACGACGAACCTCATTCATAGCTATGCGTTCTCTCGAGAGCATACTAAATGCACTGGCGATACGGCAAATACACTCTCCTTACCGGCCTCCAGTTCATTTCTAAGAAATCGAGTGTACTTCAGTTGTTCATGTACATGCACAGCAGTTTCTACTGACAAAGTAATATGTTTGGTAAATGTAAACATGTATTTTGTCAATCTCATTTTCCAGATTAATTTCAGCGTATACCGGTGGCGGTAGTGATCAGCTGCTGTCATCCAGAGAAGTAGACAGAACTAAGTTGAGGACTACTTACGAGGGTGCAGGTACAGGAAACAGTCCGTTTCTGAGCACACATGAATCGTATTGGCTCAGCCGTTTCTGAACAAGCTATTCTATTCCACGCAGTCTATTTCAGCAGAGAACGGACGAAAAAGTGCCTTGACTCAAATTCTCTCGATACTGACCCAATTCTTCTCAGCTATTCTTTTATAAACGGCTGCAGCTTAAACATTTTTTACACCGTCAGGCCAAAGCAAAAAACACACCACTAGCCATGAGTAGCTACAGCTCCGCATCACGGAAGCTGAGCGCACCAGTGAGCAGTTTCTGTGGCTACACAACTGCTCACGGACTTGGCAGATTCTCTGAGCAGTCCAGCCAAGTTGGCAGGCTCATCTGGGTCTTATTCCTGCTAGGCACCTACAGTGGGTTTGCCTATCACCTGTCCACTTTGTTTGAAAGGTTCCTTCAGGCCCCAGTGATGACCAGCATGAGCATGTCCTCGTTGAAGTTCCAGTTCCCGGATGTGTACATCTGTCCCGCCCGGGCCATCACGGCCAGTCGCATGGTAGAAAAGTTGACAACCTTCAATATTGAGAACATGGAGCATCTTACTAAGAAGAACACAAGCGAAAAAATCGAATTCTACAGCTTTGATCTATCCAAAAAAACTGATTCTGTACTGAACGAGCCGACCAAAGCATTTCTAGATGTTATTCGAAGCACCGAGGAATCGCTGTTGAAGTCGTTACAGGTGCCTCTTAACGGCAAGTTTAACATAATTAATAAAAGTTGCTTATAATAAACATTCATTAATGTCAGTACGACTAACTTTTAGAAAAATTCCATTGAAAACCGTAGGCCAAGATTTGGATTGCCGAACCAGTCTCACTGGCAATGATTACACAGGCAACGTCAGCTCGGCTGTGGTCTACGGGTACTCAACAGTTCGGCTGGACTTCAACGACACAAGGTACTTCAACTACACAGCTGTCCCGAGTTTTAAGCCCTACATCACTAGGAGACCGTGTATGAGATGGAACGATGCAGCTCGGATGCTGCAGAGCAGAGGCGAGGCCAGCCTGGCTGCGAGCCTGCTGTCCCTTCACTTCTCGGACAATGAGACTCGATGCCGCTCTCCTCCTGGTTTGCCTCTGTCGATGTTTCTACCCATAGCAACTCGTGAGTAATTCAACAAAACCTCTTAGCTTAAACCTCGTAATTAACAGTAGAACTATCATAGGGGGAATCCGCCCCCGGTTGAAGGTGCTGATGGCGTCTGGATGATGACTGAATGCTTGAGAGACTAGTTGAGGATACCTAGCAGTACAGGTTTGTGTCGAGGCTTGATCAGAGACATCAGAGAAATTCGCAATGGGAAGCTCCAAAGCTCCGCCTGGGTGAAATCCGGCGAATTGCGACGTCAGATCTGACACAAACACATTTGGTCGACGTTCTTATAAAATTTAGAGACTTGCCAAGGCTGCATTGATGAAAAATCCGATCTTCTTGCTGAACTTTTCAATGCCTCAACGGTCCGGAGGGCTGGCGACTTGATTCTTGTTAGAGAAGCTGGCCAACAAAAAGTTAGCTAGCCAGCAAGTAATTTTTAAATTACTTTCTAAGAAATGGTTTGGTATTCCTACTGTTAAGAATATTTCTAATATCCCAACCGGCTGTTTTCTAAACAACTTTTGCCTTCTAAACTACTCGCTTTAGGTCCTAAGCTTCAACAGATCGGCTGCTTCCCCGTGACTGATGCAGCGACCGCGGCTGCATTCAACTTCACCTGCTACAGGAACGGCATCAAAGCGCATGAGACTTGCGCCGAGTGCTGCGATGGCTACAATTTCCCTTATGCGGCTCTCGTGACCAGTGGCGACTGCCTGTGCGGACGATTGGACGGCGTTGACAACAGCAGCCGAACAAACTGTACATCACCGTGCGCCAACAGCCGCTTACAGACCTGCGGTTCGGACAGTAGCATTGCCGTCATCCTGCAGATCCGGGATGTCGGCAAGTCCAATTTCACAGTAACTTACTAATCTAATAAAGAAATTTCCCACGCTCAAATCTTTGATTTGTTTCCAGACAGCCAGCCTATGCACATCGGAAACTTCAGCAACTTAGCGGCATTTTCAGACGGACCTTATTGCTTTTTTACGGACGATGAGAGCGGCAGACTGAATGCTGCATTGTGCGACATACCTTACTGTCGTGAGTTTGAGAACGCCTTAAATAGATAAGGTTGCACCTGTTCAAATTAGACTGCCAGAAATGCTACAGCGATGATATTTAGCAAATACTGATATCGAGAATCATTATTCGCTACCCTTCAAACATAAGTAGTGAAGTTAATCAAGTGAACGATTCCACTTAAAATCAACACCTGAACATATAAATTTTGTTCTCGTATATTCAAATTTTTTTTTTGTATATTTGTCGACATGAATTAATAGTTCAATATAGAGAAGTGCAAATCTGCCTATCGAAAGCCGGAAAAGCCGGAAATCCCAGATTTCACACAGAGCTTACAGGTTACCGCATGGTCAGATATCCCAGATAATAACAGTAATGACTAGCTTCTAAAAGACATATTTTACAGAACATTTCCTGAAAAAATGGTAAGCGTGGGTACTCTATTAATTACCACACCTAGCTATAAACAGTGTAAATAGTGCAGTATGATTTTTTATGACTTCTAGAACGCACGGTTTCAGGCGTTTACCGTGACTGAAATTTATGGAGCACTAATAAAATTTCTTGGTTTATTTTACTGCTAAGTATCGTATTTCAGGGGGAGGAATGGAAGGCAGTTATCGTAGACCCATTCAATATATAGGAAAAAATCAATGGCGTTTGCAGGGTGGCCAGGGTGGGGCGCGCCCTGAAACAATGGGGCTTCTCCAAAATCTAAACGAAAGGGGTAAACAAACCCGAGGAATGGCAGGAACTCAACTTTTGACAAGACTTGAACGGGCATCCACCGGGGTAGGGGCGCCCACTAAGAGACAGGGGAGCCTAACCAAGAGACAGGGGCATCCACTAAGAGACAGGGGTGCCCACCAAGAGACAGGGGTGCCCACCAAGAGACAGGGGTGTCCACCAAGAGACAGGGGTGTCCACCAAAGAGACAGGGGCGCCCACCAAGAGGCAGGGGTGCCCACCAAGAGACAGGGGTGCCCACCAAGAGACAGGGGCGCTAACCAAGAGACAGGGGCGCCCACCAAGAGACAGGGGCGCCCACCAAGAGACAGGGGTGCCCACCAAGAGGCAGACAGGGGCGCCTAACCAAGAGACAGAGGCACCCACCAAGAGACAGGGGCGCCCACCAAGAGACAGGGGTGCCCACCAAGAGACAGGGGGCCCACCAAGAGACAGGGGCATCCACTAAGAGACAGTGGCGCCCACCAAGAGACAGGGGCGCCCACCAAGAGACAGGGGTGCCCACCAAGAGACAGGGGCATCCACTAAGAGACAGGGGCAACCACTAAGAGACAGTGGCGCCCACCAAGAGACAGGGGCGCCCACCAAGAGACAAGGGCGCCCACCAAGAAACAGGGGTGTCCACCAAAGAGACAGGGGCACCCACCAAGAGGCAGACAGGGGCGCCTAACCAAGAGACAGGGGCGCCCACCAAGAGACAGTGGCGCCCACCAAGAGACAGTGGCGCCCAGAAAGAGATAGGGGCGCCCACCAAGAGACAGGGGTGCTAACCAAGAGACAGGGACGCCCACCAAGAGACAGGGGCGCCCACCAAGAGACAGGGGCGCCCACCAAGAGACAGTGGCGCCCACCAAGAGACAGTGGCGCCCAGAAAGAGATAGGGGCGCCCACCAAGAGACAGGGGCGCTAACCAAGAGACAGGGACGCCCACCAAGAGACAGGGGCGCCCACCAAGAGACAGGGGCGCTAACCAAGAGACAGGTAGGGTCGCCAACCAAAACACCAAAGGGTTGCGGTCCCTCCTATTCTCGTAAAATTCCTCTGCAACACCAGAGCTGGAAAAATAAGAACACCTAGAGTAATGAATTTGGAATATTTGGCTTCCACTTGTAGCTTTTACCGATCAAATACGGTCGTAATAAATAATTTGATTCTTTTTTCGCCTGCTAAATTGGCCATATATCTGGGCTACCGTTGCCATTGCCATAGTTACTAAAAGCGATCGTGTTGATCAAATAAACTTAGGCTTGCATTTGCTTATTGACCAACTGAGCGAAACTGATTGGCAGGAAATTTAATCGGTTGAGTGCTCAGGCTAGTAGTTTCAGTGTGTAAACGTGGCGGATGCCAATTTCTAGCAAATATTTTACCTTCTCTAGTGTTTGCTGTACTAATCCTTGCAGCCCGTTTCTGTTTCTATAATTATAGCCATATCCAAAAGCTACGACTGTATCGTGAGCTCCAGCTCTGAGTCGGCGGAACGGCAGCGAATGTCGATGTACACCGGCTGGCAGAACGACACGCTTCCTGGAAGGGACTGCGTTGCCTGGGGCCGTCTGTTCGGCATTCAAGAGCAGAGCATGAGAAGCCGCGGTGTGAAATGCGATGCAAAATGATTTTTTCAGTGTAAAAATGAAATAGGCCGTATGAATAGAGGGATCGATTTCTTCTCTGAGTTCTCAAACTTATCAGACTTTGAGCTGAATTGATCAACTGCTGAGCAAGTGCTGATCTAGTTTAGGAATTTATGTCATAAGTGATGACTGAGCATCGAATTCTGTTGCTATAATTCCCAGGTGTGTTGGTGCAATCGACTGAAGGTCACTGTATCCGTGCAAAGTCGCTTTCTTGAGTTATGCTGGCTCTCTGTCTTTACGCTCGTACTGAGACTCTGACAATCGATTGCAAGTTTGGATTCGTATATTTCCACCCTCTTCAATCCTTTGCTGCCGGACTTTTTACCATAGACAAATGTCTACAACCAGCCAGAATTTTTACCATAGACAACTGTCTACAACTAGCCATACTTTTTACCATAGTCAACTGTCTACAACAAGCTAGTGTTTTTACCATAGACAACTGTCTACAACAAGCCAGACTTTTTACCATAGACAACTGTCTACGACAAGCTAGTATTTTTACCATAGACAACTATCTACAACAAGTCAGTGTATTTATAGATACTCGTAATTCACGCATCGTCGAATGGACCAAAAGTTACACACAACAACAAACACAAATGCTCAATATTAATAACGCAGTCAGCATTGCCTTGTATATACGCTCAAATGCATGGAACACTATCCTGTTCCGAGTTGCTTAGTCTACACTTCCGTTCGTGCTGACATCTCAATGTAATGAATACCACGTAGCTAGTTGGCGTTGAGTTCGCGACACTCCTGTTCAACAGCATGTTTGATCCGAGATCTGCAAGGTCTTCCCTCCTCTCTTTTGTTGAATTTTCTGTCTTTTCCTTTCTATACTTACATTTATACAGCATGTTCGTTTTTGCCATAGACATCGGAGCATTGAAGTCGGAAAATGGAACGCGATAGGCGTTGCTTTTGTCATGCTAGATTAGGGTTAGGGAACAAAAGCTAATTTTATTCATACGGCCTAACTAAAACAGTAACCGATGCATATGGTAAATGGATTGCAAAAAACGTTGCATTTAAGGAGTTGGGAGGCTACTGAAAATGGAAATTGAAACGCCAGACGTAGCCAAGACGAGTACGGACAACTACTGCCGCTCAGTGAGCATAGTGATGGACATAGCGAATGAAAACTACAGCCACTTCGAGTGAGGCAGAGGATCCTAAATCTTATCTGTTTGACAATTCCAACAAAAGGCTAAGAGAGAAAAATCAATTTCATTTCAGGCGTCAAAAAGCATTCGAGTCTGAGATCCCCGCCTGCTTGCCGGAACGCGCTCTTCGCTTCATCGACCGCGTAGAAATCTCTCAACATACTCTTTTCGAAATGGCCTTCGAGCCGTGTAACTTAGCGTTGTGCTGTGAGTTTTGAACGTTTAATATTATATTAATCCCAGATTAAAACAATTAATTTCAGACTTAATTTAAAACATTGTCGCAGATTCTAAATTTCGCAGCGTCCCAGGCGCCATCAGAGACTCTGTGGGCAGGCATCTGCTCGCTCGTCAATTTGGCAGCGATCTCAGCATCGCACTTGCCAGCTGCAGCTTCGCCGGCCAGAAGTGCACCAATGAACACTTTGTGAATTTTGAGCACCCCCAGCTTGGCATGTGCCACCAGTTTCTCAAGAAAAAGTTTACCGCCAATATGACAAGTACGCAGCTGGCGAATAGTGAGCTGTCAATCATGTACTTCACCGACTCGACAGATTCCAAGGGTCGGCTTCCATTTGGCATGGAAAAACTCAACCAAGTTGTTCATGACAGCGTGATGTCATCCTCCGATGACAGTAATACGGCGCTAAATGTAAGAAATTCTTTCAACGATGCTACTAAAAACTTTTTGCCAAAGAGTTCATTCTGCCGTTTCTGAAACCGCAGGCGATCATTGTACCGGAGAAGAAATTTCCCTGGGCGTCCAGGAGTATCGCGATAGCGGCTGCTCAACGCATGGACGTGCAGCTTAGGTTTGAGAAGTACTCAAGACTCTCCACTAAATCCAGTCCTTGTCAGAAGATCGAAAAACTGGATAGTTACCGACTGCCTTCCTGGGATGTAGCTTCATCCAATAGTGGCGGAAAGTGAGCTGTTTGAATTAGTCTCAAATATGTTTATCTCGTATGCATCTATGTGTTCGATTTCTTTTAATCAAACAGTTTTATAATTGCAGAATTGAGAGAGCAGCTAGGGCGGTAATCGCCTCATCAGACTGGGCTGAAAAGCTGACAAAGCTACGTGAGATGACTGAATTGAAGGCAGGGACAATGTAAGTGAATTTGCATATCATTCGAGTCTTTATTTGAAATAAAGGATGAACAGGTACTTAATTTGCCATTTTAGTGATTTAAAAGGTTCCGAGAGGCAGTTTGTCTCTGATCGAGAGGACTGCATTAACACCTACATTGTAGAAAAGTTTATCGACTACTGCAAGTGTTTACCATCGTTTCAACCTATTCCAGTGGCTTTAGTCACGAAGTACAAAAACTGTTTCGACATCAAGGACATTAGCAATTTCTCTCGAGTTGTTGAGACCTGCTACAACGAACAAGTGTCACAGATACAGCGTTACCAGTTCGAAGGCAGCCAGCTGTGCCAGCCGCCGTGCCGCACAGATGACTACAGTACCAGATTCGTCACTTATTCGTGGCCCAATTTAAAAAATGCCCAATCAGTTAAGCTAATCAAACAGCTGGCCTCGAACTTTGGCTATAGAACCAGCATCAGCGGTATGAGAGGCCTCGCTAATATCTATCAGGTATTGCTGAAAGTGCAAAGCTACTCCGAGTCTTCGTCAGACAATAAAACAGCTAGTGATAGGCTCAACTTTGACATAGAACTCGAGGCGCTTCAAAATCGTCTCGCCTGGCTGACAGTCAAAGCGTGGAGCGCCAAAATTCAGGAGATCTCTGAAGAGGAAGCCTACCCCACAAAGAACTTAGTGGCTGACTTTGGAGGTACTCGTAATCGACATGATGTTCAGATTAAAGTACCGTGTTAGAATGTCTTGCATTTAAGTCTCAGCGATTTTTTAACTTCAATTGCAGGCATTCTGGGCCTCTGGTGTGGCGTTTCAATACTCACCCTATGCGAACTTCTGGAGCTACTGCTCTACATTTTCCGGGCACTGTTTGCTCTTAAATCTGATGGGACAGTGCAGTCCGAGATGAACTCATACGTCGGCAGCACTGAGACGACTGCGGTTGAAAAAGTTGACGAACTCTGAGCTCCTGAAGTTCCTGTTCAATGACCTCACGCAGACGAAGGCTAACTGGATTTATACTATCATGGTTTGGTTTTGCTATGCTTTTGCGGATTTTCTTCTGATGACTGTAAGCACGATCCGAGTTGCACAGGTCAATGGTTATTCTATCAGTTATTATTTCTTCAATGACTAAGATGCGAGTAGTAGATTTAGTCGGCAAAGCTGAGATTGGTGTAAAAAAAGATCCACTTGAACAGCTAGTAACCAAATCTCTTTTCTTAGTAGCTACTTTAGAGCACTAAAACATCGTTAATGCACATGTATAACCACCTATCTGGGATAAACTTTAAAAGAAATTAAAACACGAACACAACAGGGTTTATAGCGTAGCAGTCAGAGCATCGGATTCACGACTGAAGGGTCGGGGATTCGATTCCCGATCCCACTCGGAACAATTTGTGTCCTTGAGCAAAACCACTTAACTCTGCATTGCTTCAGTTCACCCAGCTGTAAAATGGGTGCCAGCATTAGCTGCATGGGGTAATTGAGGGTGTGTGTCGCGACCCTCCAGTCCTTGGACTGAACAGCCGTACGCAGCCTTCAGATGCGCCGCGCAATAGCTGCGGCTGAGCTGTCGGTTGCACGTCTGTCTATTAGGGCAGTCGTAATCAATTGTTATTACTATATTATATATTGTAAAAAAACGTAAAATAAAATCTACTTTAAATAGTATCTCTCTTACTTTCATGTTGGTAGAATCTTTCAATTTAATGGCTCAAGCAAATTGTTGTTGAACTACACTACAAAACTACATGTAATGTCGGTCTGCAGTAACTGTTGACAAGACACAAGTACAGCGAGAACAACTGCATCAATCTATTTTTTTATGTTCAAAGTAGATAACCAAATTACTTAATTTGGATGAGTTAATTCAACGGAAAAGTTCAAAACCGACAGCGAAACCGAATTGTAAATTCGTAAATTAGCCTAGACATGATGACGTGCCCAGGAGCTAAAGGTGCAATAGTCTGAACTTTTAAATGAAGTCTTCGCTTGAAAACAATTTATCAGAAGTGCATGAGTCTGTTCACCTTATTCAGCGAATGGTTTGCACTAGTTCCATGTAAAAGCTTTGCCGTGCAGCCTGTAGGGCAGAGGCCCGGGCAGCCAGGCCCTGCTCAGCAGCCGGAGGCTCCTCGCGTCGAACACAGCCGCGTAGGTGCGCTCGCGCAGACCATCTAAAAGCAGCGTCATCAGGTAGCCGTCGTCTTCTTTGATGTTGTCATCGTCACCTCGTCTGGCGGCAACGAACTGCGGCTCGCACGGGTAGTGGTGCTGGCGGTACCAGACAGCGTCTGAGCCAGGCCTCCCGTCCGCTCCCGCGTCTCTGCAGAGATTTCGTCGCGCCAGACTGATGTTGGCCAAGTTGACGCCGTCGCTTTTCATCACGATTCCGTAGGCTAGACAGGCCCTCTGCAATGCCAGCTGCTGTTGGTGAAAAACTAGCTAGCTAGCTAACTAACTAGCTATAACTAACTAACTAACTAACTAACTAACTAACTAACTAACTAACTAACTAACTGACTAACTAACTAACTAACTAACTAACTAACTAACTAACTAACTAACTAACTAACTAACTAACTGACTAACTAACTAACTGACTAACTAACTAACTGACTAACTAACTAACTAACTAGCTAACTGACTAACTAACTAACTAACTAACTAACTAACTAACTAACTGACTAACTAACTAACTAACTAACTAACTAACTAACTAACTAACTAACTAACTAACTAACTAACTAACTAACTAACTAACTAACTAACTAACTAACTAACTAACTAACTGACTAACTAACTAACTAACTAACTAACTAACTAACTAACTAACTAACTAACTAACTAACTAACTGACTAACTAACTGACTAACTAACTAACTAACTAACTAACTAACTAACTAACTAACTAACTAACTAACTAACTAACTAACTAACTAACTAACTAACTAACTAACTAACTAACTAACTAACTAACTGACTAACTAACTAACTAACTAACTAACTAACTAACTAACTAACTAACTAACTAACTAACTAACTGACTAACTAACTAACTAACTAACTAACTAACTAACTAACTAACTAACTAACTAACTAACTAACTGACTAACTAACTAACTAACTAACTAGCTAACTAACTAACTAACTAACTAACTAACTGACTAACTAACTAACTAACTAACTAACTAACTAACTAACTAACTAACTAACTAACTAACTAACTAACTAACTAACTAACTAACTAGCTTTAGTTTTCCAATCATGACAGATTTTTTTGATAAACTGAATGGATGACTTTAGGTCTGACTTAAATTATATCCGGAAGCTGAATGCAAACATTGGCTGGAACTAATTAATCATGCTGTATTGGTACTTTGGTTTGACGGCGTACTCTTCTGTGCGTAACGCAATTTGGCTCAAGAGCTTTGGCTATGACGAGACCCCAAAAAAGTTTACTGCCTAAATTGGTAGATTGGTTTTCACGCTCAGTCACCTCCCTCCTTGACGTCAGGAAGCTCTGCTTTGTTGTAATAGTCCAAGCAAACTGCCTGCAGAGCTGTCAAAGCCGGGACACACTCTACGGGAAGGCATAGGGCTTAACACAATGGCAGGTAAGCTAATTATATTACGGATAAGCATGATGAATAGACAGTCAGGTTCAGGTGCTTCAGTTCACTTGACTGTGCATTCGGGGCTTAAGCCGAGAACAATGGTTCGCTAGTATGCACTTTCTACAGACTGGTGATCTAGATGAACCAATGGCGCGAGGTTGAGAAACAGTGCCAGTAGGGCAGTTTGATTCTTTTAAACCTTACTCTTCATCAAAATTTTAAAGCCTCACCTTAAATCGTCGAGCCTCGTTGATAACCGGCATCTCTAGGTGAACCAGGTGAGACAGGGACTCAGGTGCAGGCACCACCTCGGAGGTCACCAAGCCGGTGGCAAGGTCGATGGTGTAACGGCGCAACTCACTGTTGATTGGCACCTGGTCCCTGCAGGTGGGAGCATTGAGAGTTTGGGCTGGGATCATTGGGATGAGGGATGATCAGGGATGGGATCATCGAAATGGGATGGGATCATCGAGACATGATGTGATAATCGGGACATGATGGGATCATCAGAATGGAATGTGATAATCGGGATAGGATGGGATCATCGGAATGGGGTGGGATTATCGGGATTGGGGTGGGATCATAGGGACGGGATGGGATCATCGGAATGAGCTGGAATCATCAGAATGGGGTGGGATCATCGTAATGGGCAGGGATCATCGGGATGGGATGGGATCATCGAGATGGGATGGGATCATCGGGATGGGATGGGATCATCGGGATGGGATGGGATCATCGGGATGGGATGGGATTATCGGGATGGGATTGGATCATCGGGACAGGGTGGGATCATCGTAATGGCCAGGGATCATCAAGATAGGGTGGGATTATCGTAATGGGGTGGGATCATCGGGACATGATGGGATCATCAGAATGGAATGTGATCATCGGGATGAGATGGGATCATCGGGATGGGATGGGATCATCGGGATGGGATAGGATCATCGAGATGGGATGGGATCATCGAGATGGGATGGGATCATCGGGACATGATGGGATCATCGGGATGGGATGGGATCATCGGGATGGGATGGGATCATCGGAATGGGGTGGGATCATCGGGATGGGATCGGATCATCGGGACAGGGTGGGATCATCGTAATGGGGTGGGATCATCGGGACATGATGGGATCATCAGAATGGAATGTGATCATTGGGATGAGATGGGATCATCAGGATGGGATGGGATCATCGGGATGGGATAGGATCATCGGGATGGGATGGGATCATCGAGATGGGATGGGATCATCTGGACATGATGGGATCATCAGAATGGAATGTGATCATCGGGATGGGATGGGAGCATCGGGATAAGATGGGATCATCAGAATGGGGTGGATACATGGTGCATTAGTCTAAGGTGAATTAAGATATCCATACTCGAGTGCAAAAACCAGCCAAAAGAACGCACCTTAGCCGATCATTATTGAGCACGCTGAGCTCGAGACCGGCAAAGAATTTGGTGTCGGAATAGGCGGTCGCATAGAACACGATCTTGTCGTCATTTTCGTAAGCGTTGACGTGGTGCATCAGGTAGCGACCGTCGTGAACTGACAAGGACTTCACGAGGCCGGTTCGCAGCTCGACCAGGTAAATTGTTGCCGCTAATTCCGGTAGCCAGCGCAGCGACTTAAACGGTTGAGCAGTCTTCAGCATTCGCTGAGTGTCGATGTAGAGCGGACCGGCAAATATCACAGCGTAGCGCTGCGTGAGGCTGAAGCTGTGCATGTAGGGCAGCCGGTTGCCGGGCACCGGCCATGTCGCGATGACCTCAGCGGCTTCGGCCGTTTTAAATCTCAGCAATCTCAGCTGGCCATTGAGGAATGGCAACAAAGAGACTGTGGTGACAAAGTTGATGAGGCAGCCGGAAGTTCCAGCTTCTGGCAGCGGGTGGGCGCTGGAGATCTGGGAGAGCAGGCTGAGGCGACGGCCGTTGACTCGAGGCTCAATAAAATCCTCTACGATGGAGGATGTGCGGTTTCAACTGTCGGATTCACTGGAAAATAATTTTTGTATCTCATTTAGGTGTCTTTGAATCCAGGAGGTACATGTAGGTAGGGGCAATTTATTTCAGGGCTTTTAGCACCAGGGGCTTTAGCACCAGGGGCTTTAGCACCAGGGGCTTTTGTACCAGGGGCTTTAGCACCAGGGGCTTTAGCACCAGGGGCTTTAGCACCAGTGGCTTTAGCACCAGGGGCTTTAGCACCAGGGGCTTTAGCACCAGGGGCTTTAGCACCAGGGGCTTTAGCACCAGGGGCTTTAGCACCAGGGGCTTTAGCACCAGGGGCTTTAGCACCAGGGGCTTTAGCACCAGGGGCTTTAGCACCAGGGGCTTTAGCACCAGGGGCGCCAGCAACATGGGCGCCAGCAACATGGGCGCCAGCACCAGCTTCCTTACTCACTTAGAACCCGAACATTAGGAAGCCCCACCTTCCTTACCCAAAGGTCACACAAGCCAGACTCACTGGTCACCAAGCCGTTCAAATCAAACGTGTAGCTCTTTGCGTAGTCATTCGTCGCAACAAACTCGTGACCAACCCTGGCCACGTTGACATTCATATTGTCCAGACCGTTCACTAATGCTTTGTACTTTTGCTGCCGAGTGAACTGCGGCTGCACGGACTCGAACATCAGGTAGGGCGCGATGTCATTAGAGGACACGGACTCGTTCAATTGACGGCTGCGCAGCAACTGGGAGGTGAAACGAACCTGGTGACGGGATTTTCCAGACGATGATGTCGCCTTGAAGTCCAGCTTCACCAGCTTAGCGAGGCCGTCAAAGGCGTGCTGAACACTGCGATTTCCCACAGAGAAGACGCCAAGGCCGTTCCAGACGATCTGGCGGTGGAGAAGAAAAGTCAGACTGACTTTTGATATTGTATATTTGTGAGATTCATGAGATTCATAAGAAAATCTTAATGTGGGAATGGGAATCATGAGATACAGACTCAATGAGCATCATGAGATACAGACTCAATGAGCGTCATGAGATGCAGACTCAATGAGCATCATGAGATACAGACTCAATGAGCGTCATGAGATGCAGACTCAATGAGCATCATGAGATGCAGACTCAATGAGCATCATGAGATACAGACTCAATGAGCATCATGAGATGCAGACTCAATGAGCATCATGAGATACAGACTCAATGAGCATCATGAGATACAGACTCAATGAGCATCATCAGATACAGACTCAATGAGCATCACGAGATACAGACTCAATGAGCATCATCAGATACAGACTCAATGAGCATCATCAGATACAGACTCAATGAGCGTCATGAGATGCAGACTCAATGAGCGTCATCAGATACAGACTCAATGAGCGTCATGAGATACAGACTCAATGAGCGTCATGAGATACAGACTCAATGAGCATCATGAGATGCAGACTCAATGAGCATCATGAGATGCAGACTCAATGAGCATCATGAGATACAGACTCAATGAGCATCATGAGATGCAGACTCAATGAGCATCATGAGATACAGACTCAATGAGCATCATCAGATACAGACTCAATGAGCGTCATGAGATGCAGACTCAATGAGCGTCATCAGATACAGACTCAATGAGCGTCATCAGATACAGACTCAATGAGCGTCATGAGATACATACTCAATGAGCATCATGAGATGCAGACTCAATGAGCATCATGAGATACAGACTCAATGAGCGTCATGAAATGCAGACTCAATGAGCATCATGAGATGCAGACTCAATGAGCATCATGAGATGCAGACTCAATGAGCGTCATGAAATGCAGACTCAATGAGCGTCATGAGATACAGACTCAATGAGCATCATGAGATACAGACTCAATGAGCATCATGAGATGCAGACTCACCGACACGGACGGAAAGTCGACCGGAAGCGCCGGCCGGAAGACGAGTTTCCTGTTAGTGTGGCTGCTCCAATCGGACTTGTAAAGCAGCTGAAAGTTGATGAACTGCTCTGAACTGGTGGCACAGCAAAGAGCTGCTGCTTCTAGGAGACAGAAGACGCTGATAGACAATGGCAGTGACGTCATACCTTCCGATTCCGACTGTTTTGTTGGAAAAAGAGGCACTCACTGAAGCACCTTTTTCTACCTTTTCCCTGCCCTTATATTACCCCTGTTGTGGGGTTTTATGAGGTCGCGGGCCACACCCCTTTTCAGTGATTCATCCTAATCAGTGTGTGAGAGGAGGCAGAAAAGGCCAGCAGGGATGATGAGGAAATTGTCTTTTTACATCCTGAAATTCGAGAGCCACACCCAGAGCTCGGGTGTCAAGCAATGGTTGCTGGAATGGGCTGAACGCAGAGTTCTGTCACGCACGCAGTGGGGCATATACTAATTCTGTGGCTATCCCTCCAGTCCACCCCCTACTGTCTATACCCTCTAGACTACACCCTCCAATCTACACCCTCTAGTCTACACCCTCTAATCTACACTCTCCAACCTATACCCTACAATCTACACCGTCCAATCTACACCCTCCAATCTACACCCTCCAATCTGCACCCTCCAATCTACACCCTCTAATCTACACTCTCCAACCTATACCCTACAATCTACACCGTCCAATCTACACCCTCCAATCTACACCCTCCAATCTGCACCCTCCAATCTGCACCCTCCAATCTACACCCTCAAATCTGCACCCTCCAATCTGCACCCTCCAATCTACACCCTCAAATCTACACCTTCAAATCTACACCCTCCAATCTACACCCCCTAATGTATACCCTCCAATCTAAACTCTAGTCTTCACTCTCCAATCTACACCGTCCAATCTACACCCTCCAGTCTACACCCTCCAATCTACACCCTCCAATCTACACCCTCCAATCTGCACTCTCCAATCTATAGTCTCCAGTCCATACCCTCAAATTCTCGTCCTCCTAAATTCTTGGCTTATTCCTGGCATGGGTTTATACCATAAACTAAAGTTTTTTTTTGTCACCGACTAACAAGCTTAAAATCACTTTATGCCTCTACTGGAATCGATTTGATTTTCAAAGTTTCAAATTATCGGTTTGTAGGCTACTTAACAAGGAACTCGGGTCATTTCTCAGACCAGAAATGTCTCTACAATCGAAGAACTGTTTCTCAAAACTCAAACGCCGTGTATCCGGCTACTATCTCCATTTCAAATTGGTGCCAAAATTCAGCAGCGGCAGCCAATCCGGCGCTTTTACGCTGCGCGACATCGTCACGGTTTGCCGGCCACTGGCAGCCAAGATTCGAGACAAGGCACGGGACCTGCGCTTGGTGGGCTACGTGCGCCTTGCCCTGCCGCAGTCGCTGGCCCGCTACTCAGCCTGGCTTGAGGGCGAGTCCTCCGGCCGCTGCCCGGTACAGGACGCCTTCGTTGATTGGCTGGGGGCGCTGGTTACGGATCCGGACTTGGACCTGCTGCCTAGGCTGTTTCTAAGAAAGTCGGCCGAAGTGTTTCCATACGCCAGCAGCGGCAGCGGAATCGGCGGTACGTGTTTGAATCTGTTCAGCCTTGGGTCACCAGAGATCAGCGAATGCAGGTCGCGCCCAGACTGAAAAAGAAAGTACAGTCTAGAAGTTGTACGTATACTGCACGGGGGATAAATACGCTAGACGTCTAGACACTGGGTGGCACACGTCTAGACACGGGGTGGCACACGTCTAGACACGGGGTGGCAAACGTCTAGACACAAGGTGGCAAACGTCTAGACACGGGGTGGCAAACGTCTAGACACGGGGTAGCACACGTTTAGACACGGGGTGGCAAACGTCTAGACACGGGGTGGCACACGTATAGACACGGGGTGGCACACGTCTAGACACGGGGTGGCACACGTCTAGACACGGGGTGGCAAACGTCTAGACACGGGGTGGCAAACGTCTAGACACAAGGTGGCAAACGTCTAGACACGGGGTGGCAAACGTCTAGACACGGGGTGGCAAACGTCTAGACACAAGGTGGCAAACGTCTAGACACGGGGTGGCAAACGTCTAGACACGGGGTGGCAAACGTCTAGACACGGGGTGGCAAACCTCTAGACGCGGGGTGGCACACGTCTAGACACGGGGTGGCAAACCTCTAGACGCGGGGTGGCACACGTCTAGACACGGGGTGGCAAACGTCTAGACACGGGGTGGCAAACGTCTAGACACGGGGTGGCAAACGTCTAGACACGGGGTGGCAAACGTCTAGACACGGGGTGGCACACGTCTAGACACGGGGTGGCACACGTCTAGACACGGGGTGGCAAACGTCTAGACACGGGGTGGCACACGTCTAGACACGGGGTGGCACACGTCTAGACACGGGGTGGCACACGTCTAGACACGGGGTGGCACACGTCTAGACACGGGGTGGCACACGTCTAGACACGGGGGGCCAGACATATTAGACACGGAGCGCCAGACATATTAGACACGGGGCGCCGGACACGACACACCACATTTTTTAACTGAGTGCGCAGCAACACTGAAATACAATCGCTTCAGATTTTTTAACTACTTTCAGTAGGCGATAATTTATACCCGGCAAGCTCTCTAAACCATGTCATCACCAGGCCGAGGTCGAGTCCTTAGCGGGCTTGCTGGCATTGAAAACGACGAAATCTACGCCGACAACAGCGCTGGCGGCAGCGGCGGTGGAAGCAAAGGAAACGAATTCTTCGTACTCAGCGACCACATCGTGATCACTGATGAGAATGTAGTTTCCACTGACCAGCAAGTGACGAATCGCGTCATTTGAAACTGATTGTTGTCATGGCTACTCGAGTACTCAGACTATTAAAAAATAGCTATTTTTACGAGTTTTCAATGTTTGAAATTCACTAATATTTGAGATCGGGATTGAGAGGTGTGGGATCGGGATTGAGAGGTGTGGGATCGGGATTGAGGGATATGTGGGATCGGGATAGAGAGATATGTGAGATCGGGATTGAAGGATATGTGGGATCGGGATTGAGGAGTGTGGGATCGGGATTGAGGGGTGTGGGATCGGGATTGAGGGGTGTGGGATCGGGATTGAGGGATATGTGGGATCGGGATAGAGAGATATGTGAGATCGGGATTGAAGGATATGTGGGATCGGGATTGAGGAGTGTGGGATCGGGATTGAGGGGTGTGGGATCGGGATTGAGGGGTGTGGGATCGGGATTGAGGAGTGTGGGATCGGGATTGAGGGGTGTGGGATCGGGATTGAGGAGTGTGGGATCGGGATTGAGGGGTGTGGGATCGGGATTGAGGGGTGTGGGATCGAGATTGAGGGGTATGGGATCGAGATTGAAGGATATGTGGGGTCGGGATTAAGGGGTGTGGGATCGGGATTGAGGGGTGTGGGATCGGGATTGAGGGGTGTGGGATCAGGATTGAGGAGTGTGGGATCGGGATTGAGGGGTGTGGGATCGGGATTGAGGGGTGTGGGATCGGGATTGAGGAGTGTGGGATCGGGATTGAGGAGTGTGGGATCGGGATTGAGGAGTGTGGGATCGGGATTGAGGAGTGTGGGATCGGGATTGAGGGGTGTGGGATCGAGATTGAAGGATATGTGGGGTCGGGATTGAGGAGTGTGGGATCGGGATTGAGGGGTGTGGGATCGGGATTGAGGAGTGTGGGATCGGGATTGAGGAGTGTGGGATCGGGATTGAGGAGTGTGGGATCGAGATTGAGGGGTATGGGATCGAGATTGAAGGATATGTGGGGTCGGGATTAAGGGGTGTGGGATCGGGATTGAGGAGTGTGGGATCGGGATTGAGGGGTGTGGGATCGGGATTGAGGGGTGTGGGATCGGGATTGAGGGGTGTGGGATCGGAAAGGTGTGGAATCGGACTGAGGAGTGTTGGGTAGAGAGATATGGTGCATTGCTCAAACAAAAGGCGCTGAAAGCGATTTACTTGAAAAATTTTCTGGTTACTCCTAGGTGACAGCGAAATGCTTTCAGCTCATTGTTTTCAAACGCAATGGGCTTTTGGCACTATTAATGGCAGAATTATGTCAACTCTTTTAGCGCATAAAATTTTTATGCTTTGCTGCTCAAAATCGAAGCAATTTTAGCGTTTTCACTCTCAGCAGCCGTTGTAATTCAATTTCTATTGCTTCAAAACGTGCGCATTCATTTGTTCTCATAGGCGCGTATGTCTCATACATATGTATTTAGCAACTGGGAAAATTTCCCCAAATGTTAAAATCCCCAGGTTTTTTCATACGCATTTCAAGATTGAAGCCCGCTGATTTAATATTTCACAATGAGATTTTCTTCAAATTTTGCGATTGTGCTTTTAACGAGTTCGATCTGTGTTAGCCACTTTGTGGTGTTCTGCAGCGGTATGTTCAGCAGTTGCTACTGAAGTGGTGTTTCATGACTGTAGGGATAGGAGAGATTAAATAAAGAGATGCGAGATGAGAGATGAGAGACATGAGGGCCGAGTGAAGAGAAGAGGAAGATGAGAGGAATAGAGAGGGGGAGACAGGGAAAACATAGGAGAGAGCAGAAGTAAGAGAGGGAGAAGCGGAGGAGGAGAGGAGGAGAGGAGTGAGGAGAGGAAAGAGGAGAGAAGCGGAGGAGGAGAGGAGGAGAGGAGTGAGGAGAGGAAAGAGGAGAGAAGAGGAGAGAGGAGAGGAGAAGAGATAGTAGAGGAGAGAGGAGAGGAGAGAGGAGAGGAGAGAGGAGAGGAGAGAGGAGAGGAGAGGAGAGAGGAGAGGAGAGGGGAGTAGAGGAGAGAGGGGAGGAGAGGAGAGTAGAGGAGAGAGGAGAGGAGAGAGGAGAGGAGAGGAGAGTAGAGGAGAGAGGAGAGGAGAGAGGAGAGGAGAGAGGAGAGGAGAGTAGAGTATAGAGGAGAGAGGAGAAGAGAGGAGAGGAGAGGAGAGGAGAGGAGAGTAGAGGAGAGAGGATAGGAGAGAGGAGAGGAGAGGAGAGAGGAGAGGAGAGGGGAGTAGAGGAGAGAGGAGAAGAGAGGAGAGTAGAGGAGAGAGGGGAGGAGAGGAGAGTAGAGGAGAGAGGGGAGGAGAGGAGAGTAGAGGAGAGAGGGGAGGAGAGGAGAGTAGAGGAGAGAGGAGAGGAGAGGAGAGGAGAGTAGAGGAGAGAGGAGAGGAGAGAGGAGAGGAGAGTAGAGTATAGAGGAGAGAGGAGAAGAGAGGAGAGGAGAGGAGAGGAGAGGAGAGTAGAGGAGAGAGGAGAGGAGAGAGGAGAGGAGAGAGGAAAGGAGAGTAGAGGAGAGAGGAGAGGAGAGCAGAGTAGAGGAGAGAGGAGAGGAGAGAGGAGATTGGTAAACAATGAAGGGTTAGCATTGACATACTATTGAATAAATAAATCTATTCATTAAAATGCACCATTTTTCTCAGCTCCATCCGTTCACTCTGTGCTCGTGTGCGAGTCAGAAGTCGCTGTACTGAACTGTAGCCAGCCGCAGGGTCTCCTAGCAACCATCGATGTTCACTTCGCCTTGTATGGAAAGTCGGAAGAATTCTCGGCACCCCACTGCACCCTCGAAACTGACACGGCCACTGATTGCTGGAGCGCATGGTCGCTTCAGCTGGTTCGGGCAGCCTGCCAGCAGAAGGAGTCGTGCGACGTGTTGGCAACGAATGAAGTCTTTGGTGATCCATGCGTTATGAACTTCAAGTTCTTGTTCGTCAACTACTCCTGTATCGGTGAGTTCTCTTTGCGATTGGGACAAAGTATATTGATCTCACTTCCTGTAATATGTTTTTCGTCTGTCTTATGATCGAGAATGAACATTTTTTGAGTTGGAGCTGGTAAGATTGGACGTAAGTTCTTGGACATGTACCGGACATGTACATGTGTAATATTTTTATTGCTGCTTCGTACTTCAAAGTAAATAAAATTCTTATCAAAGATCTTATTTACGTGTATGTATAAAAAATATATTGGCAACCGCGGAACAAAATCTGAAATGCTGCCCGAAAAAACTCTACATTTATTTTTTGCTGACTTTTACTAAAAATAAGAAAACCTTAATTTTTAAGCCACTACCTGTCGACGTTAAGCAATATGTACATGTAGATGTAGATATTGTTTTAGAGTGCTCTGAGAGTCTGTCTGAGAGCAATATCGCATTCCATGTTAGACACTTAGCGTAGCTAAGTGCAGGAGCCATACATGATGTGTGTATCTAAAAAATCTTCTTTTTATAACTGGGTTGCATTAGTCAGGCTAAAAATTTTGTGTGAGCAAAAGAAATGAAATTGAGTCAAAATCTGCAGGCCTGCTGACCAAACCAACTGCTGTTATGGGATAACTTGTCGTACCAGTCAACTATAAACGCCGAGACATCCCATGAATTCAGGTCGATCCATACTACAGGGGATAAAATGCGTAGGGATTTCAGGTGAGCTTTAAGACTCAGAATGAACCTCGAAGTTCAGCTTTGAATTAAACGTTTTCGGAGGTTCACAGCCGAATAGTTTATAGCCGAAGTGCTAGTATACTCATTTAGTATACTTATCAATACTTAGGAATATTGAGTACGGGTTTAAATCAATAACTACTTCAAGTAGAAGGACGAGAAACGTACTATGTTTCTTGGAAAAAATTGGGAGGCCTAGGTTTTACTGAAAAAAAACTTTACGGAGATATATAGGAGGTTTTCATTCTTTCAACACATAAGTTTTTATTGCTTCTGATAGGAGGCAGACCCAATGTTCATATTTTATATTAACTGCCTTTTCCATATCTCAATTCATAAAACTTTTTGTTGAGAAAATTAGTATTCTATGCTAATTTTATGTGTACAATCGTACAAATGTAGTGTGCCTGAAAATCAAGAGAATGCAGGCTGGACTCATTGGTTTTATGAATCTTCCTTAATCATTCTTAAGCATAATGACTGTGTAAAAAATGTGTTAAATGTTAAAGAATGATAAAATCGACCATTAAATTGGTCTATAAAACTAATGAGGCGAGGCTAGATTTAGTAGGAATTTTAGTATATAGGATAAACGTCAACAAGAACATAAAAAGTAAACTTTGTTTAATTCTAGCCAACGCGTTTCGTCAAACACAAGACGTCATCAGGGCAAATTCAATCAACCTAAGATCACACCACCAATATACAGTGTTGGGCACCAGTCCGTTAATAAGCGTTAATAAGCGTTAAGATTTTTCATTAACGTTAACGGACTGTCATTAAGATTTTTTTGAACTAACGGATTAACGAATTTGCGTTAAAAATTTTGTGAATTAACGATAAATTCATCGTTAACGGTAGTGTCTATGTCAATGACCAAAGACGCAAAGAAGGAACGAAAAATAGAAGTCTTACAAGAAGTTTAAACATTACGAACGTATTTGAGCTTACCTATATGCCTAAATATAATCTCTTTATTTATGACGATGATCACACAGACGTACATGTATAATTAACAACTTCTTACAAATAAACTTTAAAATAATGAATTAAAATAGTGTGAAACTTTATAATTCTTGCGCGTGAGCATCGATCGCTTTGATTCACTTCTGTCCCAATCTTTCGCAACTTTCTGCTGCGCCTGCTAATGGTACTGAAACAACCTTCCTATGCGTATTTAATTATGAATTTCTCGTTATTAGCTTTTAAGTTTCAAATAAAATAAGTTACTTTTTTACCATATGCTTTACTTTTAGTTGTATTATGCATGCAAGTTTTTAAATGATTATTTATTACTTTTTTAGCCTTCAAATCGCTTAGATGACCTCTGTGTTTTGCTAAAAAGATGGAATAGCAAAGACGTGCATTACGACCCTAGATGAAGTTCTGTTTACTCATTCTTGGCAGATCTGTTCTTACTTAAATTTCTTAGCAGATCTGTGAATTTTGGTGAACACATTCTTAACAGATCTGTTCTTACTTAAATCTCTTAGCAGATCTGTATCTGCTTTTGTCTTACAAGATCTTACAAATCTTTGCAAGCCATTTTTTATTGTTTGGTACGTAAAAAACATTCGTGATTTTTTAGAAAATACTTATTAGGTAAAGAGAAAACAAAATTTCCAACTGTATATCAGAAAAAAGACTTTCGTATATTTTCACATTTCTCTGCTGGATCTTGTCAGATCAGTTCTTGCAGATCTGTACAGACCAGTTTTGAAAAGTGTCTGAATTGTTTTTTTCCACAAAATATTTAACATAATAGTAATTACGTTTTTTAATGATTTGTATTTATTTTAGTTGTTCTTCTGGCAGCCAACAGTAAATGAATTTGTTTAAATATTTTTTCCGCAGTTCTGAACATAGTGGACCCTTATAGTTTGAATTCTCGCTCTTGCAATTTATCCATCTATCTCAGTTCTTTCTTTTGACTTAGCCGAATACGTAATTTTTAATTCCTTAAATTGTTTCACAGTGTAGTATCACTGTTTTTTACTTTTTTTAGCCATAATAACTTTTTTGATTGAGTATAGCTATGGCTTTAAATGAAGAGCAGATCGCGTCATCAATTAAAAAAATTTGACATAATTGACAGACTGACTATAAAATGTATGATATGCTATATATATATCTATATCATATATATATCTAGGCTTGTTTCCTACTCCCAGGCCTATAAGTATGAGTAGGCCTAGGCCTATGACTTTGTTCTATGCTTTAATAGAAACAGAATGCATGTCTACAGTAGACCTAGTGATGTTGTCCATTAATAATTCATTAATCCATTAATAATTCAGAAATTCAGTTTACATACATAGATCAGTATTTTTTGTAGTCTTTTGCATTTCATTATATTATATTTATATATACATACCTAGTTATAGCCCCTAGGCTAGGCTAGGGCTAGGCTAGTTCTAGTGACCTAGCTAGTAAGTAAATCTTAATTAAATAGGTCTATTCTGTTTTTGTTTGTTTTATATATGCTTATCTAGATTTATAAATAGGTAGACTGACATATCTGTAAAACTTGGTTTTAATCCCTCCTTGATTTTAAACACTTAGGTTAAGAGTGTAATTTCTATTTTTAGTAAATAGTGTTATAACTAGGCTTATCATTTTAATTTTAAAATAAAAAGGCCCTACTCTACTAAAAATTGTAATTGCTATATAGGGTATAGTTTTTATGAATTAGAATTAAACCTGGATGCTTAAATATAGGCTTATGGTTGTTAGAAAGTTATCTTAAGCCTTGACCTACTATTTGAAGAATATAGATAGGCATAGCAAAATCTAAAAGTATTTATACTAGATAGGCCTAGATAAATAATATGAAAAATATAGAATAGAAGAAAAACATAGGTCTAAATTTAATTAGGTCTAAAAGAACTTTTACAAAAGTTATTACTCTGACTATTTAAAAACATAACAACGATATTTGTTTTATATTTTAGTTATTTTGAATTGAATATTAATGTTTAAAATCCCAGAACTTTACTACAATTTTCCCTTTCATTGCAGCTACTTTACATGGTCAATATGGCATCGCTACTTATGGGTTCCAAGCTTGTCTTTATACCAAGTGGCAAAGTGGCAAGCATCCTATGATTGCTAAAAGAAAAAATGAAGCCAGCCTAAAGTAAAAATGCAACATGATAAAGAGCCCTTAAGTATTACTAAGAGCTCTTATAGACCTACTTTTATTGATAACAAAGTAAGCTTTCTAGCAATATTGACTTTAAAATCTTTCAGTACCATGCTTGGGAGCAACTTTGGGATTCCCTCGGCCGTTTCTATTGGCAACACACACACACATGTAAGTCGCTATTGGACGGAATAGTAGTCACGTGACTGCTCTCAGCCAATAGCGACTTACATGTGTGTGTTGCCAATAGAAACGGCCGGGTGATTCCCAAAGTTGTGCATGTATGTTCAGTACTGGACTCTTTCAGTTTCAATTATTTGCAAACCAATTTAATTGTACATTGTAGTAAAAGATGCACCTGGTTTTTTTCAAATGTTTCTGCTTCTATTTTTTAGTTTCTAAAAGTATTGCTCACCCTAATTTTATTAGTCCATTGTACCATTAGTATTTTTCCTATTGAATGTGTGCTTAACTTTTGTTTTGAAGCTGACTTATTTTTTGCTTGTGCTATTTCCCTTGTGCATACAAGTTTTATTTCATGAGCATATATGTGTATTTGTTTACATTTTCACAAATAAATATGCCTACTTTATTTTGATTGTTCAATGACATTTGCTTTTGTTCTGGCAGCTTACTAGCACAATACTAAAAGTGCAGAATCAAATAAGAAAGTCCTGTCATAACTCGTGTTCTTTATTGGAATTAAATTAGTGCATTGGGGTTTTATAAATGGATTACTAAACAGATCTTGGAAGATTTGATAAGACGGACAATGCATTCAATTGGTAAAGCTTAATACATCTTACAAGATCTGCCCAGATCTCCTAAGATCTGCTCGTGCAGACCGTGCAAGATCTTCCTGCAGATCTTGTAAGTTCTGCCTATATATTTTAATAGTGCAGATCTGTTACGTTCTTGCAAGAACGTAGCGAGAAGCTCCAGACAGATCTGCTAAGAAATGGCATGACGATTTCATCTAGGGGAATTATGTTTTGGAAAAAACGTGCAAGATTTCCGTATTTTCTGTGTTAACTTTAACGGATTAACGCTTATTAACGATTATCAGTTAACTTTCAGTTAACTTAACGAAATTAGGAGTTAAAAAGTTAAGATTTTTTTGTTTTAACGCTAACGCTTTTGCTATTAACGGAAGTTAAGATTTTCATTAACGGTGCCCAACACTGCCAATATATTTAAGCAAAAATCACTGTACAGTCCAGAGACGGGTCAAAACAGTCCGGTAGAATTTAGAAAGTGCCAAGTACACAACAAAGTGAGAGAGAGAAAAAATAATAAATAGGCACGGCTCTGCTCACAGTACTCTTAGCTCACGCTCCACCCCATTGCCAGCAAGCTGCACATTCAGGTTGGGTTTGTGCATTCTGATATACGAAGCTTCAATAATCTTAAGCTTATGGTCGAATTTGCACCCATCCAGCACTTTAAAAAGCTGAATCGGTTCACTGTCACAACATTTTTTACGAACAAGCAGATGGTCATTAATCGCAGAGCTTTTTAGCCAATGTTCCCTAGCTCTAGTGTGCAGGTGTCGCTTCGTTTTTCCAATGTAGGAAACGCTCTGATCCTCAGAGCAGCGAAATTGGTAAACAACACCAGCCCTTAGAGCAAGTGGAACAGCTGACTTGAGCCTGCTAGCATAGCGACCGATCTTTTCGGTGCGAAACACAATCCTAACGGTGCACTTAAGCCATTTGCTAAACGTTTTCTCAAGTTTTTTCCTGAAGTCAAGCGAAGCGTTGCCAAAAAATGGGAGAACCAACAGAGCGTCCCAAGAATCTATCTCCGGTTGCCTGGGTCTCGCATCGCAAGAAACTTTCTTAGTGACAAACGAATTGATAATACGGCTGACAAAACCGAGAGGGTAACCGTTAGATCTAAGGATTTTAGTCAGGGCACGAACCTCTTGGTGAGATAAACTCCAAGAACTGCTCACCTCGTAGGCTCTGTGAAGAAGGCACCTAACTAACCCGGATTTCCAGTGAGTCGGACATAAAGCATGGAAACTTAACATCAGCCTAGTAAACGTCGGTTTACGGTAAAATTTCACAAGAGGACGGTGTCCAGAACAGTCAACCTCGGTATCAAGAAACGGGAGATTCTTCCCTCCGCCCTCAACGGTGAACTTAATGTTTGGATGGGTGGAGTTGATAATAGTAAGAAACTCGTCGTGGTCTTTTTTATTGTCAAAAACAGCAAAAGTATCGTCAACATAACGCTTATAAAACCGTGGGGCATTGGGGAGTTTCATCCATTCAGTCTCCCAATGGCTCATGCACAGATCAGCGAGCGTAGGGGCAAGAGGACACCCCATAGCGACACCATCAATTTGGCGGTAGTATTGGATGCTTGATGGGTGCAAATTCGACCATAAGCTTAAGATTATTGAAGCTTCGTATATCAGAATGCACAAACCCAACCTGAATGTGCAGCTTGCTGACAATGGGGTAGAGCGTGAGCTAAGAGTACTGTGAGCAGAGCCGTGCCTATTTATTATTTTTTCTCTCTCTCACTTTGTTGTGTACTTGGCACTTTCTAAATTCTACCGGACTGTTTTGACCCGTCTCTGGACTGTACAGTGATTTTTGCTTAAATATATTGGTGGTGTGATCTTAGGTTGATTGAATTTGCCCTGATGACGTCTTGTGTTTGACGTTGGCTAGAATTAAACAAAGTTTACTTTTTATGTTTTTGTTGACGTTTATTTTCTTACTATTTGTTAGACGAGCTACACTTCCACAAGGCAAGATTTAATTTGTGCCAAGCTGTGAATGCTTGTAGTCCTTGGTTTAAATCGGTGGGAAATAAATTTGCGTGGGAGTTTGTTTACATCACAGTTCTATTAATTATTAATTTTTAGCCTAAAAATTGTCACTTAAAGCTGCTAAAAAGACAGAATAATTAACCAATCCTTTTTCAAGCTAGCTATTGAATGAGTAATAGACAATGTCTCTCACTTGTGCGTTCTTCTCATCGATTTCGGCACGAATTTAACTGATTAAGTCACTCCGATTTTTTTTCATTTTAAGTGCTAACATTATGATCTGACTGGTCGCTGTTAGCCTCTGCCTCAGCCTCTTCTAATACTAATAGTCAGTATTGTATTGGGTATTTGTGTTTTTTCCTTTTTCCAGTAGTCCAGTTCTATAAATTCTTGAAAGTAGCAAATAGGTAATATAATATGTTCACTCTAAATCTAATATTATGCCCTCACCAGTTCTTGTAAATCTTATCTCAAGTTATTGTTTATCTTATAATTACAATTAAATTTAGTTTAACTAACTATGCAAAAAATTGATTTTTTTTAAACTTTGAATATTGAAATTAAAATAGACCTTCAAAATAAATAATCCAATTTTTGCCTATTAATTCTATGCATTTTATTCTATTAATATAAGTAGTGCTTATTCTATAAATAGTTATAAGCTCTATATATTGTTACCTTGAGCTTTAATTTGTAGGCTTATTATTTAACAATATAGATAGAACAAGAGCTAGATAATAAATCAATGGCTTTCTATGTCTAAACTAAATTAATAATGGCTTTCTGAGTCCCAACTAAGAAGTTAGAGCAACTAACTAATTTGTACATAGTTAAAACTAGGTCCTAGGCTTACCTTTGCTATCTCTGCATAATAAAAATATTCAAGCACTTTAACTTTTAACTTCATTTAACTTCATATCATGACATAGTTATTTTAACTGCTTCTATTAGAATTACAAACAGTATGGCCTAATAGTTAAGAAAGCTAGGCCAATGGGCCTTTTTGAAAAAGGAATTAGGAATTTACAAAACTCAAAATCAAAAGGATTGAAATTATGAATTTCAACTATAGAAGAATCTCTAGTGTCATGATCTTATGCTAGATAGATCATGTATAAGATAGCAATGGATATCATAGGCCTATAGGTTATAGACATTGAGATCAACAAATGTAATAATCTATTGTTCTAAATAACTATTTAGAAACAGAATGCAAACAAATCTAGTATAGCTTATTAGTGGACATACCCACATACATATGATACATACAGACAACTCATTTTTAGTATATTGGAAGTTTAGCAACCAGAGAACCCTTAGGTCTAAGACATATGAAAAGTACTTTTAAATAAACTTTTAAAAGGTATATTTATGTTTCTCTTAAGTCATTTCTAAAAAACTAGAATGATATTTAGTAAATATTAATATTACTATTATATTTATATGCCTGCCATCTACTTGTCATAATGACATTATGATACAAAATTGTAAAGCATTCAAATTCCTTTCAAAAGTTAATTTATACATTGCATACATTTTGCAGGTACTTCCATAATAAATAAGACCTGGCATTTAAGTTAAGGTACTAAAGAGCATGAATAGATCTATACATAATGCATAAAGTCTAATTTAGAGACCACAATTTCAACTTTGCTCATAATGCCATGTCGCCGCCGGCTCTTCAGTCTACTAGTGGCAGGTATGGTTGCTTTCACCCTGATATTCCTGCTGTTGGTGCAGTCCCAACATCAAAATAAGCCGCTGCTCCAGCCACAGCAACCAGCTGATTTCATTCCACCAACTGCTGGGCCAGTCGCCCGCATTGTTCACCAGTCGTGGTGCAATGCCAACCAAATCCCTACCAGATTTACGGTCTGGCGCGCCAGCTGGTTGTCCTGCTTCCCAGCCTGGCACCATTGGCTCTGGTCAGATGAAGACAACCTGCTGCTTGTACGCGACAAGGCGCCAGACTTCCTTGATCACTATCTGCGTTACACTCAGAGCATTCAAAGAGCTGACTCTGTGCGCTACCTTTACCTGTACCACTACGGCGGTCTGTACACTGACCTGGACAACGAGTGCCTGCAGCCATTCGAGCATGTCCTGTTTAGCCAGGTGTGTGGATCTGAAAGTACATTAACACGGTTTACAATTCGCCCGGCGCTATGTACGTCTTGTACACAGAAGTAATTTGTCACCATATAATTTTTCTTGGTTGTCCACCAAGAGACGGGCGCCAACCAACAAGAGGCAGGGTCGCCTACCAAAAGGCAGGGACGCCCACCAAGAGACAGGGCGCCCACCAAGAGAGGCGCCCAACAAGAGACAGGGGCGCCCTCTAAGAGATAGGGGCGCACACCAAGAGACAGGGGCGCCCACCAAGAGACAAGGCACCCACCAAGAGACAGGGGCGCCCACCAAGAGACAGGGGCGCCCACCAAGAGACAGGGGCGCCCACCAAGAGACAAGGCACCCACCAAGAGACAGGGGCGCCCACCAAGAGACAAGGCACCCACCAAGAGACAGGGGCGCCCACCAAGAGACAGGGGCGCCCTCCAAGAGACAGGGGCGCC
Organism: Macrostomum lignano; assembly: GCA_002269645.1. Classification (NCBI taxonomy): domain Eukaryota; kingdom Metazoa; phylum Platyhelminthes; family Macrostomidae; genus Macrostomum; species Macrostomum lignano. Next base: position 567,699 of record NIVC01000212.1, on the reverse strand, counting down.
CTCCAAGAGACAGGGGCGCCCACCAAGAGACAGTGACGCCCTCCAAAAGACAGGGGCGCCCTCCAAGAGACAGGGGCGCCCTCCAAAGAGACAAGGCCTGCCCTTCTGTAATAAAAATTCCTCGGTACGCCACTGGTTGAAATGGATCGCACTAAATCCGGTTTCATTTCTAGCCATTCAACTACTCGCACACACGCCAGGCTGCTAGCCAAATCAACAAGAGCATCGCCGATTATCAGTCGCTCAGCAACTGCGGCGTCCTACTCAGCAGTATGCGACGGAGCGGCCGTCCAGGCCGACGGCCCTACGTAGAGAACTCGCTGATGTTCGCCCGTCGTCGGGGTCACCCGTTCTGGCTAACGGTGCTGGAGGCGATGGCTGAGCGGGCCCGTCTGGTTGGTGTCACCGTCCAGGAGACGGTCGACCTGACCACCGGGCCGCAGCTGCTCATGTACGCGCTAGAGCGCTATGGAAAAGCCAGAGATACGGATGCTGAACACGGCCAGGTGTGCCTATTCCCAGCGGACCAATTTAATCCGTTCTCTTGGGACGCCGGTCTAGGTGGCGAGGCCGGTCCCTGTCGCGATCTTAACCGGATGACTGACTCCGAATTGTTGGCCTGTCGAGCGCGCCACCGAAGCGCCGCTTTTGTGTTGCAATTTCACGCGCAGAGCTGGGGCGCCGGGAAAATTTAAATGTGATTTTTTGTGATGATTAAGTAGCTACCGCCTCAGGCAGCATTTGACGGTAGTGGACATTGCTTGAGTATATTGAAGTGCATTTTGCTGTTTTTTTCCTACTGTTTTTTTATGTGCTTCTGTCCTTAAGCTTCCATGTCACATCCGCTTGCGGTTCTATTGTTACTTTGATTCTTTGTCCTCCTCCGCACTGGATTCGCTGCAAATTCCGACAAATCATACTTTTAAGTATATTTGAGTATATTTCAATATTCAATAAACTTTAAAGTTTACACGAAGTTTGTTTTAACAGCGCAACTGTACTTAATGTACAATGAATGTACATGTACCTGATGTATCTTACATGTACCAAGTACCACTGTAGAATAACAGGGCGTGAAACTCGAAGTTTGTGTAATTTTTGGACGCTAATTTCCAGGAAAATTCTGCAGTTTTTCGTTTTGATCGGGACAGTAAAGATTACCATTCCTTAATTTACCTTAAAAGGAAATTTCTTCCAGGAAATCGGCCTCCAGAAAAAATTACACGATTCTTGAGTATACGAATGCGTCCCGTTATACTGCAGTGTCCTTGAAATGTACGTGTATGTGACAATGACGTCGCGTCGCGATGGGACTACGATGGCAATATGGCAATGATGACCGTATTGTCACATTACACCGACTGATAACGGGTGTCTCGTACTGTATACGTCAAAAGTACCCATTACGAAGTATACAGCGACGTCGACAGACTTTGGGTCAACGTCGGATTTGCTGTACAGGTGTACACACTAAAGTTTACACAATTTTCGATCCTGCAGTTTACATGCACTTTTAATTTACAGTATTTTACAGGACACGACTGGCGATCCAACTGAACGGCGCTTTTAAAAGTGACAAAGTTACGCATGTTCTTCTAGCCGCTTTCTCAAAGTTATGTAGAATTTTCTCCATCGACGATTTAGACCAATGTCTGGTCTTCCGCAGCTGCGGCGATTGCCGCGCCTAGCGACCTCTGACGCTCTCTGGCCCGCTGCATCAGCAGCAGTCGCTGTTGCTGCTCCTGCAGCCGATGCCGCAGCAGCTGCTGGCGAAGCCCGTCGGCCGTCTCCGATTCCGAGGCGTCGCCGAAGCGCGCGCACGTCAGAGCGCTGATTAGGTGGCGCCGAAAGCGTCGGCTGATAATGCACAATGTGACTGGATTGCTGGCGGAATAGGCCGAGGGCAGCAACTGCAATTAGTTTTCATTTTTTATTTCATTAGCTACTGTTAGTATAGTTCAGGTTTACATGTATTTGAACTAACTCTACAATATTCGTCACAGTGCCTGCACGAGCCGAAGTTAATATAACCACTAATTAGACCTACGAGCGTACGCTGTATATGAACGTCGGTCAACGCATTCACTCTTAGTGATGCAACAATTTAAGCTTATAATTAGTTGTAGTTAGTAGAACCAGCCGCTGGTTTGCATTATCTCAAAGCAGTGCAGTGCAGAGCGAGTGGCAACGTAAAGCGGATGCTGATGCTACATTGCATATACATGTAGTCTGAAACGTGAATTGTGCTTCAGACGTCCTCAAAGTCGATGGTAGCTGACGATTATTTTTATTTTGCATTTTGTGTTGACTTTTATAACGATCACATTTACGCCCTTTATAGGCGTCTATAATTGACGTCAGGTACATCGCGGTAAGGTCGACTGACGTATGAATGTTGTACAGTACATGTACGTGTCAGAGCGGCAGTTTTACTGCCGAATACCCTACTCGACCGTGGCAGTGCAGAGTGCGCAATCGTCGAAAATCCTGTCTAAAACTCATTTAGTCTCCATTAGACTGATTGAACCAAAAAACCAAAACAGAGCTTTGATACTCGTAATGGACACGGCCGCTCTTCATTTCGTTAACTTAGTCTCCTGAAACATCTTCAATCTTTTGTCATCTCGCGAATCAACTACTCACCTTGGCCACCATTTTGAACCGAAGAAACTGCGCGCTAACCCGATCTGCCCAGAAGAAGAAGTGCAGCATCACCAGGTAGTCGGGGCCCCAGGCTACGAAGAACACCAGAGCCAGGCACAGCGACAGTTTGGCCAGTTTCCTGCGACCTTCCAGTGCCGCAGTGGCGCTAGTGGTAGCAGCCGCGTTCGCTGCGGCCGTTCCGTCGGTTCTGTTGCCGGCGCTGCGGATTAAATAGCCGGCCATCTTGCCGTAGAACAGGGCGATGAGCAGCCCGGGGATCAGGTAGTAGGTCAGCAGCTTGCCGATCAGCATGCCAGCCTGGTAGCCGGCGCCCCAAGCGTCTGGGAACGGGAAGCAGCTGCGGATTGACACGCAGCCGGTGATGTTGACGACAGGCGAGTCGCTCCAGTTGCCAGCCGGTAGTTGAGACATTGCCACAGGCATTCGTTTCTCCACAATGTGCGCTCCCAGAGTCCAAGGAATTGAGAGTAGAGCTGCGCAGGTGAGAATATGGGATATTGATATTGAGTTCTTCGTAGCAAGCCAATGACTGAGTACTGTATAAATATTAAAAAACTTGATGCATGAACAAATTATGAAGCTGAAGGACGCTGTACACTCAGTTTTTTTTAGATAAGCTTGGAGCCTGTAAGGACGAACATTTTTAGAGGAGTAGAGGATGGAGAAGCGAGAAGCTAGGAGAGAGGAGAGATCGACCATAGATGAGAGAGAGGATATAGAAGAGAGAAGAGATAAGATAAAGGAGAGAGAGAGAGGAGAGGCGAGAAGAGATAGCAAAGAGGAGAGGAAAGAGGAGAGAGTAGAGTATGGAGAAGCGAGAAGCTAGAGAGAGGAGAGAGTAGAGTATGGAGAAGCGAGGAGTTAGAGAGAGGAGAGAGTAGAGTATGGAGAAGCGAGGAGCTAGATAGAGGAGAGAGTAGAGTATGGAGAAGCGAGGAGTTAGAGAGAGGAGAGAGTAGAGTATGGAGAAGCGAGGAGTTAGAGAGAGGAGAGAGTAGAGTATGGAGAAGCGAGGAGTTAGAGAGAGGAGAGAGTAGAGTATGGAGAAGCGAGGAGTTAGAGAGAGGAGAGAGTAGAGTATGGAGAAGCGAGGAGCTAGAGAGAGGATAGATGGACCATAGAGAAGCGAGAGGAGAGGAGAGCAGAGAAGTTTCAAAGGACCCGAGGGCTGGATAAAGAATCTTTGCCGGCCGCATGTGGCCTGCGGGCTGGAGTTAGCCGACCTTTGTCCTAGAAGTAGCAAGTGGAAAAGTTTGAACTGATAAAATATTCTTCATCTGATAATTTCCATACCTACGAGTATATAAAAGTTGCATCAAATACGAAGCTGTGCCGTAGATAAACTGAAATCCCAGGGTCACTTTTAGCTTGGCAAATCTGCAGTTTATGATCAGTTTGACATTTCTTAATATCTTACCTGCCAGCACCCAGATGACAACCAAGCCAATCTTTGGCGCTCGACTTGGTCGAGAACTTTTCAAAGCCGACAGAGGTCGAGTGATTGCCAGGGATCTGAAATATTATAGTAATTATGAATTAATTTTGAAGCACCTTGAATGTCAGTGTGTAACATAGCGTCTCGATGGTGTGAATCCCGTCCGTGATTTCAAATTCAAGATAAGATAATGAGTTTTAAGCAGCTTAGGGGTAAAAGGCAGCTGACTAGGACTGACATGTCCGTAGCCGCCTTCCAGCCACACCGAAATTTTAAATGAGTGCCCCAGGTGTAATTTTTATAAAAATGAATCACATATGCTCTTAATTGATTACCCCAAAACATGTTTCGCATGGTCGATGCTGTTTCTATGAAAATCTGGCAGTGAAAGTTGGCTTTAGGGCGGCTGAAGGGTGGCTGGAAGGGGGCTAGAGAATTGCTCTGTATTGGCGCAGTATAATTGTGCCCCAAATGGAAAAAAATTAGATGCAAGTCTTATCTTTAATATGCATAATAAACTTTGGTTCATTGGCTTTTATTTCTTAGAGTAGTGTGACCTTTAGTTTGAAATTCAGCATTCCAATAGGTAAAAGCGTGCCCCAACCATTTTCTTGACTAGCGGCTAATGCCCCAATGCGGTAAAAAGAAGCAGGGTCAAAATTTTACTGTATAAGTAAATTTCTGTACATGCCCCACAATTTCCAACTGAGTGGCGAAGTGAAATAACTTGATTGTCACTCAGACACCAGTCATTACGACTTACAGTCAAGATTACGACTTTGCAATCGTAAAAAATTAAATTCTAACTTGTTGCAAAGCTTGTCTACTAAATAGACTAATGGACCAATTCATAAATTACTATCAATGTGACAATGTCCATGTTGATGGATATGTAATTGTATGTGTCCTTTAGAAATATTAAAAACTGGCATGACAATTGTCACTTTAAGATTGTAATCAAATCACTCAATATATTCTATAATCTATATATATGCCTATGTATATTAACACTCAGTAACACTAATATTTCAAACAATAATAGCTAGCTATGGCTATACATACAGAACTCTACATATGCACCTTCTTATGAATTATGTCATGTATGACTCAAATTTATTCAGAATATGATGCATGCAACTAGAGGAGCTTTATATTAAATCCAACTTTATTGTCACTTTTCTATACAATTAACAAAGTAATAATAATACTAGGCCTAATAGCTAGACTAGCTATTGATATTTAAAAATACAAAATTCTAGTAGCTAGGGCCTATTTACAATCTATTTTCTATTTTCTATTTCTGTTTCTATTCTATTTACATGTTAGGCCTTACAAGCTAAATATTACCATTAGCTTCAATATAGTTAGAATGCTTCTTTTTTACTCATTCTTAGCTAACTTGAAAAAAATAAGTTCAATAGGCAAAACTTTTAGTCTTTTTTTAATTAACATACATATAGCTATGGCTCATTTTTAATATAATTGTTTGAGTTACAAGTCTAGAATGTAATATATTCTTTAAATCAATAACAAAAATAATTATATTAATCTCCAAATTATATATTTGATAGATAACTCATATTCACAAAAAACAAAATCTGTTTCTGTGTATAATATACACTCAACATCAAGTGCTTCCATGTTAGTTCCACTCGTGCCTTTTTAAGTTTTATATCTAAGTAATAATCTCATATAAACATGATAATTCATGTTTTTCATGTTTCTTGTCAATATCTGCTACTTCCACTCATGTCCTTTCATATCTGAGTAATGTATATCATATAAACATGATAATTCATGTTTTTCATGTTTCATGTCAATATCTGCTACTTCCACTCATGTCCTTTCATATCTGAGTAATGTATATCATATAAACATGATAATTCATGTTTTTCATGTTTCTTGTCAATATCTGCTACTTCCACTCATGTCCTTTCATATCTGAGTAATGTATATCATATAAACATGATAATTCATGTTTTTCATGTTTCTTGTCAATATCTGCTACTTCCACTCATGTCCTTTCATATCTGAGTAATGTAAATCATATAAACATGATAATTCATGTTTTTCATGTTTCTTGTTAATATCTGCTACTTCCAGTCATGTCCTTTCTTATATGAGTAGTAATTCATGGTTTTCCTGTTTTTCTTATCTTCAATGCTAGGATTCACTTAACCAAGTCCAGTATTTGCTTAGTAGAGTTTGTTTAAGTAAGAAAAAGTGAAGTAAATGTGACTGTACACTTGTCTTATGTCACTATGTTTCTGTCAACGCTTTGAAGTTATTTTCGATGTTATGGAAGCATGTTTTTGCATGTAATAAAAGTTATATAATTCATTTCAGGCTTTCATTAACGATCCTTTTTCGGTCTTTGAGCCAAAAGGAGAACTGCCCTTACCCTTTCCGGACAAGGAAGTGGTCGTGGGCATCAGACTAACAGCGACTTGTGTTCGTGTAGCTGCTCAGATCCTAAACATTCCACTGTCCGGTTCTCTGCTTCGAAGGGCTCCTGGAACGAATGTCAATTATATTTCGGAAAATGGTTTAGCTCTGGCCTACCGTGATGGTGTAGCAATTTTTCGACATAGAAAAAAATCATCGAATTGTCACCAAGACCATTCCAAGCGAGCGAAAGCGGCTGCTGCCGGAAAAGAGTGGTTGAAACATAATGGTTGGAAGTTGGAAGAAGAGAGTTCGCAGCTTTCAGCTGTGATTGCAAAGCAGCATGTAACAAAGGCACTTGATCATCTGGAGTTGGCTGTATCCGTAGCTCCTGATGAAATACGTAGTATAATTCAAATATCTTTTGCGTGTGTGCATCAGGTAAAAAACGTGATTGATTCTACTCAATTGTCTACTGCGAGGGGAGCAGAATTTGAGCAGGGAGAGTCAGAAGTGGAAAAGCAGCGAGAACTGGAGAAGCAGCAAGAGCTGGAGAAGCAGCGAGAACTGGAGAAGCAGCGAGAACTAGAGAAGCAGCAAGAGCAGGAGAAGCAGCAAGAGCTGGAGAAGCAGCAAGAGCTGGAGAAGCAGCGAGAACTAGAGAAGCAGCAAGAGCAGGAGAAGCAGCAAGAGCTGGAGAAGCAGCGAGAACTGGAGAAGCAGCGAGAACTGGAGAAGCAGCGAGAGCTGGAGAAGAAGCGAGAACTAGAGAAGCAGCAAGAGCAGGAGAAGCAGCAAGAGCTGGAGAAGCAGCGAGAACTGGAGAAGCAGCGAGAACTGGAGAAGCAGCGAGAGCTGGAGAAGAAGCGAGAACTAGAGAAGCAGCAAGAGCAGGAGAAGCAGCAAGAGCTGGAGAAGCAGCAAGAGCTGGAGAAGCAGCGAGAACTAGAGAAGCAGCAAGAGCAGGAGAAGCAGCAAGAGCTGGAGAAGCAGCGAGAACTGGAGAAGCAGCGAGAACTGGAGAAGCAGCGAGAGCTGGAGAGGCAGCGAGAGCAATTATCTTTATCGAGAAAGCGATCGGCAAAATTTGTGAACACTGACAAGAAAGACGGAAATACGACAGCCAAAATAAGTCGCACAAGTAGGCCTTTGCGCCCAAGACATAAGTTTATCAACTAAACTTATGTTGCGAATTGCAGGGACGAGAATAATTTGATGATTTTTGCTCACCATATGAATGCGCTTTTGTGCAATCGAAACTTGTGAATTTAACTCAATAGCTTAAATTGACACCTGTCAATTAAGGGGTGTACTCCTTATGCTTCATGTTTATAAGTACGAGTTGCCATACGATCATCTTACGCAGGATATAGCGGACCCCTGATACCAATAGTACTACACTTTTTTTATTTAGCTTTCGCTTTGATGTGCTTTTGCATTGTCATTACACATAACTTCACTCATATACGAGCCTACGTTTGACAACTTGATCGTAAGGTGAAACGTTTAACCGTGTGAGCTCTCCATTAATATATTCTATTCAGCTTCTATTTTACTTATTATCCTGCAAAAAAGTGCTCACTCTTCAGTTCAAAAACTACTTCCCTTCAGCATTTGAAAAGTTAGTAGCATGATCAATTCGTAAACTTTTCTTTTCAGTTTTCGCCATATCAGTCAGTTATCAATTATACTAATACAGTACTCGTATACTATGTTTATGACGACTGACAAAACGAATAAACGAGTCGGACCGTCAAAATCTGATTGAAAAATATTCAGAACCGGAACTTGAAATTCGTAAACAGTTCTTTATATATTTACTTTGTGGATAAACAAATTTAGGCTACGAAAAAAGATGGCTTATGCATTTGAGGCCCGATGGTAAGTTCAATAATAATCAACACCTTGGGCATACAAGGTAAAACAATACATACAAGGCGCACGAGCGTACTACGTTGCTATTTAATAAAAAAGATTGTCAAATTAGGCGCTATCAAGCACAATAAAGCCTTCCTACTAGGCCTATCCTAAGAAGTCATGCCAACGGATTCATAGTCAGTTAAAATGTTAATCGATTAATGTGCAGAATGTTTCGTGTGCACCCTGACTAATCAATCCTGTTTATAAGAGATTTTAAAAATCTTGTAGGAACCGATGATCTAGTGGCAACGACAAACTACTTAACAAAACAATAACTGGATTAGTAGGATTAGTAGCAGCAAAAATTATGATACACATGTGGGTCATTTATATAGAAAAGAAAGTAAAAGCAGTGATGTGACAAAAAGAATGAAAAAAGGCGCTGAGACAAAGACATTTTGCCATTCAAGCAGGGTGCGGCGGGAAGACGCCTTCATGTGGGTGCGTGGTATGACATCAGACATGAGTAGGCACTGGTAAAGCGAAAACCCGTAGCTTATCCAAGCACTAGCGAACATAGTTAAAACAAAGCGTACATCGCCAGGTTTAGGCGACCTACATTTCGTTGCCGTCGCAGCGCACCACTGGTAGTCCCGAGGTCGTCATAGTTTAGGACGCTACCGTCGTCAGAATGTATAGTTGCTACCCAGTGCGCACGCTCTGCTTGAAAGTATGTCGAGCAGAACAGTCTGTATCTGAAAAATATTTAGTTGTACATAACATAATGATACATTTAATTTAATAAACAAGTTACTTATTGAACAAAAATGAGTGTCTATTTCTAGTAAAGTCAATATCTAGAACTGCAAATGTGTTCTCCGTCTGAGAGCATAAAAATTGTACTCGTAGCTTGTTGATCGATAAGTAAAATAATATTGATCGACAGTGTATATAACAACTACTAGTACTTGACACTTCCTTTTTCGGGTCCAGCACAGCAGCCCTGCATTAGCTAGCTAACACAAGTAATCAGACGATAGTAGAGTACATATATAGAGTGCAAGAACTCACCGAGCAGGGCTGTTCCGAAAGGGAGTTACCTCTCGTTCTCCCAATGAGACTCGAACAGTTCTATCGACAGAGTCGGGTACAGCAACAACAAGCAGCGGAGGCAATTCTGAGGAGTACGTCGGTGGCAATACATCTCGCAAACTGTTGCAGTGGCAGCATTCGCGAACGCCAGACTCACGGAAAACAGTGCAGATAAAGCTGTAGGGTGACTCGATTGGCCCTTCCTCGTGTTGGATTACAAGCCCAGAAAAAAATGATTCCAGTTGTCGATGGCGGCAGGCATCGTTGCGGCAGATGCTTCTTATCAGGAATAAATGGCTATTTCCAAGTAACTCCAGAACTATGTCCAGTTCGCTGCTTTCGAGATTTCCGTCAACGATGCTGCTACCGTTTCACCGCCAACGCAGAAAGCCTTTGCGCCAGAATGACTCTGTTTGTACTATCAGTGTAGCACGGGCATGCATGGCTTCTTGATCGGTGCGGCTAGCGGTAGCTTCTCTGCAGTACCGGCCTAGCCGATGAAGCTCTTGAAGTCGAGACGCCAAAATGGCTTCACGGAATGTCTCGCGATCTCTATATGCAAATGCAATACCAGTGAGGAACCCATCAACAGTACAAGTGTTGTGCAGCATTACTGTTACGAGTTTCCCATTAAAAGGTACACTGGTCGAGCGGCCACCATTTTTTAGAAGAGTAAATTGTTCCTGGGCATGATTTGTTAGGTCTCGAAGGAGAACACGCGTCGTAGCTGCAGTGTAGCGTCCTGAAGTGACCCTTCGTTTTTTATTAACTACCTCGGAGCTCAGCGAAGTTTCTTCGGTCGCTTCGTGGTCATTTAGCATTGATGTGAAAGGGTTCCTGAAAGAACGGGAGCCCTGTAAGTTAGAAATACGAGCATCGCCATCAATTTCAGGCTGATCGGGGTGACTGGAACTGGAGTTCTCTAACTGCTCGTCGGCGTGACTGGAAGTCTCTGGCTGCTCAGAGTGACTGGAACTGGAGTTCTCTAACTGCTCGTCGGCGTGACTGGAAGTCTCTGGCTGCTCAGAGTGACTGGAACTGGAGTTCTCTGACTGCTCGTCGGCGGTGTGACCGGAAGTCTCTGGCTGCTCAGAGTGACTGGAACTGGAGTTCTCTAACTGCTCGTCGGCGTGACTGGAAGTCTCTGGCTGCTCAGAGTGACTGGAACTGGAGTTCTCTGACTGCTCGTCGGCGGTGTGACTGGAAGTCTCTGGAAGTTCCATAAAGATCCGATGCAACCCCTGCAGGAGCCGACTTTGGTTAGCCAAGAAGTTCCTCATGGAGCTGTCCCGACCTCCGTGAAGCAGGTTTTTAACGATATTCATCCAGAGCTCCGTGTGGCCTTCCGTGAATCCCTCAGCGTCACGAGAAACACTTTTGAATGCACCGCTATTGGACGCAGCATATCTCACGGGATCCAGCATGATACCGCACCAAAGTGGCAGGTATGGCATCACAACATTGGTAAGTTTACCAGCGAGACTGGGGCAGAAGTACGGATTCGGATCTGGCGTCAGTTCACTCTCACTTTGAACAACTTGTGCTTCGGCACTAGCTTTCACCTCATTGTGCAATGCATCCGCTAGATGGAAGAATGGCGAAGCTCTCTTCAATGTCGTATCCGGCATTACGTACATGAAACTTTCGGGTGGAACGAAAACTCCGTCTCCAAGTTGATCTGCAGCGGCTGCGTGCAGAAGAGCGAGTGACGAGTCGACACTCCTCCGAGATGGGCAAAGCAGAAGCCGTAGAAAGCTTTTGTACACTTGCTGTACCTGGTGCAAGCTGGTGCATCGTAGCAAGGCACCGAAGAAATGCTTCCAACCATTCCTGGCTTCCGGATTCCTGCAATTCGCCACATCAGGCCAATCACAAAACTCGCGCATGATATGGCTCCGGCCGAAGCCGATCAACGTAAATTTCTGCAGTTCTTGATAGCTTAATTTAAACGATAGAACGGCATAGCAGTGCCGCAGAAAAGGAATGATTTCCATGCCGTGAATGCCCATAAGGAGAGCCCGCAAAGTAGGCAAATTAAAATCAAGGGTGACCTGAGCCACGCGAAGATTTTTTACTGATAATCTTGCTGCCGTGATCCAGGAGTCAAATACAAACTTTAAAGTTGTTCCCGTCTGCGAAGACGATAAAAGTTCCATAACGGCAACGGGTTGCGCTCCAGTTTGAGGATGACGCAGTACCACAGCGTGGTAGTAAACATCCTTCTGCTGACTGTCTTTGGGTTTTGAAATAGGCGCTCCGGTTGAATCCATGCCCAGTACGATTGGCTCACCGTTCGCTTGCATCGAACGCAACACTTCAAAAGCACTGTTCAACCAGAGAGGCACGAATTGGGGTTCCGATGCGCCAAATTGCACACAGACATTCCTTGCGTAAGCAGGTTGCATGCTTTGTCCTTGAATAATAAGATCCAGCAGAGTATCAGACGACTGCCGGTCCTGATGTCGTTGCCTACTCGCAGCAATTCGTAGTACATTAGGAGATGGCAACAACCGAATGTCCCCATCTGCTGCGATTTCTGCCCTTACCCGCGTGGCACTTGAAGAGCAAACTCTTTTGGCCAATTCAATACGTCGCTCCCCACATAGAGGACGTGCCTTGGTAGCATGCTTAGTAGGATTCGTTTTGACTTCAAGCGAACAGAGCAACCTGTTTCCAGAGTGGAGCACTTTCAAACGGAATAGGCCAGTGCAACCATCAACATTGCAGTAAACATCTGCAGATATGTAGCCTGCATTGTGCTTATGCCTGCGCATACACAGGGTGCACTTGAGTGATGAAGAGAACGACAAAAGAACATAGTCATGCCAGCTCTTTTTCAGATTGCCACTACCATCGAAAACGTGGTCAATGTCAACGAAGCTTTGGTGTAATTGCGTTTCAGCTGTTGTACTGCTGGAAGACCTGAAATCAAAACGAAGAAGACGAAATTATAGATGACTATGTCAAAGTTATAAGAAAAGCCAAAGTAAGAGCGCATCAAGAAAAGCAATACTTACGCTGTATTGCTCGGTATCTCACTCAAAGAATTTCCGGTGATGACAGCCTGAACTTCAGCGATGATATTGCTTCTTCTGAATTTGTCATAGAGCCATCTGCGACTTGATTCGTTAGTGCCATCAAGACCAAGTAAATCAGCAAGTCTCTGAAGTATGCCATTCGCATTACGCCAAGTAGGAATCCCAGCGGAAAACTCAGCAACATCAACCTGACCAGATACAATGACCTTCTTGATGTCTTCCAGGGTCACTGAACTAGTGAAATTCATGGTTGGTGACAATATCGACAATCACTTGAAGGGCCTGAAATGGAATAATCATAAAGGCAGATATTAACAAGAAACATGAAAAACATGAATTATCATGTTTATATGATATACATTGACTTGACTTACTTGACTTAGCTGCATGGCGGTCCGAAGACGCAGCGGGGAGGCGAGCGTCGCCCATTCCGCTAATCCCTGAAAGACCCGCATAGGCTAGGGCGCGGGGCCGGTCAGGGAGGTCTGCCGGTCCTGTCTGCAGCGTTGTCTTCGGTGGGGAAGACGGAGGCTCGCTTGGTGGCCCGGAGGAACCGGATGAGCCGTGGGATGTTCTCGGGCCGGCAAACGTCGTCCAGGGACGGGTTGGGCCCGAGGTGGTTGAGCCGGTCTCGGTTGAAGGCCGGGCAGTAGCAGACGAAGTGCATGGCATCTTCATTCTCGAGGCTGCAGAAGGGGCAGAGTTCACTCCGGCGAACACATCGGAGGAAGCAGTGCCTGGCAAAGCAACCGTGACCTGTGAAGGTCATAGTGAGAGCGCGGATATCTTTTCGATTTTGATTCAAAAGGATTCTCCGCAGCTTGAGGGACGGATTGGGCACTGCCGCACGAGATTGGCGGCAGTTGGAGATACCATCCCATCTGCGCAAGTGCAGGATGTCCGCCCAGTCGTTAATCTGACGATTAATGACTGTGGCGGGGATGGGGGCCAGGGGCACGGGGCCAAGGGGCGAGCCGGAACAGCCCGCCTTAGCGAGGGAGTCGGCGAGCTCGTTACCTTTGAAGCCGGCGTGTCCTGGGATCCACGTGAGCCGGACGGTGTTCCTCCGAGCCAGCTTGTTGAGCTGCCCGATACAGTCGCGGACTGTTCGGGAGTTCGTAGTGGTGTGACACAGGGCCTGTAAAGCGGCCTGGCTGTCAGAGTGGAAGAAGATTCTTCTGTCCTTGAAGTCCTTGCGGTGGAGCTCAGCTGCACAGGAGCTGATGGCAAGGACTTCATTCTGGAAGACGCTGGAGAGTCTGCCAGTGTGTTGGGCGTGAGTAGCAATCACGCGGCCGTTGATAAGGATGCAGACTCCAAAGCCGGATAAACCGTCTTTGGAGGATCCGTCAGTGAAGCAGTGAACCTCCTGAGGGGCCCAGCTGTCGTTGGCGTTCTCCCTGGAGGGGATCGTGACCTTGAAGCGTTGGTAGAGGTTGAGGGAGCGCGGTTCAGCGTCCGAAAGGACAGCCGCACTCCCACTCTCCTCCAGAACTTTAAGGCACAGGTCAGAGTGCGGCAGGAGCTTGCGCTTCGCCATCGCTCTTTGTGGCTTGAAGCTAACACCAGCCTCGATGAGCCGGCGGGTGGTTTTAGCAGCCTCGCGACGGACAAAGATGTCCAGAGGCGGGAGGCAGAGAAAGGCGTTGAGGCCGTCAAAGGGAGCAGAGAGCGGGGCATTCAGGATCATGCGGCACGCACGTCCCTGCACCTTTTTGAGGGCTTCGTGGCAGGTTTTAATCTGCAAGGCGCTGGTCCAGACCAGGCCGGCGTATGTAACGGCCGGTCGGACCATTGCGGTATAGATCCACCAGAGACGCTTTGGGGTGAGGCCCCAGGTGGTGCCGACGGCTCTGCGCAGCTGCGCAAGAATCGCGAGGGCTTTTTTGGTTTTGGCCTGGACGTGGGTGGACCAGCTCAGCCGGTGGTCCAGCGTAACGCCGAGACACTTGGTTTGCTTGCAGGATGGAATTTCCACCCCGTAAAGCTTTAGTGGGCGAATACGCCAGTTTACCCTGCTGGTGAACATGATCGCGACAGTTTTGGTCTCGGAGAGCCTGAGGCCGCACCTGTCCGCCCAACGTTCAGCAGAGCGAATGAAGTTTTGCAAAAGATCTCTAAGGGTTTCAGGTGACGGTCCGGATGCCACGGCTGTGACATCATCGGCGTAACCGACCTTGAGGATGGGGTCAAGATGGCTGTCCTGGAGGAGCTCATCGATGACCATGTTCCAGAGAACTGGAGAGAGGACACCGCCCTGGGGGCTGCCTTTGCAGACGGTTACCGTCCGTTGGTGGCCCAACAGGTGTGCGGTGGCAGTACGGTGGCTGATCATATACATGATCCACCGGGTGAGGTGCGAGTGGGTTCCTCTAGCACGTAGAGCTCTGTCAAAGGCCTCAAAGAGGACATTATCGAAGGCTCCAACAATGTCGAGGAAGACAGCGAGAGCGTAGCCATTACCAAGAACGGCTTTCTCCAGCATGTCAACCAGAACGTGAAGCGCGCTCTCCGTGGACCTGCCTGCCCGAAAGGCATGCTGGTTCTCACTGAGCGGCTTGTTCTTCAGTTCCACAGAGAGGAGGCGCCAGAGCACCAGTCTCTCTAACAGCTTCACCAATGAGGAGGTGAGGCTAATTGGTCTGAAGGATTTAATGGACCGGTAGTCCGGTCGGCCAGGCTTGGGGATAAAGACCACCTTGGCCTCGGTCCAGGATTTCGGAACAAAGCCGAGCACAATGCAGGCTTTCAGAAGCCGGCAAAGGTTCCGCAGGAAACCGGTGCATTTCACCGCCTCCCGCAGGAAGGCTGGCACAACGCCGTCCGGTCCTGGGGATTTGAAGGGTTTGAAGGAGGAGACAGCTTTAGTAACGCGGTCCTCCGTGATGATTGAGTCAGCCAGTACGTGTCCGCCCACTGAGTGGTCAGGGGGGCCGGGCCTAGCTGGCTCGTTCGGGAAAAACGCTGTTAGCATCGCTTCCAGTGTTTCTCCTGGGTTCTCAGTGAGCGAGCCGTCGGCTCTCTTGACTGAGGAGAGTTTGGACATTTTGTCCAGGGTGAGGGCTTTAACGATTCTGGAGGTGGGGCGGGAGCCCTCAAGTTCCTCACAGTATTCGCGCCACTTGTTGGTTTTGGCGTTCCTAACCTGCCTCTTGAACTCGTGGATAGAGTTCAGGTAGGCGGTTTGGTCGGCCGGGTTTTTAGTTTTTTGGGCCCTGCGGTGAAGCCTTTTGGCTCTGCGACGGAGGTCGCCAAGCTGCGGGTTCCACCATGGGGCCGACTGTTTGCCTTTATATGCCTTTAGTGGGCATATACAGTCACATTTACTTCACTTTTTCTTACTTAAACAAACTCTACTAAGCAAATACTGGACTTGGTTAAGTGAATCCTAGCATTGAAGATAAGAAAAACAGGAAAACCATGAATTACTACTCATATAAGAAAGGACATGACTGGAAGTAGCAGATATTAACAAGAAACATGAAAAACATGAATTATCATGTTTATATGATTTACATTACTCAGATATGAAAGGACATGAGTGGAAGTAGCAGATATTGACAAGAAACATGAAAAACATGAATTATCATGTTTATATGATATACATTACTCAGATATGAAAGGACATGAGTGGAAGTAGCAGATATTGACAAGAAACATGAAAAACATGAATTATCATGTTCATATGATATACATTACTCAGATATGAAAGGACATGAGTGGAAGTAGCAGATATTGACAAGAAACATGAAAAACATGAATTATCATGTTTATATGATATACATTACTCAGATATGAAAGGACATGAGTGGAAGTAGCAGATATTGACAAGAAACATGAAAAACATGAATTATCATGTTTATATGATATACATTACTCAGATATGAAAGGACATGAGTGGAAGTAGCAGATATTGACATGAAACATGAAAAACATGAATTATCATGTTTATATGATATACATTACTCAGATATGAAAGGACATGAGTGGAAGTAGCAGATATTGACAAGAAACATGAAAAACATGAATTATCATGTTTATATGAGATTATTACTTAGATATAAAACTTAAAAAGGCACGAGTGGAACTAACATGGAAGCACTTGATGTTGAGTGTATATTATACACAGAAACAGATTTTGTTTTTTGTGAATATGAGTTATCTATCAAATATATAATTTGGAGATTAATATAATTATTTTTGTTATTGATTTAAAGAATATATTACATTCTAGACTTGTAACTCAAACAATTATATTAAAAATGAGCCATAGCTATATGTATGTTAATTAAAAAAAGACTAAAAGTTTTGCCTATTGAACTTATTTTTTTCAAGTTAGCTAAGAATGAGTAAAAAAGAAGCATTCTAACTATATTGAAGCTAATGGTAATATTTAGCTTGTAAGGCCTAACATGTAAATAGAATAGAAACAGAAATAGAAAATAGAAAATAGATTGTAAATAGGCCCTAGCTACTAGAATTTTGTATTTTTAAATATCAATAGCTAGTCTAGCTATTAGGCCTAGTATTATTATTACTTTGTTAATTGTATAGAAAAGTGACAATAAAGTTGGATTTAATATAAAGCTCCTCTAGTTGCATGCATCATATTCTGAATAAATTTGAGTCATACATGACATAATTCATAAGAAGGTGCATATGTAGAATTCTGTATGTATAGCCATAGCTAGCTATTATTGTTTGAAATATTAGTGTTACTGAGTGTTAATATACATAGGCATATATATAGATTATAGAATATATTGAGTGATTTGATTACAATCTTAAAGTGACAATTGTCATGCCAGTTTTTAATATTTCTAAAGGACACATACAATTACATATCCATCAACATGGACATTGTCACATTGATAGTAATTTATGAATTGGTCCATTAGTCTATTTAGTAGACAAGCTTTGCAACAAGTTAGAATTTAATTTTTTACGATTGCAAAGTCGTAATCTCGACTGTAAGTCGTAATGACTGGTGTCTGAGTGACAATCAAGTTATTTCACTTCGCCACTCAGTTGGAAATTGTGGGGCATGTACAGAAATTTACTTATACAGTAAAATTTTGACCCTGCTTCTTTTTACCGCATTGGGGCATTAGCCGCTAGTCAAGAAAATGGTTGGGGCACGCTTTTACCTATTGGAATGCTGAATTTCAAACTAAAGGTCACACTACTCTAAGAAATAAAAGCCAATGAACCAAAGTTTATTATGCATATTAAAGATAAGACTTGCATCTAATTTTTTTCCATTTGGGGCACAATTATACTGCGCCAATACAGAGCAATTCTCTAGCCCCCTTCCAGCCGCCCTTCAGCCGCCCTAAAGCCAACTTTCACTGCCAGATTTTCATAGAAACAGCATCGACCATGCGAAACATGTTTTGGGGTAATCAATTAAGAGCATATGTGATTCATTTTTATAAAAATTACACCTGGGGCACTCATTTAAAATTTCGGTGTGGCTGGAAGGCGGCTACGGACATGTCAGTCTGACTAGGCAGCTAAACGGCACAGCCACGAAGGCTAGCCCCCAAGGCACAGAGAGTGAACATGACGATTAGAAAGTCAAAAGAGCCGCTGTTGCACCCTGTGTGAGCGTGTATATGAGTGCGTGCCTGCATATACGCAGAGTCCAGAGCCCTGCTGCGAATATTTAGTAAGAGAATGCCCAGTCTGCCACTTGAAATCAGAGCCTTTCCACCCAAAGATATGCTGAAATTTTACCATCACAGCAGTCAGAAGATTCAAATCATATCAGTGAATATCGCAAAAAAGCTATTGAAGAATATCACAGGGAAAGGAAAGCGGCTGCACTTTAAAAATGCACATGCTTACGTTAACAGCTACATGGATTTTTAATATATGGGCTACGGTAGACTTTGCCATAGACAGTTCCCGAAATCAATTGATATGGCTAAGAACTGAAGTGGAGAACAGGCCGTTCTCTTACCATAGACAGCGTTGACTGTAACAAAGCCTAATGGTCTTATGAAACCATGAAATAAAAACTCCATAGTTCAATTTAATCCACGGCACTCCGGTGGAGATATTGGGTTATCTCCGCTATCCATGTCTATCCATCTCGTTGGTTTGTCTATGGTAGCAGAGTTACGCTACTCGTACTGGTTATCACCGCTCATTTAACACTGGCGGAATAGACGAGGCGCACAAACAAAGTGGATTACATTTCAGAATTTCTAAATGTACTCCTTTCAGATAGCATTCATTTCCTGGTTCTACAAAATGTAATTCGAAGATTGACGGACAGTCGTTCTTATTGGCACTTAAGTTTTCCCTAAGTAAGAAGGGAATTAGCCAGATATAGGAGAAAGGAAATGAAATAGAAGAGGTGCTTGAGGTGGGAGTAGATGCGCGTGAGAAAAGCCTTTTGAAAAGGATGTAGTTTTGTCCTGTTTGAACAAGAAACTTGAGGGCCTGACTCGATTTTTCCCGGCTAAGAGTGCTTGCAAACTGACGACTGCAGTTTTTCAGCTAATGCAATTAAAATACAAAGATTTTTAAGTCGTCCTCTTGAATACAGGAAATGGTTTCGGGATGGAGTTCGATGCAGGTCCTCTCTGCTGACTTTCCTGACCAAGTTCCGTCGCGAATCACACACCCGAGGCACCAATTGACGGCAAGTCGATCAAAGCTCCTGGAACTAATAGCCTAATTAAGTCTAATTACCTCTAATTATCTTAATGCCATACAGCACGCTTATTGGACATAGTGGATCTTTCAATAATTAAATTACTATAGCGTAGCTAGAGTGGGAGATGAAATGTTCATTGGCGATTTAGCCAAAGATTTACTCCTCCGCTACGCGCATATGCATGTCACAGCAATGAATTAATTTTTGCAAAAAAACTATTTCATAAGTAGCAGCTATAGAGTCGGACTTGACTTATAAGTTTATACTTTCTCAGGACATTATCAAATTACTCAAGGTACACGTCTTTGGCGACGCCTCCAA
Organism: Macrostomum lignano; assembly: GCA_002269645.1. NCBI lineage: Eukaryota > Metazoa > Platyhelminthes > Macrostomidae > Macrostomum > Macrostomum lignano. The sequence continues at coordinate 548,240 of NIVC01000212.1, read as the reverse complement.
AGAGAGTATACTATTGTACGATTCCATGGATATCCTTAGTGGAATCAGAGGCTTCCAAGAAGACAATGGGTCTCTATTCATAACAAAGGCTTCTTGGGTTCATAGTAGTCCCTAGTATTGAGTAGTTGCCTGACACCAGATTTCATTTCCTTACCTGTCAATTGCCATAGCTAGCAGGGTGAACACGGACACGCCTAAAGTGAGAAATCTGCAGAAGTACAGCACCTTGCAGAAGAACAGCGGCAGTTCAATGCCGAAGGTGCTAATTATATTGCAGGGAATAAATAGCAGCAGGTAGACGCAGTCAGCGATGGCCAAATTGGTGATGAAAAGGTTTGGCGTCGTGCGCAAACTTCGCCGGGTGGCAACCACGCACAGGAGGCCAGCGTTGCCAATCAGGCCGAATGCGAAGATAAATATCTGCAACGATATGTTGAAAACCTCGGGGTTCCAACCTGGGATTTGTAGCTGATGCAGCTGATGTTGGCTTCTGAATCTGGAGGCGGGCCGTCCAAGCTGCTGTTTCTGAGCATGCTGGTTCTCGGAGTCTGGAAGGGCAGCAGTTTATATAGATAGTTGGGCAACACGGGAGATTCGAAAGTAAATTATTTACATGCATAAATAATTCACTTAAAAAGGAAACAATCGAACACCTCTAAAACATCCGTGATAAGCTCTGAATCAAACCCTGGCGCAAACGCCTTTGGCGATATCTTCCCAACTACAACGCTGAGGCAGTTCAGACTCTTGAGCACATACACACGCTTACACTGACTTCCTAATTAATCGTCAGACATGTACACGAAATCAGATGCAAATCTCAGCGTTACTCTAAGATGATGCTTCAATATAGCGATGCAGTCTGTCTGTACCAGCTATTTCGCTAAAATGATAGCCTTAGAGTATAATGCCTATAAGACTTGAGTTTCATTCGAACGGATTTCTCTGCCTGACATGAAAGTCAGATTAATCTGACTAAAAAATTAATCAATTCGTACCGGTTCTTTTGAAGTTGGTAGCAGTTTTTTTTCTGACTCTTTTGTCTTGAGCAATCAGACATGGCCGCTGCCGAAATTCTACTTATCCCTGGCTTAATTATTGATGAAATCCTATTTTCTGCAAAGATATTTTCTGCAGTCTCATTAGTCAATAATGGAAAACCTTTTAGCCCGGGAAATCGATTTGACAATACGAGCTAATGCACAATTGCAGTTGAAGGGCTAGCTACACACCAACAATGACTTCTACGATTTAATTTTATAAAACACAATTACACTTTGACAATGATCTATTAAGTACGAGCGTACTGTGTTTACTAGTAGCTCTGGTAAATACTCGGGAAAATCTCCTAGTGTCTCTTAGGTCTCGCTGTCAAAAGTCCATTTACTAACACGTTTTAAGTAGAATAAGATGAATAATTAATCATTAGTACGCGAAAGGAGTCTTACGTCTTCAAGGACATGGTAAGAAAAAAGTAATCAAGGTACCAAAGAACTAAATTGACTCACTTTATTTTATGAATCGATGGCTGTCCAAAAAATTGAGCAAACAAAGCAGCTATCGCAAAGTGTTCAAAGTCTTCTCGGACAGAAAGTGTGGAATTTATGCCACAGTGGAGTGGCTTGGATGCTGCACTTCTCGGGCCCTGATTGGCTGCTCGGGAGCAGAAAAGGAAGAGAAAAAACGGATCGAAAGACGATTGGAAACCTCACATTTCTGCACCGTGGAGACAAAGCAAAGAAGCGAGAGAGAGGGAGGGAGATACGATGAGTCAGTCTTGTGTTGCCCGAAGTTTTGTAAAAATGGATTGATATTTTCTACGTTCTCATGGTCCATGCATGCTTCCGATTCTCCCGCCTATATCAGATTCGGGACTTCGTCATTTGTCCGGGGGGGGGGCTGTCGACCAAGACAATCAAAGTGAAAGAACGCTTTTTTTGCTAATATTTTCTGTAAGAATTGCAAAGCAGGTACGCGTTCTGTTCCAGATTGATTTAAAATTTTCTTGCGAGAAGTTGTTTTCTCGGGGTTTTTTTCGTAAGGACTTTCACTGCAGATAAAATTCAGCAAGGACGAATCCTTTTAAATGTGACGTTTTCCTAGACATATCCATTTAAGGGATTTTATCGACTATACTCAATATCTCTCTGGAAAATCGTTGTCTAGGTTTTACAGTACATGAGATAGAACATGTGTTTTGGGGAACTATTTTTATCAATCCGTTATAATAAACCTTTTATAACCCTTTTATAAAGCTTTCGGCCCTTTGGGATTTATATAAATAGCTCCCTCAAAATGCGTGCTCGATCTTCTAAAGACATAGCAATAACTTTGCTGATGAGATCAACCAAGGATAATATATACTATCTGGATTGCTAGTCTGGGGACGAAAATTTTTATCATCCAATTTCTGAAAATGTACAATGCAAATTTTAGCAGAGTAGCTCAGCGTCTAACTCCCGCGCTAACGACCATGGGTTCGATTCCGCGCAAGCTCGCATCGACTGTGACGTGACGGACGCGGTAAACTCCGGTCCTCGGGTCCTTTGAAACTTCACAATAGCAATCCGGCCCGTTCGATGTTTGTGTCTTCTCAGCTCCCTTGTCGAATCTCTCCTCTCGTCTTGTTTTTCTCCTCTTCTATCCTCTCCTCTCCTCTCCCCTCTTCTTACTCTTCTCTCCTCACTTCTCTTCTATTCTCTCTTCTCCTCTCCTCTTCTTTCTCCACCTCATCTCCTCTCTCCTCCCTGCTCTCCTCTCCTCTGTCAGTGACCTAGAAATAGACACAGTTGGGGCAGTGACCTAGAGATAGACACAGATGGGGAAGTGACCTAGAAATAGACACAGATGGGGCAGTGACCTAGAAATAGACATAGATGGGTCAGTGATCTAGGCAAAGACACTGATGGATCAGTGACCTAGGAAGACACTGATGGGTCAATGACCTAGGAAAATACACTGATGGCACTGATGGGTCAGTGACCTAGAAATAGACACAGATGGGTCAGTGACCAACCAAAAAGGTTTTCTGAACTGACAATAGTATTCTTTTTCAATCCTTGCTGCTCATGCCACCATGAGCAGTCTTGCACAGTCAAAGACACTGAAATTTGCACTGGTCGTAGCATCGGCAGGCTGGAAAATTAGCCCAAGAAGCAAATTAATCTTATTTCAGCTAAAAATGCAGATCATTTAACCCCATCGGAAACCAGAGATGACTGGGCTCAACCTGTATATGTAGCTTGATAGTATTTAGGAATCTCTTTTCGATGGATACATGCGGTTTCAATTCAAACGAGCCAACCGCTTTGAGACCCGACACCGAGGGCCTCGCTCGGGGTCTTGGGCTCGTTGGGGGCGGCGGCGATTGCTATCCGGGGCAGATCCCGGATCTGAAGCTCAAGCTAAGCAGCTTGCGAACCTCACTCGGATTACAGATTAGAAGAATGATGAAGATATCGACGTAGCGAAGGTACAGTAGAAAGTAATTCAATATGCCAGCTTCTTTTACCATGGCTACACTTTCAAAGTGGTCGTTTGGCTGCTCACCAGAGCGAAGGATAAAATAATGAAGCTTTGAGCCGAGCTGAAAAATCGAAACATATATTCAAAGAAAAAATATCTGAATTCAATCTGATCAAATGGGTCAGTGGCCTAGGAAAAGACACAGATGAGTCAGTGACCTGCCAAACAGACACAGATAAGTCAGTGACCTGCCAAACAGACACAGATGAGTCAGTGACCTGCCAAACAGATACAGATGAGTCAGTGACATACCAAACAGACACAGGTGAGTCAGTGACCTGCCAAACAGACACAGATGAGTCAGTGACCTGCCAAACGGACACAGGTGAGTCAGTGACCTGCCAAACAGACACAGGTGAGTCAGTGACCTGCCAAACAGACACAGATGAGTCAGTGACCTGCCAAACAGACACAGATGAGGCAGTGACATACCGGTAGCACTACGACACAAATGGGTCAGTGACCTACAATACAACACTGTTCCTCGAGATGCACAGTGAAAGCATTCAAAAAGGTGAACTTTTCAATCCAGCCTCTAAACTGCAGGCACATGCAGGCTTTACTTTGAAATTTCAACTTTTTTTTCAAAACTGGCTTTTTTGTTTTACGTAAAAACTGACGATTTTCTTTTTCGCTAATGCGCTTCAAAGTAAAGTCAGGTCTTCGAAAGGGAATAAGCTCTTTAATTAGACGAAGTGTCGCATAAGTGTTCTCACTAGTTGGTTGATATGGTTTGTACCTTGCTAATTCGCAGAATTTTAGAGTGCAACCAACCTGCGGTAAACTAGCAGGTGAATCTGATAATATTTGCACGTTCTAACTTGCTAGGTCACTGAGGCCTTAATAGTAAGTTCATGTCATGGTCATGGACAGCTGAAGTAGAAGTCGCTACACTTTATTTCTTAGAAATGGCATGGAGTCTGGTAAGGTTTCTTAAATCCCGAAAAATATAAATCTATGGCAATAACCCCTTCTGGAAAGTGACTTTAAAGTGGTTGCGAAAACGGAAGTCACTTTAACCCAAGGAGTTCTATAACTAGCATCTGGAGTGGAAACTAGTTTTGAGTAGAAAACCTGGATTCAAACTAACAAAACAATTTTGCGTACATTTATAAGAAATTTATCAACAAGAAACGCTGATACGAATGAAATGATATGCGAAAAATGCTGGCCTCACGTGTTCTCGTAGAGAATTAAATTTTAGCATTTTCTCTTTCCACTCCAGATGGTAATTATAGAATTCCTTTGTCAAATCGGATATTTCAAACGTAGATTTTCCTCGACTAAATTTGTCAATGGTGAAACCCCATTCATCGCTATGCATTTCTCTAGGGAGATAGAGAAATTTGCTCTCCAAACGCATCTCTAAAAAACTAAGAAAGTGTGGCTTTCTTCCAATTCAGTTGTCCATGCCCATGGTACGGGGGGAGTGTCCAAGTGTGTTTCTTATCGTGAATTTAGCCAAATTTTGTCATTTCAACTGCTATACATTGCTTATTCATGGGGCTCAAATGTACAGTCTCTATTTATAAAGCCGCATGACCAAGTGCAAAACAGTCTTGCACTGCAACATAAATAGGCGCTGCCATTGTTGAAAACCCTCGGAGAGCTCAACAATCCATTTCGCATCAGCCGTTTGAGCACAACAATAATTTTAAAGCCAAAACGCGAAATGCCCGGTGAGTAAAAAGATATTCATATTAGCATTAACTGAGTCAATTCATATGTTGCTTTTATAACTTTGTAAGTGAGTGAGTGAGTGAGTGAGTGAGTGAGTGAGTGAGTGAGTGAGTGAGTGAGTGAGTGAGTGAGTGAGTGAGTGAGTGAGTGAGTGAGTGAGTGAGTGAGTGAGTGAGTGAGTGAGTGAGTGAGTGAGTGAGTGAGTGAGTGAGTGAGTTCTCACTCACAAAACTTCTGGCAGTTTTGCTCACTGATTTGAAAGATTGATCGACTGAGAACCGCCTTGCCATTGGTCCGCTGTGACCGGCGCCTCTACTAGCTTAGCTACTCATCTGAGCCATCGGCGAACAAAGAAATAAAACCGATAAAAATAACTGTTAGATTTAACCTTCTCCTTAGATCACTTCACACCTCAGATCGAATTGGAGTTTCAGACTACTAGCAGTATTATTAAGTGATTTCTGCCTCAGTAACAGCACTACTGAACAAAATGAGCAAAAGTGTGCGCCTAATTCAGCTACTGAAACAGGGGACAGACAGGGAATCACCCAATCAAGCAAGTCTAGGTAGCCTCTCACCCAACCAATCAGAAACTCAACAGCCGGAGACCAGGTAATCCACAGTGACCGAATCGGCTTGATGCTCTGCAGCTGTAGACTCGGGATGATGCTGTCACAATCTTCGCTGTTAGCTAGCAGGTGATGCTCTTCACTTGATGTTCGCTGCTGATGACCGGGGGACTCGTCCTTGATGATGATGGGGGGGGGGGGAAGTCGCAATCCGGGGATCAAGAAACGACGGTCAGGCTCCGGGAGGTCTCAAGCTAGGCCAAGTTCCCAGGAGGTGAGCGCAAGTTCCAAGCCAGTAACCGTCCGAGCGGGCCAAAAACTCCGGTTTAAATAGCCGCCAACTGGACCGCAGTTTGTTATAATGGAACACGTCGATTCTGATTGGCTGTGCCGTTTTGTTAAAATGAGCGTCGAATTTTCTGATTGGCTAAGCTTGTTGCTACCCAGAATCACGTGACCGAGAGATCCTATCAGTTCCCACAGGGTCGTAAAAAGATGACAGGTGCGGCCATAAATCACTCAAAATCGCAACAAAATGATTTATGACTTTTCGCGTAGAATTGACAGAAATTAATGAAAAAATATACATTAGAAAGCTCTTATTAAATAGAAAGTGAAGATAATGAAGAGAAATTGCTAATTGCTAATCCCAAGGTACTTTTAGGGGTAAAACGCATAGCTGTCAAAGCTGTCACACGCTTGAGTGAATCCGAACAATAGGCTCTGACCTCATAAATCTTGATGGCCTGTCAAAATGATGAGAAAAAAGCTATCGCCCGCATCCTCTCAGACCATCTGGCGCCCGTCTCAACACTGAGTGAGGCGCAGGTGGCTGTCAGACCAGCTTCGAAAGCGATGATTTATGACCCAAAAAGCAATGCCTATGCTATTATGACTACTAGTATGACCAGACATTATATCTAGTATAGATTCCATGACAATTCGCAGAAAAAGGATAAAAATGCCCATCGCCCACTGTTAGTAGGCTAGTAAGTTTCGAGCCCATGTGCTAGCGCGGGATTTGGGAAAAAGTGCGTCCTCATCATAAGTTCAGAGGAGATGATCGAGTTAAACTCGAGTTCGACATGCAGTTTTTGACACTACAAGCGCAAAAGCCAAATACAATAACGGCTGTCGCTCGACCGGGAACCTCTCCGGTTTTAGGTGGGCCCTTCGATCTTGGCGAACTTAACAACAGTTTTGCCCCACAAAACTTGATGACAGATCAAAAAGGCGACAGTCACAATATATTGATTATAGTTATAATTTCACGTCTTAAACTTTAATGTGTTAAAATTCATCTGCAAAAATGTACGATTAGTTAAAATTAGGCTTAGAATTGTGGAGCGTATTTGTTACATTTGTTAAAATGTACGAGAAGCAGTAACTGAAATGCACACACTTTGGATCTAATTTTGCGATTCTTAGCTGACTGTTTAAAAGCTTTAGGAATATCGATAGAGCTCAGTGGTGGATCCAGAGTTTCATTTTGGGGGGGGGTGGGCGGTCCAAGTTTTGGGCGCCAACACGAGTGTAAGGGGCGCCAACACGAGTGTAAGGGGCGCCAATTTTTAAGCTAGGTGGCGCAAAAAAAGCGCGAAGGGGGCCAAAAATCAAGCTTAGGTGCGCTAAAAAGGCGTTTGGGGGCGAAAAATCAAGCTTAGGGGCGCAAATTTAGGTTTTTTGGGGGGCGCAATATGTTCGGCTAAGCTATTTTGGGGGGGGGGGGGGGCGGCCGCTGAAGCGGCTACATTGTCTGGGGCGCCGCCGACGTCAAGGTCGGCAGCTGAAGCGGCTGGATTGTCTGGGGCGCCGCCGACGTCAAGGGCGGCAGCTGAAGCGGCTGGATTGTCTGGGGCGCCGCCGACGTCAAGGGCGGCAGCTGAAGCGGTTGGATTGTCTGGGGCGCCGCCGACGTCAAGGGCGGCAGCTGAAGCGGTTGGATTGTCTTGCTCGCAGAGGGTGGTGCTTGAAGCAGCTGTGATGGCTTGTCTAGCCTTGTCGCCTTTATCATCTGAACGACTTGAAAAAAACTGTCGGATCTGGGCGCTCTCCTTTGCGCTGTCTTTGAGCAATCGAGCACGTTTATTTCTTCTACCTTCAGCTCCAGATAATTTTCTTTTTGTCGACATGAATCCGTCCGGAGTCCCGACTACGCTCTCAAATGCATTCTCGATTCGATAGGTTGAATTTGATTAATGCGTTTAGTAAAAATACGTTTAGCGCCTTAAAATTTCAACCCAGAAGCCTAAAAATCTGTATTTTTCTGATCCCGGGATTGGCCAAATTCCGTATCAGCGTTCAAAACGCTGATATGCTATTACAAACTTATCATAGATATTTAATGTTAGGCCCACCCATTTGCCTGCACTAAAACAGCCACGCAGACCATGCGTGCCCTCTCTGTGTTAACAGTAGGAATACCAAGCCATTTTTCCGCCCGTCGAACTACCAAGAGGGGGGGAAAAATTTCCCCCCCCCTGACAATTTTTTTGCTGCGCCGGAACGGAGCAACGCAGGCACACGAAATTCAAGAAAACGGGCTAACTTTTTGTTGCGCACCTTCTCAAACAAGAATCAAGTCGCCAGCCCTCCGGACCGTCGAGATATTCGACGATTCTGCCAGAAGGTCAGATTTTTCCCATAAGCGCTAGTGTATTCAGTACACCCCTGTGCGCCAATCAGCACTGCGCCTCAGTGCAGCCTTGCCAAGTCTCCAAATTTCATCAGCACGTCGACCACATGTGTCTGCATCAGTTCTGACTTCGTTGGTCACTAGCCTTCACCCAGGTGGAGCTTCTGGACCCTCAACAGCTGTGGCACCAGGTGACTATGGACACCCTGATGCGGATTTCTCTAGTTTCGCCGATCAAGCCTCGACAGTGGGCAAGAATCAGCCGCCAGACATTCTCAGCTAGTCTCTCAAGCATTCCGTCACCACCCCGACGCCGTCAGCACCTTCAACAGATTACACCAGGTGACTATGGACATCCTGTTGCAAATATGTCAGATTTTTCTTATCAAGCTTCAATAATGGGCAAACCTCAACCCACGGACATTGTCATTGTATATTATTATTACACATACTTTTATACATACGAGCTACATACATACTTTATTTGACAAGCTGTTTAGTTTATTGAACTATAATATAAGAACCCAATAATAATATAAATATACAGCAACATGAGTTCAAGCTTAACTATAGCAATGTCCGTGCTTAAAAAATTTTGAGAGCTTTAAAATGTTAAGCGCATGATGAAAAATCACGCTCAGGTGTCCTTACTCACCTGGTGCCACCTGTTGAAGGTGCCGACGGCGTCGGGGTGGTGACGGAAGGCTCGAGAGACTAGCTGACAATGTCCGTGGGTTGAGGTTTGCCCATTATTGAAGCTTGATAAGAAAAATCTGACATATTTGCAACAGGATGTCCATAGTCACCTGGTGCAATCTGTTGAAGGTGCTGACGGCGTCGGGGTGGTGACGGAAGGCTCGAAAGACTAGCTGAGGGTTTTCAGAAGTTGAGGCTTGCCCACTGTCGAGGCTTGATCGGCGAAACTAGAGAAATCAGCATCAGGGTGTCCATAGTCACCTGGTGTAATCTGTTGAAGGTGCCGACGGCGTCGGGATGATGACTGAAGGCTCGAGAGACTAGCTGAGAATGTCCGGCAGTGGAGATTTGCCCATTATTGAAGCGTGATAAGAAAAATCTGACATAGTTCCAACAGGATCTTCATAGTCACCTGGTGCCACCTGTTGAAGGTGCCGACGGCGTCGGGGTGATGGCTGAATGCTTGAATGACTAGCTGAAGATGTCCAGCAGTTGATTTTTGCCCACTGTCGAGGCTTGATCAGCGAAACTAGAGAAATTCTTATCAGGCTGTCCATAGTCACCTGGTGTAATCTGTTGAAGGAGCCGACGGCGTCGGAATGATGACGGAATGCTTGAGAGACTAGCTGAGAATGTCTGGCGGCTGATTCTTGCCCACTGTCGAGGCTTGATCGGCGAAACTAGAGAAATCCGCATCAGGGTGTCCATAGTCACCTGGTGCCACAGCTGTTGAGGGTCCAGAAGCTCCACCTGGGTGAAGGCTAGTGACCAACGAAGTCAGAACTGATGCAGACACATGTGGTCGACGTGCTGATGAAATTTGGAGACTTGGCAAGGCTGCACTGAGGCGCAGTGCTGATTGGCGCACAGGGGTGTACTGAATACACTAGCGCTTATGGGAAAAATCCGACCTTCTGGCAGAATCGTCGAATATCTCGACGGTCCGGAGGGCTGGCGACTTGATTCTTGTTTGAGAAGGTGCGCAACAAAAAGTTAGCGCGTGTTCTTGAATTTCGTGTGCCTGCGTTGCTCCGTTCCGGCGCAGCAAAAAAATTGTCAGGGGGGGGGGGAATTTTTCCTCCCCTCTTGGTAGTTCGACGGGCGGAATAATGGCTTGGTATTCCTACTGTTAAATTCAGTGGAGTGTTGACTATTTGCCAAACTTATTCAATTGATGTTAGAAAAAATGTGTACATTCTGACTGACGCCAAGTACAAGCATGCATATAGAAAGCGAGAATTGAACAGCTAGTTATTTGCAAAGTTCTTAAAAATTTAGTTTTTTCTGCTAGTAATAGAATGAAGGTAGGGAATTTTCAGTAAATGATTAGAATCTACATTATCATATCTTCATGATATTTGTTTCATTCATACGCACGTATTACAAAAACAAAATTAACTATCTCTTGGTGGGCGCCTGTCTTTTGGTGGGTGGGCACCCTGTATCTTACGTGTGCGCCCTTGTCTCTTAAATGGGCGTCCGTGTCCTTTAGATGGGCGCCCCTGTCATTCATCCAGCTTATATCCAGTCGTTTCGTTGTTGGAGGGGCGCAATTTTTGTGGGGGCGCAATTTTTTAAGGGGCAATTTTTGTCGGGGCGCAATTTTTAAAAATTTTTGTGGGGGGATGGGGGGCGGGAGCTTGCGGCACCGGGGGCACGTTTACCGCACGGGCGGTAATTTTTAGTGCTTTTTCTGATTTTAGGCCCTAATTAGCAGCTTATACGAGTATAAAGGTACCTGTGCTGTGCCCCCCTTGCTCTGTGCCCAGTGCCCCCCTAAAATATTAGGCTCTGCCGCTCCCTGGGGAGGGGGCAATTTTTGTGGGGGCGCAATTTTTGTGAGGGGGGGGGGCAATTTTTGTGGGGGCGCAATTTTTATAGGGGGGGGCAATTTTTGTGGGGGCGCAATTTTTGTGGGGGGGGCAATTTTTGTGGGGGCGCAATTTTTGTGGGGGGGGAATTTTTGTGGGGGCGCAATTTTTGTGGGGGGAGGGCATAATTTTTTTGGCGGGCGATTGGGGGGGCCGCGGCCCCCCCCCCCCCCCTGCGTACGCCACTGCCCCCCCCCCTAAATCCGCCCCTGATAGAGCTATAAGACAGAACATAGCAAAAGATGAACATTGAGTCTGCCTTCTATATCGTAAGCAACAACAAATTTTGTGCTGAAAAAATGAAAACTTGCTATCTCTATAGTATATTTTTCAAAAAACCTGCCTCGCAAAATTTTCTAAGAAACGAGGTTTCCCGTCCTTCGATTCTTAAGATCGTGCTTAGTAGTCCTTAGTGCATTTACATGCATGTAGAATGCCAGTACAAGTCTAATGTTGTATTGGACTTATTGTTGGATTTAAATGTAGCTATTCTAACACTAGCGCCAATATTAATTTACTAAAGCTCTATTATAGGCCTAGCTTAGGGCAAAAAAAATTGAATGGAGCTTTGCGCACTCTTAATTATTTTTTTTCGTGCAAAATGCGTTATTTGTTTTTGGGATTAATTTCATCCTGGCTAACTGACCACTGACTGAGTCTACCCACCTGACTAATAGTCAGAGACTTTGTGCTAAAGACAAATCTAATGTTTCAAGCCACATTAATTCCCAACTGTCAACTGTCAACACTTCATGTTGAACTTGAAAATTCTATATGCCAAGTGTAGGCCTATGTCAAGATTGTCACCAAGGGAAACAATATGCTGGAATTTTCTGGCATAAAGGCCATCTTCCAGACTATAGAGTTTGATTTTTGTTCCAAAATTGTCATGCAAAGACTCTATTGTAGGGGGTCAATAATAAGTCAAAAAGTCATTTAAACTAAATGTTATATTTGTTTAGACTTAGTTTTTTATTCCTATGCTTTTTTCTTACTTTTTTAAATAAAAATATAATTCTAAAAGATATAGCAAATATATAGTATAGGCCTAGTAAACATTAAAATAGTTATTTGTTTCCTAGGAAAATTCTGCATCTTGATATATATATGGCCTATATAGGTCCCAAATTTGAGTACCACCTCAATTTTGCTATTTTTAACTGATTTTTCTTCAAGTTTAGAATTTTATCAATAACTTATACTATTTTTATAGTATTTAAGTTATTGATTGTAAATGTCTTAAATTTATAGCCTATCAATATAAAGATATAGAAGTTAAGATGATATTTATTATTCCTATTGTTATCTAGTCTTATTTTTGTATAGATTTTAAACCATAGATTTCTAATAGTGCCTTATTTTTAACAAAAATGGTAGAATGTATTTGTTTTATTGTTATATTCCTTGGCTTTGTGGACTTAGTCTTAGTTTTCAACTTATTTATATATTAAAACTTTTAGTATATTTTTATAGAACCTATGGCATATGATACTAGCTTTAGCCTATAAGCTATTGGTAATAACAATGACAATATAATTAAAATGCCTTTCAAATTTTTATCTAATATCATTTAACTATGCCTATTTGCCTTGTGTATTCCATTATTGTAAAAAATTATAGAGATCATCAATAACTATTTAAATAAAATTTTTATTCAAATGTCATACCAACCAACTAGCATAGAAAACTCACTTGGTGAAGTAAGTAGACCCTATTCATAAACTAGAAGTTGATCAATTACATGCCCTATTCCTAATTTAGAAACTTCTTGCTTATGACAAAATTAAATGACTATTATTAAGTCATATGACTAAATATGACCTTATGCTTGAAAATCCCATTTTCTAATAGAAAAATTATTGTAGTCCTGTGTAGGCAGCTATTTGAGACATTGATTATAGTGTCTTTATGTTAATCTAGAAGTCTTGATACCCAAACTTGGGGACTTAATAGATCATGTCAAATTATAGTCTTTGTGCATTACATCAGGAACTCGTTGAACCTTTTGACCATAGACTATAGGCAATAGATACAGGGAGCAGTGATTTGTTTCTCTTTCACTGGGGATTAACTTGTGCTAAATATAGATTTGAAATTTCACAGCATTAGTTTTTTTAAGCTTTTTAATTTACAAACTTTCAGTACTGTTATCAGGACTGGATTCAATGTTTTGAAATTTAGGCAAAGCAAAAGCACAATCGCATCACCTGCCAGGCCAGCCAATCTCGCACTGCATCATCCCATTTCATTTCAGCCGAACCGTCGTGGTTACCAAGCGCCGCCTGGCAAGCCTAGTTGCCATGGCAGCAACAACAATAACGCCAAGCGACAGCGCCGGCAATGCCAACCAATGCCCCGTGCAATTGTCAGTGGCGGTCGTAGAACAAATTTTGTTAATCCGTGCATAAAGTACGCGTTGTTCTTCTTTAATTTTGTCTTCTGGCTGGCTGGCAGTCTAATCCTTGGCATCGGGGTCGCCGCCGCGTTCATGAAGAGGGAAGCCTTTGATTCGGCTAGCGGCGGTGTGAAGGTGAATTTGGTTAAGCCACATCTGCCTTGATAATAAGTGGCATCTGAAAGTGTGAAAACTGGTTGTGTGAAATTATAAATGGAAAGAGTAGAAAGTTAGATAGATAGAGTTGAGAAATACCCGGTATATGGTCCAAACTTGAGAACTAGACAAAGATAGATGTATAGATAGATAATAGATTAGATGGATAGATAGATAGATAGATAGATAGATAGATAGAGAGATGGATAGATAGATAGATAGATAGATAGATAGATAGATAGATAGATAGATAGATAGATAGATAGATAGATAGATAGATAGATAGATAGATAGATGGATAGATAGATAGATAGATAGATAGATAGATAGATAGATAGATAGAGAGAGATAGATAGATAGATAGATAGATAGATGGATACAGATAGACGACAGGCAGGGTAGGGGTAGAGGATAGAGGCAATATTTATACTAATACAGGAACGGATAAAAATAAAACAACAGTCCCATTCTATTGATGTCTATGCCAGAGGACTTGAAGCTAGATTCGCACTGTTTCGCCGATAAAATGATGAGCATTGAACTCGCAAACCCCCAGGACATATTCAGCGTTATATTCGACGCCACCCTGGTGTTCATCGCTTTCGGCGCCCTCGTTTTCCTGCTAACCTTTGCCGGCTGTTTGGGCTCCCTGCGCGACAATGCCTGCCTGTTGAAGTTCTTCGCCCTGTCATTGTTTGTCATCTTCTTAGCCGAATGCGCCGCCGCGATAGCCGTGTTCGTGCTGAAAGATCGAGCTATCGAATACGTTGAGACCGTACTCAAGGCCAACATGATCACAATGTACCGAGAGGAGCGATACGAGGACACGCAGAACTTTATCGATTGGTATCACAAAAATTTGGCCTGCTGCGGCGCCGCCTCCTATCGTGACTGGAACGATAACAAATACTTCGCCTGCAGCGCTAATAACACCAGTCCGGAGCGCTGCGGCGTGCCGTTCTCCTGCTGCAAGAAGATGAACGATATTGACGATCGAGTCATCAATACTATGTGCGGCTATCACGTGACCGATCCGCGCAACACTGAGCAGCCGGAAGCTCGAATCTGGACTGTCGGTTGCGTTGAAGCTACTAGAAAGTACATCGAGAACAATGTTATCCCGGTGGCTGGCGTGGCCATCGCTGTGTCAGTTGTGCAACTGACTGCCATATTTCTGTCGCGGGTGTTGGCCGGACAGATTCAAGATCAGGTCACTCTGCTGCGCCGCACTGGAGAGCTTGTCTGATAGATTCTGTTCAACCCTTGTAGGATGTATTCATCAATCAACTTTCTCCTTGGCTGTTCTCATGCTTTCTAATACTAACTTTTACTTCGTTCGTAGGATTTTATCTCGAATTTATTGATATGAGCTCTAGCTGCCTTGAGATATCATCCTGACCTACTTTACCGTTGACAGAGGTCTCTAGTTGTTTAGGACCTTTTATGACTTTTTAACGACTGTAATCAAGGCCGACTTTTTAATAGAAGGACGGGAAACCTTGTTTCTTGGAAAATTTTGGAAGGCGGGTTTTCCCGAAGGGATACACTACGGAGATAGGAAGTTTTCATATTTTTTCAGCACAAATATTGTTATTGCTTTTGATAGGAGGCAGATCCTGGTGTTCATCTTTTGATATGTTGTGCATTTTTTATTGCTCTATCGATATTCATAAAGCTTTTCGTTCACAGAATTAGGAATATGTGTTCATTTTTATTCTACGTACATTTGCGCATGTCTTGTGCCTAAAAACCATTGAAGTGGCACAGCTCAGCTCTATGGATTTATGAGTCTGTTTTATCGTTTTTAGCTGACCGTGTAACAAATATTTGTAACAGAGATGATAAAATAGATTCATAAAACCAAAGATTCGATCTGTGTCATGCATTTTTATGATTTTTATGTACAGAAAATGTACGAAGAATAAAAAATTCACATAAAACGAAAAGCTTTATGAGTATCGATAGAGCAATAAGTAAGGCACAACATATCAAAAGATAAACACTAGATCTGCTTCCTATCAAAAGCAATAGCAATTTTTGTGCTGAAAAAATGAAAACTTCCTATCTCCGTAGTGTATTTTTTCGGGAAAACCTGCCTTCTAAAATTTTCGAAGAAACAATGTTTCCCGTCTGTTCTAGCTCGTAACTGCCCTGTGGTGTCACTGGCTGACAAATAATTGCAAGTCTCAGACTTATAGAGTTATGGCACACTTGGCACTCTTATCTGCTTAGCCCCTCATCTGAGCGGGCCTGTGTATTTAACCAAACAGTTTCTCATACCACCTCAACACGGGGCCTTAGATTGGCTCACCGGAGAGACCGGGTAAGACCGGCACATAGACATTACTCACACGCACTGGGGTGGGGAGGCCGGGGATGAGAGAGACAGCTTACTCATGCTGTCTGTGCTTGGGAAAGGGAGCATGGGTGCACTGGGTACGCAGCAGACAGGGTATCAAGCCTAGACAGGCTCTAACGCGTTACCCCTCGCTCACAGTCACAACACCGTCCTTCTACTTAAGTCGTCCTTGACTGCAACACGTGAGTTGCAGAAGTCACGAAAACAATCGTCCAAGAGTCGTTATGTCAGCGCTTAACTTTCTACGAGGGGTGATCAAAAAGTTCTGCAACCTTTTGTTATAACTTTTAGTTATAGAATCGGCAAAAGCCAAAAACTTACACATATGTGGCTATATCTACGAGGGGTGTCCCAAAAGTTCCCGGAATGTCTAACGTAGCTCTTCAACGGAGCCATGATGTTTCACGCCCTTGGTGTCAAATGAAAGGAAATTTTGTCACGAAGAAAATGAAGTTAAAATCATGTTGATATCTGTTTTTATTCAGGAGCTGCAGCAAGAAACGTGCGCAAAGGTCAGGGGTACTGTTACACAACCTCACATATCACTGAAAATAATTTTTCATCTCCATTTTTGGATATTTTCATTTTGAATTCGTGCTACTAACGTCTCAGAAAGACGTGGTAGTGTCTATGGAAAAAAGCAGAAATGCTCATTAAGCTAATCTGAGCTTTTGCGCGAGTGCAGATAATTCTTACCAAGCGCTTGCTTTCAACTTGAAATCTCTTTGCCAAATTGGGTTCTCTTCAGAGCCTCGAAAGTCAGCGAAGTCAAGTTTTTGTCCTTTGGTCAGTAGGATGGAGTAGAGCCAAGATTTCTGACCACTTATTCTCCATCCATGGTGAGAAAAGCCTGAAAAAACTGCCATTTACGAATGGATCGAACGCTTTAGAGACGGTCCAGAAAATTCGTAGCCGGTGTTCCAGAACCACAGTGAACTTGAAGACTTCACTCGTCGCGTCATCCTGCATCATGAAATGCCTCGAACTGTTTTTGCCCAGGCCATCGACGGCATGCTTTCAAAGTGGCAGAGGTGTATCAAGCTGAATGGGGACTACGTGGAGAAGCCGCAGGCTGAGCTTGACGATTCGCTTTGAATTTTGAATCGGTGCATGTCCCAAGGATTCATCAACGGTATGAACTGTTCTGTGTTTTATTGTTTAAAATCATTGCCATAGATTTTTGAGGTTGTGTAACACTACCCCTGACCTTTGCACACTTTTCTTGCTGCAGCTCCTGAATAAAAACAGATATCAACATGATTTTAACTTCATTTTCTTCGTGACAAAATTTCCTTTCATTTGACACCAAGGGCGTGAAACATCATGGCTCCGTTGAAGAGCTACGTTAGACATTCCGGGAACTTTTGGGACACCCCTCGTATTTGCTATATTTATGTGCATTTTTGGCTTCCAAATATGCCCCAGTCAAATTTCACAGCCATATATTTTCCATGTGTTTTCAGTAGCTGATGGAAACATCAAAAGACAGTGTTCGCTTCTATATCTTTATGTGCATGCAACTTGGTTGCAAAGTGACTGAGATTCACACCGATCTGGTGAATGTTTTAGCTGACTCTGCTCCATCATTTGACACGGTTGCCCGCTGGCTGCGCCATTTCTTGGAATGCTGGGACAGCTTCAACGATGAACCGAGGTCTGGCCGACCCCGGACATCCGTGACCGAAGATGTCGTGGCCCATGCCGATGCAATAATTCGTGAGGATTGGAGCATTATGCTGAGATTCATTGCCTATGAGCTTGGTGTCAGCTATGGAAGTGCTCATAACATCATGCATGAGCAACTAGGCCGCACAAAGACCTGCGCTCGGTGGGTACCCCATCTTCTCACTCCGGAGCAGCAAGCAGAGAGGGTGCGCATCTGTCGCTTGTAGGTGCAAATGTTTGAGCCCCACGGCCCACGACGACTGTCGGATGTCATCACAGGAGACGAATGTTGGATCTCCTTCTTTTACCATGAAGGATAAGCAGTCCAACATGGTCTGGCTGGCAGAAGATGAGCCAAGGTCTGAGGTGCTGCAGACCGGATTCCGCAGTCGGAAGCGGATGTTCACCATTTTTTCAACTCTCAGGGTGTTGTATCGGTGAACATCCTTCCAGCGGGTGCCACAGTGACTGCCAAGTACTACACAGACACTGTTCTGCCAGGCGTGCTGCAGGAGCGGCAGGAACGTGTGCGAACCAGGCATGGACCTCGACTCCTGCTGCACCATGACAATGCGGCACCGCACAGAGCGGCCTGAACCATGGCGTACCTGGAGCAGCAGGGGGTCCGGCTGCTGCCCCATCCACCCTACTCTCTAGACCTAGCACCGTGCGACTTTTGGCTGTTCCCAAGGATCAAATCCGTCATTTCTGGGAGGCCGTTTTCACACATATAAAACCTTGCCCAAGCGGTACATTCAGCTCTACAGGGTATACCAACTTCAGAGTACCATGACTGCTTTCAGACATGGTGCACACGCATGCGACGGTGCATAGATAGTGGTGGAAAGTACTTTGAAGGAATGTGACACTGATTAGACGCCTCGGCTGCTGTAGCACTGAGTTTTGAGGTCACTTGCAGAACTTTTTGATCACCCCTCGTACTAACTCAAGTAGACTAAATAGAGTTGTTATAAATGCGAAATACAACTCAGTGATTCTACAATTACTTCAGAGTCGCAGACAATCAAAACGCCTCATATCGACCCTTAGGTGGCTCTTTAAATACTTTTTGGCGACTTTTAGCGTGACATCTCGTCGTTCAAGAGTTTATCAGAGTTTATTGTATTGTTTTATATTGTCAGGAAAACTTTATTTCCTGACTTCCTGACTTCTAGTCTAACCCAAGTCTCTAACCCAAGAGTAAACTGTTTTATTTCATAAGCACATTGCAGTTAATTCTGTCACAAAAGGAACGCTAGTCGAGATGTTAAATAGTTTATTTTTTTAATAAATCTGCTTTCTAGTCTTACTAGGCTATTTCTACATTGTAGTTATGCTTATTTTTTCTGTTGTTGAGATAGTCATATCAGCTATGCTAATCTTTTTGAGCTAATAAATTAAGAATGTTTCTAATCACTTTGAGTTGATGCTATTTAATGAAATAATACACTTTGCTTTTGTTTTCCTTGAGATGTGAATTAATGTAAATTGCAATCGCACTTTTAATTGAAAATCTATCTTGAACTGCCGATTTTGCTGGTTTTGCTGCAGTCTGCAGTCTAAGGACTTTCTGTTTGATTTCATAATGTCATTTGATTTGATTTGCCTTTCATAGGAGGTGGTGGGTTACGCAGGAATTTCAATCGGACGGGACCGCAACCCTAGAGGGCGCCAATTCGGTGTCTTGGTGGGCGCCCCTGTCTCTTGGTTGGCGCCCCTGTCTCTTGGTTGGCGCCCCTGTCTCTTGGTTGGCGCCCCTGTCTCTTGGTGGGCGTCCCTGTCTCTTGGTTGGCGCCCCTGTCTCTTGGTTGGCGCCCCTGTCTCTTGGTTGGCGCCCCTGTCTCTTGGTTGGCGCCCCTGTCTCTTGGTTGGCGCCCCTGTCTCTTGGTTGGCGCCCCTGTCTCTTGGTTGGCGCCCCTGTCTCTTGGTTGGCGCCCCTGTCTCTTGGTTGGCGCCCCTGTCTCTTGGTGGGCGCCCCTGTCTCTTGGTGGGCGTCCCTGTCTCTTGTTGGGCGCCCCTGTCTCTTGGTGGGCGCCCCTGTCTCTTGGTTGGCGCCCCTGTCTCTTGGTTGGCGCCCCTGTCTCTTGGTTGGCGCCCCTGTCTCTTGGTTGGCGCCCCTGTCTCTTGGTTGGCGCCCCTGTCTCTTGGTGGGCGCCCCTGTCTCTTGGTGGGCGTCCCTGTCTCTTGTTGGGCGCCCCTGTCTCTTGGTGGGCGCCCCTGTCTCTTGGTGGGCGTCCCTGTCTCTTGTTGGGCGCCCCTGTCTCTTGGTTGGCGCCCCTGTCTCTTGGTTGGCGCCCCTATCTCTAGTTGGGCGCATCTGTCTCTTGATGATTCGCCCACCGAAGCAGCGGAATTGCGTATAGAGCTAAAAAACCGCACATGTAATTAACTAGTTCATGAAAATGAAACACCAATCTCACTAGAAAGCGCAAATATTATGTATCAATATTTTTAAGGAAATTAACAGTAGTCAGCACCTTTAACTGGTGGCACCAGGCTCATAGTCACCTGGTGTATTCTGTTGAAGGTACCGACGGTGTCGGGGTGATGACGGAATGCTCGAGAGACTAGCTTAGGATGTCCAGCAGTTGAGGCAATTGCCCACTGTCGAGGATTGATCAGCGAAACGAGAATTTCGTATCAGGGTGTTCATAGTCACCTGGTGCCACCTGTTGAAGGTCCAGAAGCTCCGTCTCGGTAAAGGCCAGTGATCAACGAAGTCAGAGCTGATGCAGAAACATGTGATCGACGTGCTGATGAAATTTGGAGACTTGGCAAGGCTGCACTGAGGCGCAGTGCTGATTGGCGCACAGGGGTGTACTGAATACACTGGCGCTTATGGAAAAAATCCGACCTTCTGGCAGAATCGTCGAATATCTCGACGGTCCGGAGGGCTGGCGACTTGATTCTTGTTTGAGAAGGTGCGCAACAAAAAGTTGGCTCGTGTTCTTGAATTTCGTGAGCCAGCGTTGCTCCGTTCCGGCGCAGCAAAAAAATTTCAGGGGGGGGGGGTTTCCCCCTCTTAATTGGTAGTTCTACTGTACATGTATGCAAATGAATATAACTCTGGCCGGACCCCCATATCTTCTAGGCCGGTGGAAAACCCATCGTCCCTTAATTCGTCGAGCATGCATGGCTACCTCTTTCTATTATTTTTTGAGGAGCGCAATCAGGAGCCACTGCATAAGGATAGTGCGTATAGCCGCCTACGTGTGTGTGTATACATGTACATGTAGACCTGTAGATCTCCGGGTTAAACAGTCAATTTTCCTGAAAGTTCATACAATAGCGACTTGTGTTCTTGCCAAAGTGCATCTGTAAGCAGCAGATGTTGTGAAGTATTGTCGACTGCTAGATAACTGGAATATATTATTGTGACAATCAGCATCGATAATGTGTCATTCGACCAGTTTACAGTTATGAATAGACACTCATTACTGTATTAACAAATATCAAGTGGTGTAAAGTGATGAATTCCGATTGTACTTCAGGTAAAGCACGATATTCTCTGGTTTCATAGACATGGCCTCATAGATGGTTACCAGAAAGGACTATTACGTTACTATCTCTAGTCTGCTTACAAGCAAAACTAAGGAAGGAGGATGTGAACTCAAGAGTCAAAATGGAGCCCGAAGCATTGGGTCCCGATTTCTCTACGCCAATCTCTTCATTTGGAACCAAATAGCTCCTACTATGCCTAAAACCGACCACTTTGGCATTTGAGGATCTCTATGGGGAGAAATGGGGATTTCATGCGATCCGAAACCTTCCTGTGTTATTTTGAGTTTAATATGATTTTCATTGTGTTTTTGACAGGAACCTCTAGTATACAGCCATTTATGAAACAATTGTAATAAAAAACTTGACGTTAGCTACATGAGAATAATTCAGGGCATGGACATTTAGAATAACATAAAAATTATTAAGAGATAACATAAATGGGGGCATAACCTAACATTACTAACACTTCTATTCTTCATACAAAAATAAAAAGAACGTTTATCATGGTCATTTCGTCATTTAAGCATTTGAAGCTCCAAATGAAGGGATTGGCGTTGAGAAATTGGGACCCAATGCTTCAGGCTCATATTATGGAGCCTTAAGTTCATATGAAATCCCATTTATCCCATTTCTCCCCATAGAGATCCCCACGAATGATAAAGTTTTAGGCATAACGGGAGCTATTTGGCTTCAAATGCAGAGATTGGCGTTGAGAAGTCGGGGCCGAATGTTTCGGGTTCAATTTTGACTCTTGAGTTCACATCCTCTTTAATTTAATATCGGAATTCAAGTTGCTACAGTTCACTGTAAGATGTTATATCTAATTTTTTGTTGTCTCGGGCCTCTTGATTTCCATAGTAAAACTTATAAACGGATCCAAGCACTCGCAGGCTCCGTAATATGATATTGAACCATAATTGTCATACAGAGCAGTGTTGCGGATTCTAGCACGCAATCCAATATCCTTGCCATTGTTCGGCTCGCTAGGGTTCCAGAGTCCGCCGCTGCTAGTCTCCAGAACCGGCAGCGGCCAGCCGCAGTCCGCCCAAGCCCAGCTGCCGTTGGCCAGAATCGAGGCGCCAACCCAGATCTGCTGACTGCTGCCAGTCAGGCCAGTTGACGTCCTCACATCATGGAGCTCCTCGACGCTGCTCAGGTCGGCGAGCTTCGTCAGCGGCATGGCGGACCCGTCCGAGGTGCTCAGGAAGCTCCGGCAGCTGTCGGCCTGAGCGCTCCAGTCGGCCTCCTGCCCGTTCCCAGCAGCCTTGTACAGCGAGCCCTTGAAGCGGCTGCCGCTGACGCCGGGCACCCAGCGATAGTCGGCGGGACAGAGCTGGCCCGGCTCGAGACCCTCCGACCGCTTGACGAAGACTCGAAGCCTCCTGCTGCTGCAGCCGCTGCTCGCCATCGAGCCGGGATTGAGCAGCATTCGCGAGCTGCAGGCATCGAAGGCGAACAGCAGGCAGAGCTGCCGGTCCGAGGCGGCCGCCGCAGCCTCCATGGCGAAGGCTCTGCATCTCGGAGCCGCTCCACAGCGAAGCGCACAGGCCGCGATGTCAAGGTCGAGCAGCTGGTAGTGAGCTGGGGACACGCAGTTGGAGGTGAGGATCGGGTGGAAGGCGACTCGCTGCCTGCAGCAGGCGGCGGGGCGGCTCAGCAGCAGCAGTGGCAGCAGCACCTGGACGATCACGGAGCGCATCATCAAGTATTGCTTTTGATTTTTGACGATATCGCCAAAATCGACTGAATATATAGACTCGTGTCTTTCTCGATTTTATGTTTGCCTTGACAGAGTCAGAGAAAATGCTTGTTTCATGCAAAAACAGATATCTCACACATTGGTCAATAAGAGTTAGAATATCAGTCCCCGAAATGTTGATTCACATTCGGAATATTCTTGCTACTGTAAACTGCATGTTTGGACACCCAAACGTCAATAAAAGCTGCAGGTATAGAATAGCCCGGAACTTTGTTTGAGCTTTTATAGTTGGGCAAATAAAAGAAAGACTGCATTAGTGCATCACAAGAACCCACACGTAAGTTGTAGCTGCCAATGTACGAGCTATAATGAGCAGAGTTTGAATTTTCCAAGCGTCAGTGTTTCTGTCTTTATACCAGTACGTTGTACTCGTATCATCTAACAAGAGCAATACTCCACAATTGTATGACCTAGCTTCAGGTACCGATCAACTAACTCATCAGCTTCATCAGCATAGGTGTTTAAGTGTCGTAATTTCGGTCTATACAGGGAATCAATTCATACAGGTATGAAATGAGCTTTAGAATAGTACGAACGTATTGTAAAGTTTGAGTGTCTGACTGACCATTTTCGAACACAATGTCCTTTTTTGGGGCTAAAACTGGCAAAAAACTGAAAACTATGAGAAATCAATTCTCCCGCACAAGTGAAAATCTTACAACTAATATAGTTATGGACTCCGACGAGCTCTACGTACATCGTACATCCAGCAGTGGCGTACGCAGACTCGACCGCAAGGGAGAGCTGAGGTCCTCTCAATCGCCCCCCCCCCCAATAAATCAATCTTTTTCAAACAAAATTTTTTGTTTGGTCGTCTAAAAACTAAGCAAAAGTGGGAACCAAGGGGGACGAATGACAGGAACACCACTTTTGCCTCCTCTTCGACGTGACACCTACCAGCCTAGCGGGGCGCCCACCAAGAGACAGGGGCGCCCACCAAGAGACAGGGGCGCCCACCAAGAGACAGGGGACCAAGAGACAGGGGCGCCCACCAAGAGACAGGGGCGCCCACCAAGAGACAGGGGCGCCCACAAAGAGACGGGCGCCCATACCAAGAGACAGGGGCGTCCACCAAGAGACAGGGGCCCAAGAGACAGGGGCGCCAACACCAAGATACAGGGGCGCCCACCAAGACAGGGGCGCCCACACCAAGAGACAGGGGCGCCCACCACGAGACAGGGGCGCCCACAAAGAGACAGGGGCGCCCACCAAGAGACAGGGGCGTCCACCAAGAGACAGGGGCCCAAGAGACAGGGGCGCCAACACCAAGATACAGAGGCGCCCTCCAAGACAGGGGCGCCCACACCAAGAGACAGGGGCGCCCACCAAGTGACAGGGGCGCCCACAAAGAGACGGGCGCCCACCAAGAGACAGGGGCGCCCACCAAGAGACAGGGGCGCCCACCAAGAGACAGGGGACCAAGAGACAGGGGCGCCCACCAAGAGACAGGGGCGCCCACCAAGAGACAGGGGCGCCCACGAAGAGACGGGCGCCCATACCAAGAGACAGGGGCGTCCACCAAGAGACAGGGGCCCAAGAGACAGGGGCGCCAACACCAAGATACAGGGGCGCCCACCAAGACAGGGGCGCCCACACCAAGAGACAGGGGCGCCCACCAAGAGACAGGGGCGCCCACAAAGAGACAGGGGCGCCCACCAAGAGACAGGGGCCCAAGAGACAGGGGCGCCAACACCAAGATACAGAGGCGCCCTCCAAGACAGGGGCGCCCACACCAAGAGACAGGGGCGCCCACCAAGTGACAGGGGCGCCCACAAAGAGACGGGCGCCCACCAAGAGACAGGGGCGCCCACCAAGAGATAGGGGCGCCCACCAAGACAGGGGCGCCCACACGAAGAGACAGGGGCGTCCACGAAGAGACAGGGGCGCCCACCAAGAGACAGGGGCGCCCACAAAGAGACAGGGGCGCCCACCAAGAGACAGGGGCGCCCACCAAGAGATAGGGGCGCCCACCAAGAGACAGGGGCGCCCACGAAGAGACAGGGGCGCCCACCAAGAGACAGGGGCGCCCACCAAGAGACAGGGGCGCCCACCAAGAGACAGGGGCGCCCACGAAGAGACAGGGGCGCCCACGAAGAGACAGGGGCGCCCACCAAGAGACAGAGGCGCCCACCAAGAGACAGGGGCGCCAACACCAAGATACAGGGGCGCCAACCAAGATACAGGGGCGCCAACCAAGAGACAGGGGCGCCAACCAAGAGACAGGGGCCCAAGAGACAGGGGCGCCAACACCAAGATACAGGGGCGCCAACCAAGATACAGGGGCGCCAACCAAGAGACAGGGGCGCCAACCAAGAGACAGGGGCGCCAACCAAGAGACAGGGGCGCCCACCAAGAGACAGCTAGGGGCGCCCACACCAAGAGACAGGAGCGCCCACACCAAGAGACAGGGGCGCCAACCAGAGGGCTTATTGGATTTGGTCAGTTTCGGATGATAGACATACACGTTTACTGTAATTAACGAATATCAAGTGGTGTAAAGTGATAAATTCTAGTATGAAGCACTATATTCTTTGGTTTATCATAGAAAGAATGACAGTTCCGTCTGTTTCTTTACTAAGGTGTATGTACACTTAATTGTGCATGGTCTGAATCACGTGTGCAGAACTATAATATTGCAAACTTCAATGCTTTAATTGTGGCGGCCAGACTACGCGACCGGCAGCACCAGTGCAGCCGCACTGAAAAACCCCCCCGCCAACCTCTGTCTAGCTGAGGTGGGGTGGTGGCGCACCGCGCTAGCCGGCTCGCTAAGCCAAGCCCGGGGGGGTTGGCATAGCCAATCACGCCACGCCACATGTGCGCACCTCCCTAGGCCCCTCAATAATCTGGAAGGCGACTCGCTGCCTGCAGCAGGCGGCGGGCCGGCTCAGCAGCAGCAGCGGCAGCAGCACCTGGACGATCACGGAGCGCATCATCAAGTATTGCTATTGATTTTTGACGATATCGCCAAAATCGACTGAATAAATAGATTTGTGTCTTTC
Organism: Macrostomum lignano; assembly: GCA_002269645.1. Lineage (NCBI taxonomy): Eukaryota > Metazoa > Platyhelminthes > Macrostomidae > Macrostomum > Macrostomum lignano. Next base: position 522,427 of record NIVC01000212.1, on the reverse strand, counting down.
TCGATTTTATGTTTGCCTTGACAGAGTCAGAGAAAATGCTTGTTTCATGCAAAAGCAGATATCTCAAACATTGGTCAATATACGAGGGAGTAACAGTTCCCGAAATGATGGTTCACATTCGAAATATTCTAGCTACTGTAGGCTACATGTTTGGATACCCAAACGTCAATAAAAGCTGCAGGTACGGAATTTTCCGGATCTTTGTTTGAGCTTTTATTTGGGCAAATAAAGGAAAGACCCCATTTGTGTGTCACAAGAACTCACATGTACTACATGTAAGCTGTAGGTACCAATGTATACTGAGAAGTTAAATTTTTAAAGCATCGTATCTTCCGTTATATAATCTTCTACGGGATTAATAGTTTAACAATTTCCGGTACTATACGAGTAGCTCTTTCTGGTCCCGATCAAATATTAATTCATCAGTTGTAGCGCTTAGTACAACAAGCTAGCGGTGCTTTCAGTGCCCTAATCGCGGTCTACACGCTCGTACAGTGTACGTGGTGACTGGCACGAAACCTAGATAATTTGCCGAGTAAGACCTTCGGCCCCGACTTTGGGCATTGATTGCGATATACGAGCTATTTAGGAGCCAACCTAAGGGTTCGATACGAGAGAAACGTACATCCTATTACACGTACACCAACCTTGCACGTACATCAGCTCAATGAGCAATTGAACTAAAATATCCCGCGCAGGGAATGAGAGGGTGGCCGTGTATACATAAATGTACATATGGCATCAATTTATACAGGTCTGTCAATGAAAATCAGAAATGAGCATAAGAATAGTAAGGTGCAACGAACCACTTTGAACACCCGGGCCCGTTCTATAAAGCCATCGTAAGATAAGATCGTTCTTAGCTCCTATCTCCGTAGTGTAAAAGTTCCGATGTACGATCGAACTTACGCTACGACAGCTTTATAGTACGACCCCTATAGCTTTCTAGATCAGGGGCTAAAATTGATGAGAAATCAACTCTTGAACAAGTAAGTATATATATTTTCACAAAAGCGAGAATTTTTCAACCAATAATTACTGGACTCCCACAAAGTCTCTACATTCAGCAGTGGCGTACACACAGGCAGCAGGGGTCGAGGTCCTCTAAATCCCCCCCACCCCAAAAAAGTGGCGCTCCCCTAAAAACTAAAACAAAAGTGGTAACCAAGCTGGACGAATGACAGCAGCTGAATTCTTGTCGATCCTCTTCGATGCCCACCCACCGACCGACCGAAGAGGGGGGGCACAGCAAGAGACACTGTAGCGCCCACAGAGACACTGCTACGCGCACTCGTGTTTTGGCCATTATTCAACTCCACAACACACTATACAGTCTACCATTGCCAAGCTCAAAGATGCAGGATACAATGTTTCCGACATCGGCAAACACTTTCATTTCAGCCTGCGAAACCCAGAGATTAAAGGACAATTAGTAGTCCTTGTTTTTCAGTTGATCATCTATGCACTGTTCTCTACAGGGGCGTCGCCATGGATTCTATGGTGGGGGGGGGACAAAGCCAAGAATTCTACATGATTAAATTCCTATATTATTTTGGGAATCGCTGCAGTTAGCACTCATTTTGGCGCTGCAAGCGCCCTGTAGCAAAATTACTGATTTCCATTGCGGGTCACAAAGTAGGGCGGGGAGGACAAAGCATTGGCATGCCCCCTTAAGCTTTTACTAGGACAATGTCCTGCACTGTCACCCTCCCGGTGGCGACGCCGGGTCGCCATCATAAGCTCGAAAAATCACATCGTCGAAAACAAGGCTCTATCACAAGCTCGAAAAGTCACAAGCTCGAAAAATCACATCGTCGAAAACTGATTTAGCAGCCACCATCACAAACTCGAAAAGTCGTAAGCTCGAAAAATCATATCGTCGAAAAGTCTAGCAACCACCATCACAAGCTCGAAAAACCACATCGTCAAAAACTGATTTAGCAGCCACCATCACAAACTCGAAATGTCGTAAGCTCGAAAAATCATATCGTCGAAAAATCTAACAACCACCATCACAAGCTCGAAAAATCACATCATCGAAAAGTTTAGCAACCATCATCACAAGCTCGAAAAGGCACAAGCTCTAACCCTAACCCCAAGGCACTAACCCTAACCCCAACCCTAACCTAACCCTAAACCCTAACCCTAAAGGCACAAGTTTTAACCCCGACCCTAACCTAAACCCTAACCCTAAGGCACAAGCTCTAACCCTAACCCTATTCGAGTTTGTGATGGTGGTTGCTAAATCAGTTTTCGAGGATGTGACTTTTCGAGCTTATGACTTTTCGAGCTTGTGATGGTGGATGCTTTTCGACGATATGATTTTTCGAGCTTGTGATGGGCCCCTGCGACGCCCACACTGTTAAGTGTTCTGTTTCATTTTTTCTTTGCTTTTTCTAAAAGCTGAGATCGGAGTAAGACTTGGCAAGTGCCAGATAACAAATAATAATAATAAAGCTCTCAAGTAAGCCTGCAGTTCTGATATTTTGTATTTAATTATCAAAAGTGCATTCAAAGAGATAGAATTGGCAAATCAATAAACTTGCCAGCGAGCGGGAAGGTTGAAAAGGCGTTTGACAGTCACAAGCATTGCCAGTGGGCTTGGTCTATGTGAGAATTCAATGGAGAACAGAAAATATATTCTCTGATTACTGTTTACTCAAATGTTATTGCATCCGACTGTTTGCTAGTCACGGGTCTCGAGTTCCATTCAACCCACTGTAAAATTTAGAAACGGATCCATGCATTCGCAGGCTGCATGATGGCAAGATTTGAACCCGGATTGTCATCCGGCGATAGTGCGTGGGGACAGAGCCGGCCCGGCTCGAGACCCTCCGACCGCTTGACGAAGACTCGAAGTCTCCTGCTGCTGCAGCCGCTGCTCGCCATCGAGCAGCAGTCGTAAGCTCTGCAGGCATTGAAGGCGAACAGCAGGCAGAGCTGCCGGTCCGAGGCGGCCGCCGCAGCCTCCATGGCGAAGGCTCTGCATCTCGGAGCCGCTCCACAGCGAAGCGCACAGGCCGCGATGTCAAGGTCGAGCAGCTGGTAGTCAGCTGGGGACACGCAGTTGGAAGTGAGGATCGGGTGGAAGGCGACTCGCTGCCTACAGCAGGCGGCGGGGCGGCTCAGCAGCAGCAGCGGCAGCAGCAGCTGGGCGATCACGGCGCATTCCATCGTCAATTCTAGAATTCAATCAAAAGCAAGCCTTTTTTAAGATATCATGAAAACGCGACTGAATATATAGACTCGTGTCTTTCTCGATTTTTTATGTTGTCTTTGACAGAGTCAGGGATATACTTGTTTGAGGCAAAGGCTGATTTATCGAACATTGGTTTCATATTTCTTCAGAGGAAGTGCATGTCGGTACTGCAGGCTGCATGTTTGGACACCAAAGCGTCAATAAAGGCGTCAAATAATGTCAAATAAACGTCAAATAATGTCAAATAAACGTCAAATAAGGGCTGGGGTGCTTACTAAAATTAAAACTCCTGCGTATGTCGCAGACAATGTCTCACGTTTAGGCAGACGGGAAGGATTCACCTTCGATTTTTTTTATTCCTTTGTTTTTCTAAGCTCAAAAGTGCGATCATTCAATCAGTGCGGAACGTACATGTCCTTCGGTGTCGCAGCGTTTTAACTCCATATTTACAATCGCATTAGCTCTGATCTGTTTAAAAACAACTCATTTTATCTCTACGTTTTAAGTTGGCCTTTTCTGCTTAACAAACATCGTTGGCTTCGCGCACTCGTCGTGACCAAGACATTTTTTAGTACTCTAACCAAGTATTGAATCCTATATATTCACGGGAAGAAAATTAACAGACTGATTCTTTAGTAAGTTCTGTATTTCTTCATCCAAGCAAGTTAGAAACGGAGTAATATTGAGCGAGACTGACGGCTGAAGCACATAGAATATATTTTTAAGTTCTCTATATGGCATCTTTCATAGACAATGAAAAGAGAAATCAAAGCGAAAGCAAGGTGGGCTATAATTAATTATAGCATCTGGAGTGGAAACCAGTTTTTTCCGTTTGGACATTTAAAAGCGTTGCATTTCTTGGCCATGCTGCAAAGTAAGTGCGAGCAAATATATCGAAACTTAAATACCCTAAAAGGCTGTCCGTCTCTTAAGCTAATTACGAGCTAGAATGATAAAATGTGCTAAAACCACATACAGAGGCATAGTACATTCAAAGAGTTTGCCAGTGGGCTTGGTCTATGTGAGATTTCGATGGAGAAAAGAAAATATTCTCTGATTACTGTTAGTAGAAGGCATGAGGGGGCTTCTGGGACAAAATTTTTTACCTCCTCCATAATCAACCTAAATCCATCCATATTATCCCTGACAGAATCAGAAAAAAGGGGGGTCGCACTCGCTCAAAAAACCTCCTCCATAATCCACCTAAATCCATCCATATTATCCCTGACAGAATCAGAAAAAAGGGGGGTCGCACTCGCTCACAAAACGTCCTCCATAATCCCATTAAATCCATCCACATTATCCCTGACAGAATCTTGAAAAAAGGGGGGTCGCACTTGCTCTGAGAACTTCGAACATAATCCCATTAAATCCATCCATATTATCCCTGACAGAATCAGAGCATAACAGGTGTCCACTAACACCTGTTATACTCACTGAGACTGACATCCACCCATAGCATCTTCGAAACAATCAGAAAATAATCTGCATTCTTCTCCCCACATTCAATCCAAAGCGGTGAAACCAGATCCTTAAGACTTTAAATCATCAGCGCAGGGTCCTTACCCTTTGAAAAAATTAAATACTCAATAAAAAATGTTTCCAGTTGTCTCTCCAGGTTCTTATTACAAAGCGCACGAGCCTAATTACAAGAGTAAGTACCGATGCAAACTTGAATGCAGCGAATACATGAGAAAATATTGGCCCGGCGTAGATATCAATGTCCCTAATATTAATCAAGCACTTAAATCTCACTGGTTTGAAAAACACGGAGTAGTCATTAACGATTTTGACAGCTATTATAACTTTGCTGAAGTTATAAGGCAGTTGTAATTTTTCTCACATTCTCTCAATGATCAACGTCAATACGAACTCTTCACCGTTGAAATCAAACGCACTACTATAAGGAGTACTATATAGGAGTACTATATGCTAGGAATACTATTAGTAGATAATGAGTTTTCGTTTGCGACAAATATCCGACAAACTGTCGGATTTTTTTTGCTCAACAAAAACTGTCGGAAAACTGTCGGAAAACTGTCGGAAAACCACCTCAAATACTGGGAAATGCACTGTCGATGTACGGAGTCTCTATTTGGCGCGCGCAATACAACCCCCCTCCCGGTTCTCTCTTCTCCCAAACACCCGCCCAATCCAGCTGAATTTTCTTGCTTGAATCATTCTGCTCTCTCAACCCCCAGCTCATTCAGCAGTCTTCCTAGTTCTTTACTTGGCGCGTGCAATAAAAAACCCACCCCTTCTTCAAAACAGCCGTCAATTCCCAACCCCAACTTTGTCTTAACAAAAATAACCGCCTTGACTAATTTCCTAGCAATCGACTCACGAAATCCGCTTGAAGTCCCCATATTGTCTAATCTCCTAAGCATTTCTTTGTCCCAGCGATTCTTCTCCTCTGGAAAATCTCTATATTTAACGTCGTGCCACATGCAGACAGAGTCTAGCTCGTTCACAGGCTCATGCCCAGGATTTGGATTATTGTTTTTATCTAACTGTATTTCAAGTGGATTCAAAGGCCCGCAATATTTGTACCCCGGAACTGTCCAGCCTTTGTTTGGATGAGGAAGCTTTTCTATCAGTCCATGTGAATCTTTTTTACCACCAGAGCGCTACATTATTTTATTTAAAATTTTCTTTTTTAAAAAATGACAGATCAGAAACTTAAAAAACTCTACTACAGCGACAAAGGATTCTTTGTAGGCAAAAATGCCGTTAGTAAACTCATGTAGCTGAGTAAGGAGCCAAAAGCTACAGTAGAAAAATGGCTCTCTAAGCAGGCTGTCTTTCAAGTCTATTTCCCACCAGTAAAATTTGAAAGGCCCCATTTCAGTATTTATAAACCTAATGAGGCGCACCAAGCAGATCTTCTGTTTCTCCCCAATGACTCAGGCTACAAGTATGCTCTCACAATTACAGACATTGCCTCCAGATATAAGGAGGCGAGACCGCTTAAGACGAAGAAGTCAGAAGTAGTCGCTAATGCGCTACAAGATATTTATAAAAACTCACCCCTTAGTTACCCTGAAATCTTTATTACCGACCCGGGTAAGGATTTCATGGGTGCAGTCAAATCCCTTATGGAAAAGAAAAATACAGAGATTTGCTACGGAAGAACTGAGCTCCACAGAGACCAGGCTTTTGTGGAAAGATTCAATCTAACTCTAGCCAAGAGACTATTCACTAAGCAGACAGCGCAAGAAGTCAAACTGAGTGCGGGGCAGTACTATACCAAGTGGACAGACCGCCTCCCCATTGTTATAGAGCAACTGAACAATGAAGTCACACGCATGACTGGATTGAAACCGTCCCATGCAATTAAACAAGACATTGTCAAACTTAAGGCGTCTCATAGAACAGACAACACACACAACACGCACAACACGCACAACACAAAACACACCTCGAACTACCCTAAGCTTCCAGGAGTTGAATCACCATACATACTGACAAACTCTGAGTTTCTACGCTTTTTATATCTACCTGGAGAGCTAGAGAAGGACACTAAAAGAAGAGCTACAGATCCATACTTCAGCCTTGATGTACATAAAATAGACAGACATTTTACCTCCGACTCTGGAGAGTATTACTTTTTATCTCAGGCCTTTAACCCTAAATCCCCCACGCGGTCATTCACTAGAGCTGAACTCCTAGTGATACCAGCTGACACAGAAATTAATTAAAATATTAAAATAAAAAATGACAAAGATTGAAACCAGAACCATCAATAAACTCAATAAAATCATTGAATCAAAGAAACCAGGTCTTATATCAATTAAAGGTGCCAAAGTAAAAATCGATCCCGCAGCAAATAGTTCAATGTAATGAACAAAGACACAGCATCACAGATGAAAAGTCAGGAGGAATCCTACCATTAGCAGCTCTTATCCCAATCATTGCAGGCGCTGTAAGTGCCGCAGGTGGTGTAGCTGGAGGTGTAGCAACTGCTGTTAAAGCTGGGAATGATAGAGCCCACCAGCTAGAATTGCAAAAGATTGCAAGAGACAAAGGTATAACAATTAAGGCAGGAGATGGGTGCCCTGATTTTGATGATTGTGATGATCATGATATTGTGAGCATGAAAATTCTGTAAGCAAGTCTGACATTGTCAAAGCCATCATGACACTACACAATGCTGGGTTTACAATAATGCAGATGTGATGAGGTTTAAAACCCCACTTTATCCAGCTTCATAAACCTAGCGCCACTTATAGGATGTAGAAACAGTTCAACTTTTCTATCAGGGTGGTCACCCTCAAAATTTTTTTTATTTTAGAGAAAAAATGCCAAAAGCCAATCCAGCAAGAGATTTAGTCAACAAATATTTTTCAAAAGGCGTCTCATTTCAAGACAAAAGTAATTTACTAAGAAAAGCATGTAAACAAAAGTTTAACACCGACCCCGGTCACCTGGGAAGCTATGAAAAACAGTTGGAAATCATCAACCAATTAGAATCCAACCAGTATGCGCCTATACAAAATCCTGCAAAGGAACACCAAGAGAGGAGTCGCAACTTAGTTAACAAATACGAAACTCTCACTGGTGAAAAAGCAAAGTACCCACAAAATAAGCAGGAACAAGAGAAATTAGAGCAATTAATCCATTTAAAAGAGTCGGAGCTTGCCACTGAAGAGATTAATTTTGCACAGAGGAAGTTTACAGAACATTATATAAAGTACACAATCCCAATTAACGACACCAACGGCACCACCGCAAACATCTACGACTATAAAGACAGCATCCAATCAGTTGTTGATCACACACTCAAAACACGCAAGACCTTTAAACTACAGATATCATTCAAGATTGCGTTTTATATGCCTGCAAAACCCACTGAGCATCTCGAGTATTACATGACAACAAAGGCAAAGCCATTCACCCCTACAGACACACTGGATCCTTTCCTTCAAGATGTCACTAAGAAAATTGAAGCGTTTACATCCAGAGGTTCCGGATGAGTCGTGGGAGGGATTCAAAGAGCGACTGTCATGGTCATGAAATATGACCCACTTAAAGCCTCCTCTTATATAGAGCTCCCGCATAAGCTAGCCGGCAAAAAAGCTTGCATAAATGTTAAAAATAAAGACAATTGCTGTGCTCTATGGGCAGTTCTTTCTGCACTTCATCATGATAGTGTCCCTCACCACCCCGAAAGAACCTCAAATTATCAAAATTATTTCAAGGACTATCTCATCGAATGTGAAAAGAAGGGAATCAGGTTTGACAAAGGAGGCTTGGCGATCTCTCAGATCCCAAAGCTAGAAGAAGTGTTTAATAACAAAATTAGAATCACAGTCTTTGAGTGGAGTGAAAAAACTGAGAAAGTTCAACCGGTCAGATGTAGCAAAGACGTTTTAGATCCTGAGGGGAAAAGGCGGACTGAAGTGGATCTTCTAGTGATTGGTAATTTACTAGAGGAGGCTCACTATGTTTGGATTAAAGATCTTTCAAGACTCATTCACAAGCAGTTGAATAATCATCACGAGGCTGTTGCCATCTGCCGCTTATGCCTTAAGCATTACAGTGGACCTGAGCGTCTTGAAAAACTATCAGAGCATGAATTATCATGTGAGGATCACCCTACCAACTGCTCTCTTCCTTCAGCTGAAGAGAAGTATCTCCGGTTTAAGAACTATCACAAGATGGAGAAGCTCCCATTTATTGTATATGCTGATTTCAAATGCTCAATCATGCCAGAATTGCAAAAACAAACTCATACTCAAAAACAAACTCAAACTCAAAAACATGTCCCCAATTCAGTGGCATATGCCTTTATTAATACAAATGGACTTGTTGAGGCTAATTATTTCTTTGGAGAGCAGTGTGTGGAGCAGTTTATTGCCAGAATGTTAGAGTTGCAAAAAATGATTAGCACCCTTCAACTTGTTCCAAAAATGATGACTGAGGAGGATGAAAGCAATTTCCTATCAGCAACTCATTGCTACATCTGCAGGAAACAGTTAACTTGCACTGATTTTAAAAACCCCACCGTTAGGGACCACTGCCACTTTACTGGGAAATTTAGAGGTGCAGCGCATAACACCTGTAATCTAAAGCTAAAATCGAACATTCATGATCTAACGATATTTTGTCACAACGCAAAGAACTATGACATGCATTTAATAGTTGAAAAAATCGGCATGATTCCAGACATACACCTTGACTGCATCGCAGAGAACAAAAAGAAGTTTAAGTGTGTTGATATTAAACAGGATAATTCAGGTAAAAGTGAAGGTAAAATAAGACTGAAGGATTCATATCAATTTCTAGCTGCCAGTCTAGACGAACTAAGCAGGAATCTAAAAGATAAACAATGTACATATACAAAGATGTTTGCAAATGAAATTAAAAACAGTGATGAATCATTTAAACTTTTAAGAAAGAAAGGCTTCTACCCCTATGAGAATATTACTGGTTATCACGTATTTGAAGAAGGTTTACCACCACAAGAAAAGTTCTTTTCAAAGCTAACAGACTCTGGAATCTCTGACAGATTATGAAGCATGTCTATAATTACTTTAATTGTCAAAACTTCTTCCAGTATCACCTGCTTTACCTCTACACAGATGTGTTTCTGCTGGCTGATGTGTTTGAAACCTTCAGATACACCTGGTACACAGCATATGGCCTCGATCAAACACATTATGTGTCTCTGCCTGCCACTAGCTGGGAATCTTTGCTTAAAATGAAATGGGATCAAGATCCAGATTGGTACATTGAACTTCTTACAGACATTGACATGTACAATTTTGTCGAATCGTCAAAGCGAGGGGGGATCTCAATTTGTGTTAACAGGTATGCAAAAGCAAACAATCCGTACATTGAATCTTACAATAAGGAGCAGCCCTCAAACTACATTACTTACTTGGACGCTAATAATCTCTACGGGTGGGCGATGAGTCAAGATCTTCCAGTTAGAGATTTTCGATGGCTACCCTCATCAGAACTAATGTGGGACTTTTCATTGGCTGCCATTTATGAGGTTGATGTTTACATTCCACCAGAGCTTCACGACTATTTCTCTGACTTTCCACCCTTCCCAGAGAACATCAAATGCCCGAAAATAATCGAAACTCCCAATGGAACTTGGCGCCTGTCAGGAACAGAAAAAGAACATACAGAGAAACTAACACAGAATCTAAACAACAAGACACGTTACAAAATCCATTACAAACTGCTTCAGTATTTTATCTCACTTGGTTGCAGGGTCACCAAAGTTCACAGGGCTCTTACATTTACAGAGGAAGCGTGGATGAAACCCTACATTGATAAGAACACCCAATTTAGGACCAAAGCAACCAACGAGTTTGACAAGAACCTCTTTAAGTTGGCCAACAACTCTGTCTATGGCAAGACTCTTGAAAATGAGCGGAAAAGAACAAACCTGAAATATTTGTTTTACTTGTCTGAGTATGATGAGTCTTTCAGGACACAGAATGGCGATCAAGTGTTTGATGCCACTTACAAGAAAGTGATTGGGAAAATGAAGGACGAGATTGCTGGTGACATAATCACGGAATTCATTGGGTTGAGAGCAAAGTCCTATTTTGTAAAATGTGAGTCGTCAGACCCAATTAAAAAATCAAAGGGAATTCCGAAACGTGTGGTTAGGAAGGAAATTAATGAAGCTGAATACAGAGACGCCTTGAATTGCAACAAAAAGACATCACATGAGTTCTCAAAGCTACGAGTACAATCGAAAAACCATATTATTCACACAATTCGGCAAAAGAAGATTGGACTGTCAGGTGCAGATAACAAGAGATTCATTTTTGATGACAATATTAACAGTCTACCGTTCGGGCACTGGAGATTGGGTTTAGGTGGTGGAGATTAGGTTCGGGCACTGGAGATTAGGTTTAGGAGGTTGAGATTAGGTTCGGCCACTGGAGATTAGGTTTAGTTTTAAGAGAAAGTTTAATAAACCTCATAAAAAATGACATAAAAATGACGACAAATAACTCTTGAAGATTTGGCTAACGAACTGGAAATCCCAAACTTTAGAGGAATATTTATGAGGGACACTCTGCCTGATTTTCCTCTAAGAAAAGAATGCGGCATCATGAACTTTGACACCACCGATAAGCCAGGATCTCATTGGGTTTGCTGGGTGATTGATCCCGATCGCAAGCACAAGTGTTATTACTTCGATAGCTATGGGACGGCAGTACCAGAAGAGCTAAGAAATTATATGAAGGGAAAAAATAATAAAAAAATTTATCGCTCAGACTTTATTCTCCAAGGTCTTAGCAGTGATATTTGCGGTGAGCTGTGCATGACTGTTTTGTATGCAATGACCAAAACACGAAAGACCTACAAGGAAATTATTCTTGGCTGTGTTTCATAAGGGTTCATTGTGCATTTCTCGTCGTCCTTCTTGCCGAATTTCTTGCCGACTTTCTTGTCGAATTTCTTTCCACATAATGTTGAAGAACTTTCTCGAGTTCATTTTTCAGCTGACTCATGTCATCAGTACCGACCATGTTCAAGTTCATTCGAATTGTTTGTTCATAAAGATCCTGAATGGTTTTGAACTCATCCTCTGAAATGAACTTATCCTCGATTGCCCTTGAAATGTACCCTATGATTGATGTGTGCACCCCTTTCTCTTTTAATTGCTTCTCCTGTAGCTGCTTTAGTTTTTTCGCCTATTTCGCGCTAATGCTCCAGTAATTGCTGAAATAAGTCCACACGCAGCACCCACAGAGCCGAGCGGGATTGCGATTGGGGCTGTGATGACTGGCAACGTTGAGACAGCCGCAGCAGATCCAGATAGAACAGACACAGATCCTAGAATCATATTGCTGTAGTCGAAAAATTTACTGTGGCTGTTACAGCGCTTAATTTTCTTTGTGTTGTGGAAAATATTTTTTTCAAGATCATCTCGCATTTTTTGAATCTCTACCAGTCGAAACTGTTGAGAGTTACATGAAATGACGGGGTAGAGTTTTTGTTTCTCATATTGAGGTGCATTCAGATTCGGTGCATTCAGGCTTTGTGTGTTCGAATTCGGTGCCATTGGGTTTGGTGCTGTCGGTATTTTAGGTTCAGCGTATTGAGACTGATCGTATAGAGAATTTTGTTGGGCCATTTTTTTCTCTAGAAAAAATAAAAAATTATAAAACTATCCGGTTGAAAGATCTGTTTTCTTTTTGATAATTCCATCTGCACCGCCGGTTGTCTAGGCGGCTCTCGTGACGCCGGAGGATCGCGAGTCCAGCAGGCAGCGGCTGGGCGGCTGACGTTTGAGAGCGTGCCGGATTACTCCGGCGGGGTCCAGAGCTCCTTCTACTCGATCTGTAGACATGACCGGACGAGCAGTAGATTCTGCTTCATCAATAGCAATGTCACGAAGATTGAGTGCTCTCTCCAGACGATCAAGCCTCCTTATTATTTTACCCCAAGCGCTATACATTCCGTTGAGATAGCTACTGTGTGATACATCCTTTCTCTCTAATGCTTCAAGTCTTTCTTTAATTCTATCATGCAACGATGTTGACTGAGTCATGAACTCTTCTAAATTCCTCACTTTACCTGTGTTGGTTGCGACGTTTTCTATAATTCTATCATGCAACGCTGTTGACTGGTTCATGAACTCTTCTAAATTATTTACTTTAGCTTTGTTTGTGAAAACTCCTCCTTCAAGAATACGCATCCGTCTATCAGTGGAATTTCCCAGAAGATTAACTGTCGATCTTAAGCTGTTGATTTGCGAGACTGCCGAAGTTATTTCTGACCTAAGTTCATTAGTTGCGTTTAACAACGGCACATAAAGCTTATCACTTTCAAACTTCTGCCTAGCTACTTTAAGCCTGAGATCTTCCATGTTTATTTGCAACTGGTGCATGGAGCGCTCTAGGGCTTTCAGTCTGTTTTTATTCAGTTTGATCTCTGGGATCTTTTCGTCGCTGTTGATATATCGCCTGTCAAGGATGGATATTTGAGCTGATGTAAGAGCGTTGTTGCCAGAAATGGATTCACCTGCAAAATTAATAGACATCTTTTAATAGTAAATTTTTAATTACAGTTCTTTTTTTCCTTGTTGATCATGACAAACTGATAGGGTTGGTTCCACTTTTCGAAGCAGAGGTTAACAAATTCCTCTTGTGAAATCTTTCTGTTTGAGTTTTTTGTTAGATTTATAAAATAGGCAGGCGCAATGACCTTATTGTAAAATCTTTTTAGCCTGTCCTGTGGAATGGTTGGAAACAGGAGAATCAGATTGCAGTTCCCACGAATTGTTTTGTTTGGGAGCTCGAACCAGTTCTGTGCAATGTAAATTACATTACAATTGTTATGTTGCCCTCTTGTAAAATAGTTTTCTATCTGCTTCTGTGGGCCTGTCATACAATCATCAAAGACGATCAAATGCTTTCTCCCCTTTTCTAGCTCATCTGGTTGGGGTAGAAGTTTGGTCTTTGGATCAGCCTGCGGATCTCCATAGGTGAACACTTTGATGTTCTGCCATTTTTCATTGTCTTTGAGGTGCTTTGCATATTCAGAAGTAACAATTTCTGGGTTACTGGGAAGGTTTTGTTGGTTATTAAAACATTGAATAATGTCCTCTTTGTTCAGTTTGTTTTGCAATCCAGAAATCAGCAGTTTATACTCATCTTGATACAGTGTGGGAGAGTAGATGTGCAGAGTGTCATAGTCGATAAAGCCAGGTCTAAGAAGCATGTTAAAGACTCTGAATGTTTTACCTGAACCGGATGAACCAACAACAATGCATCTGAAGTGACTTGGGATTGACTCGTGATGAGAAAACTTAATCTGATTACGCGTCCAGTGAGGATTGAAGTCGTTTGAATAGTCCATTTTTTCTATGATGAAAAAAATCAAATAATAAATCATTTAGAAGATGTGTCATTTTGGGACTTAGATGTGTCATTTTGGGACTTGGATGTGTCATTTTGGGACTAGTCTTTTACCCTCGGAAAGTACCCTTTAGTCAAATTTGAAACCACTTCCTTTTTTAATGCTAGCTCTCATCTTCTCATAGACTGCAGGGTCCACACTGTCTGGATTTGGGGCCAGTGGAGCCAGCGGGGCCAGCGGCTGAATCTCTTGTTTAGGTGTTACAGTATCCTTTATCTTTTTGGCTGTTGTGGCTACACTGCCGGCCGCTTCGACAACGTTCTTGATGTTCTCTTTGTTCTCTCCAATGACCTTAAAAATCTTGGCCCCCTGAGCGATCAAATCGGCAAGGCCATTCCCAGAGCGTTCTTTTCTTGGATAGTGGCCTGCAGGGAAAAGTCCAGATCCGCGTTTAATGAGATTAAGTTCCTCTTTGTCATAGTATTTGTCAATGTCTTTTTCGAAAATAAGTGGCATTTTTACTTGAAATAAATTATTTTTTGTTAAAACGTGAAAGCAGAAGCTCTCTCGCCCTCTGATCGATGTATTTTCTCTCAAGCATTTTATTGAGAATATGAACGAACTCTTTTCTATTCTCATCTTTCATTCCGGTCTTTGCTGCACCTAGGAGAACAACTAGCCGCTTGTAGACTTCAGGCATGCCTTTTCCGGAAGAGCTTGGTGGTGATTCGAATGATTGGTCAGAGAAGGATGTTCCTGGTGAGGGTTGCTGTAGCCTAGGTGTGAATACTCTGTCATTGATTCGCTTCATTCGTTCTGGGGAGAGCTGCTCTAATTGTCACCAAGTATCAGGGTTTCTATCTTTGTACTGCGAAACAAGAATCGGGTCTACAGTGTCAAGTTGATCAAGTACTTGTTCAACCTGGGTTTTTTGTTGCTGTGGAGACGGAGGTTTCTGTGGTTGTTGCTGTTGCTGTGGTTGCTGTTGCTGTGGTTGCTGTTGTTGTGGTTGTTGTGGTTGTTGCTGTTGTGGTTGCTGCTGTGGTTGCTGCTGATGTGGTTGTGGTTGTTGTGGTGGTTGTTGTGTTTGTTGTCTTATGACCTCTTCTTGATCCGGCAAACCAAACCATTGTTTAAAGTATTTGTATTTTTTAAAATTGTTCAAGACAATCCCGTTTTCATGTAAAATTTTCAAAACACCGTTGTTCTTGAGCATATCTATGTCCCTATCGAGAGCAAAGGTAACAATATCTTTGTAATTTTCGAACTGCTTCTCGGATCTTTTTTCCTGATTTTTAGTCATGTAGTCGAGTAAACGTTGAGTGAAGGGGATTCGTTTAGTTTCTGCGCCTTTATTGATTGAAATAGTTTCCTTCGTCACTTCAATGTTGTATTCCGCCGGTTCCCCGGTAATATTTTTTCGCCAGGCGCTAATTCCAAAAATATATTTTCCATCATCCAATACGGGGCCAAAAAAGTTATCCGTCACTTTCATCTGCACCGGTTGTGCTTCTGGTTGTCCTGGTTGTTGAGCCTGTGGTTGTCCTGGTGAAGATGGGATTTTACCCAATGTGTTTTGCAAGTGGCTCTCTTGAATATCATCAACTGCTTCCTTCACAGTGTCGAGGTTTTTCTTCGCTTCTGTGTATCCGGGTTTGTGAAATTCGGTGGCTGCTTGGACGAATTCATTGTAAGATTGTTGTTCTTTGTTGATTAGTCCGGTAACTCGTTTCTCTGCTTGTGCTAGCTTCTCCAATTCAGATATCTGCTGTGCACTTTTTCGCTTCATTTCTTATTTTATTTTATTTTTAGTTAAAAAATGAACGACCCACTGACACCAGTTTTCTACAAAATTAACAAGCCTATTTTGAGTGATGATAGCACAATCAAAGCGACTCAGGTAAGAGTTCCCAGTCAGGAAAATCAGAATGAAACTAATTTGGGTCCAGGTCAAACGCTGACATTCACATACAATGGATGTTCGTCTTTGGTTAGTGTGCACAGTCTTAAGAGCGGCTTCCATATGACATTTCAATTCAAGACAAAGGGTGGTGCGGATGCGGCTCGTGCTAACGTTGACAAGCATGATGCGGATGTGGCTCTGATCAGTAACTTTTGGGCGTACATGTTCAAGGAGTTTAGTGTATCGAATGGGAGCACAGAGTTGGAGCGAATCGCCAACGTACATAGATTTATACTGTTAACGATCCCTATCTACCTATACTAAATCTCTAAGCATTCTATATACTACATTCTTAGAATGAAACTCTATAAGCCTATTTTGAAAGCTTAGTGTCAAGTCAGTTTACGTCGACCCTGATAAGAATCCACTTGCAAAGCATCTGTAGTAAGTAATAATTGACTGACCAACTTTACAAGCAATCAAAACAAGCAAGCAAACAAGAAAATAATTCTGCAAGTTAAAACCTTGCGATTGTGTGATTGCAAATTTCTAGAAAGCAGACATCAAAATTTCGCAAGCAAAGTTCGGCAAGCAAAATTCCTGCAAGCAAAGCTCGGCAAGCAAACTTCGGCAGGCAAAGTTCCTGCAAGCAAATTTCCTGCAAGCAAAGTTCGGCAAGCAAAGTTCGGCAAGCAAACTTCAGCAAGCAAAATTCCGCAAGCAAAGTTCGGCAAGCAAAGTTCGGCAGGCAAAATTTCGCAAGCAAACTTCGGCAAGCAAACTTCGGCAAGCAAAGTTCGACAAGCAAAGTTCGGCAAGCAAAGTTCGGCAAGCAAAATTCTGCAAGCAAAGCTCGGCAGGCAAAGTTCGGCAAGCAAAATTCCTGCAAGCAAAGTTTGGCAAGCAAACTTCCCGCAAGCAAACGTCGTACTCCCAGGGGAGTCGGCGGAATGGGCAGTAATGCCTCTCGCCGGTTGTGTGCCAATGACGCTTAAATTGCGCCAGGGTGCACACAACCCCCCTGCCTCTAAAAAAAATGCTGTCTCGGCCAGGGATGGTGGTCTGGAAGCCCCTCCTGATGTTGAGGGCAGGGAGTTGACTGTCCACATTGCCCAGGTCCATGTGGATGTTGTTGAGGTCGCGGCAGACAAAGTCCATATGCGGGATTAAGGTTTTCATTGGCACAAAGCCAGAGGGTACGTTATTTAACGTTTTATCTCTGATAAGTCGGGAGGCGGACTTCATAGCCTCCGCCCTAATAAATAGGTGAAGCAGAGGAGATTAAGGATAGTATTCAGCCCCTTGTAAGGGGTAGACGGGTACGCACCTGTGACAGCACGACAAATGCTGCCCTGCAGCTGGTGTAGGCGCTGACGGCAGTCTTCTGCTCCAGCACGCTAGTCCAGATGAGACTCGCGTATGTGATACTGGGCCGGATGATGCCGGTATAAATCCAACGGACTGTTCTAGGCGAGAGGCCCCAGGTTGGCCCGATGGCTTTGTGCAGCTGGGCAAAGCAGCATTTTGCCCAACCGATGACGTTATCAAGGTATTTGACCTCCTTCTTGAAGGGGATGTTTCTGCCATAGACAGTGAGGTTTTTCATCTCCCACGCACGGCGTTTGGTGAAAACGACAGCGACAGTCTTCGTGACGCTGATTTTTAGGCCATGTTGCGTGGCCTAGTCAGCCGCCTTGTCGGCGAATTGTTGCATCAGGTTGCGCAGAGTGGCGGGGTCAGGTCCGCTGACGACCGCGGCAACATCATCAGCGTAGCCCGCCCTGGTGATACTGCTGGGAATGTCAGCGGTTAGAAGTTCGTCCATGACGAGATTCCAAAGAAGTGGAGTTAGCACGCCACCTTGCGGGCCGCCTTTCATCACCACTCGGGTGTAGGTAACGCCTATAAGCGTAGATGTCGCAAACCTATTGCGGATCATAAAATATATCCAGCGAACAATGCTGTGTCTCACATTCCTGCGGGAAAGAGAGTTTCTGAAGGAGCAAAAAAGGACATTGTCAAAGGCTCCTTCAAGTCAAAAAACATCCTGCAAGCAAGTTGTTTGCTAAGGATGGCACTCTCGATCTTGGAGGTAATGGCATGGAGAGCATGCTCAGTCGTCTTTCCGGGCTGGAAGGCATACTGGTACTTACTGACGGGGTCGGAGCGCAGTTTGCACTCTCGAAGCCTCCACAGGATGAGCCTCTCCATCAGCTTAACACAAAAGGAAGTGAGGCTGATGGGCCGGAAGGATTTCACATTGGTGTAGTCACCCTTGGCGGGTTTTGGGATGAACATGACTCTGGACATTCTCCAGATTGTGGGAATGTAACCTGTAGTAAAACAGTCAACAAGTAATTTAGAGAGAGAATCAGTAAAGTTTTGCAGCTTTAGCGCCTCCTAAAGGATACAGGGGGCAATATTGTCATGGCCAGGCAATTTATACCGTTTAAAGGAATTTGCCGCCAGCTGGAGCAGCCAGGGGGTGGCGCACTGCTGGAAAAGCGGATGGTCACATGGTCTGTGGTCTTCAACCACGTACTCCGGTTCGTCAACCTGTGGAAAGCAGGTGGAATAAAGAAGATTTAGCAAACCTTTGGCACTGGTAGTGTAATTACTATCTAGATGCAGAAGGGAGTTACACTGAGCGAGCGTGTTGTGCCTGAGAGACCTGACCAGCTGGGCCGTGGGGTGCTGTCCTTCCAGGCTGGCGCAGTAGGCCTTCCAGGTGGGCTTCTTAGCCCTTCGGATAGTACTTTTGTATACTGTCAGTGCAGAGTGGTAGTTCTCCCAATCCTCTAGGGTATTCAAGCCGTTTGCAAGGCGTTGCAATCGGCGGGTGTTCTTCTTCATGCGAGTGAGCTCTTGACTCCACCAAGGAGAGTATTTCTTCCTGCAATACGACTTAGGGGCGTTAGCGCGTATGGCGGTGTTTAGGATCTCAATGAAGGAGTTGCACCGATGCTCAATGCCAGGGAGATCTTCGCTGGAGTCCGATAAATTGGCTTCGGTTAGGAGTTTTAGCAGGTCTCTTCGAAAACCTGTCTAGTCGGCCTTCTTCAAATTAAGGCGGTCTCGGTTTTCATGGCAGGCTCCGACAGAGCTGATGCTGTAGTGGATGTACGAGTGGTCGGAAAGCGATGGAAAGTCATCCCTAACCAGCCAGTTCTGGACCTGATTGAGGGTGTTGTTGGAAGCGAGAGTGAGATCAATAACCTCACGCCAGTTAGAAACAATAAATGTAGGTTTGCTGCCCCTGTTACAAATGTGTAACGAGGAGGAGTTAATGAAATCAATTAGTAAGTCACCGCACCTGTTAGTATCACTACTAGACCAGGCAGTGTTGTGGGCATTTGCATCGCAGCTAACAATAAGCTTCCAGTCCTGGAGGTTACAGAAGTCCGCCAGCTCTTGTAGGAGGGGGGGAGGGACATCTTCCTATCCTAGATGTCCAAGTAGGTGGAAACGAAGGTCAAGTCAAAGACTGAGAAAGTACACATGTCTCTAGAGCAAAACATTGGCATAATAGTGGCCGGGAGGTCATTTTTGACAAGGGCGATAGCCCTGGGGGTGTTGTTCGCACAGAGGTACAGAACCTGATAGCCTGGCGGCAGGCAGGTCGGCTTCCCCTTGCGGGTATACGGTTCCTAGATAAGGTAGATGTCAACTTCCTTGTTGGCAAAGGTGCCTGAAAGGTTGCTAGATGCTGCAAGAGCGTGGTGCAGGTTGATTTAAATAATGTGCAGGTTAACAAGTTGGTTCGCCGATGGCGGATTATTTATTTGGTTGCTGGTGGCAGTGTCATCATTGGGTTGGCTGGTAGGGTTCGCCCTCAGCCCTTTTCTTGTGTACTGATTAATATTTTCTTGTATACTAGTATAAGCAAAGCAGTATATTCAATTTGGCATAATTTAGAATATAAGACACACACTAGACTAGTATAACAATATAATAATCAAGATACAAGTAAGAAGTCTTTGAAGTCTAGGAACATTTACCCTTGTACTTTGTAGTTTCTATGAAATAGATATTTTAGCATTATCAATTTAACCAGACAAATAACAAAATGACTTTTGTCTGGATTAACTAGATAAATAGGAAAGCATGGTCATTATCCTATAACTGGACAAATAACCATAGGCCTATCACTATTTCTGGTCACTGGACAAATAACAACTGCCTATTTATAAATACTGATATTATAAAAGATTTCAAACTAATTACCCATAATACAAAAACTTTTATCTTTTTTATTGTTTGTGTCAATTTATTCCCTATCATTATATCTATCAAATCTAAATCTATCACTCTCAGTTTATCAAGAAACCATTGCTTATGGTAAGGCCTAATGCTATTCAAAAAATGGGATGAATATACAACAAGGTATTTATTTTGTGCTAGGCTATTTGCTTTATTTATTGAATAAATATCTATGTCAAGCTATAATAAAAGCTAAAGCCAAATAGAATGATTATATTATGTAATACAATTCCATTATAGCATCTATCAACCTAAGACTTGAAGATCTATACCTACAAGTTAATACTAATAGGAAATAAGTGAAATGTATATAATAGACCTAACCCTAGGCTTATTATTACCTATTTAGACATTTAGAGCTATGGCCATCTTGGTATGTGGCCATCTTAGTTATGCACTAGTAAGCTAGCTTAAAAATAAAATGATGAAAGGGAGAGGAAAGAATAAGAGAGGGAAAAGGGAATAGAAAAAAAGAGAGATGAGAAGAGAAAGAGAAAAGAAAGAACTAAGCAGAGACACAAACCTTGAGTGGGCTAGATTGCTATTGTGAGGTTTCAAAGGACCTGAGGGCCAGATAGAGAGGCTTCAAGGGCCACATGTGGCCCATAGGCTAGAGTTTGTGACCCTTGTATTACATATTTCTGGAAACTTATGTTGTATTGGCCTAAATCAAAATATTTCTAATGTAATTATAGAAAAAATCTTATGCACAAGGTATTCAACTTTTTTATACCAATATATAGTGAAGCAAGTTGCATTTTAGCTTGTCTTATATCTAATAAATTTATTAGAATTCTTATCATCTCTAATTTTTTGAATCACTATTCACTAGGTAAAATATTTTATCCTCTATAGTAAAGTAATTTCTATTCAGAAATTTGTTTAAGATCTACAATTAAATGTATGAGAAAGAGGCTAAATAAATAATTGTGAAAATTGTTCAATATTGTTAGAGTTCCACTAGGCCTTCCAAATAGGCCATTTGTATAGCTAGCCATTTTATTTAGTCACCCATAACATTTTATAGCTATAGCTATAGCCATAATTATAATAGAATTCTGGATATCATCCAGGCCTTATACTTCATTCTTGAATAATATATAGATCTTTTTAGCCCAATATAAATAAGGTATTAGTTTAAATTGATACTTTTTTAACATTTTAGCTCAAAGATTGTGATGCCAAATAGCATTAAATCAGATATTATCAACTTTAATGTTGGTGGGAAAAGGTAAGCTAATTAAAATGATAACTTGTAGCATTTTTCGACTAATTTTTTTAGAAATATGATGACAATGCAATAATTGTTACTTAACAGGTTCTCAACATCGCAGCAGACTCTGTTATCTATCCCAGACACATTTTTTCGAGCGTTGCTCAATGGCAGTCTGGACACTCAGCGAGCCGAGACTGGCGCCATCTTTATCGATCGCGATCCCAAGCTATTCTCCCTGATCCTTAACTACCTGCGCACCAGGGACCTGCCTAGCAGCGATAATGTTGATTGGTTGGCACTGAAAAATGAAGCCGAATTCTATGGAGTCACATGCCTGTCTAGGAAGCTGAGCCTCTGTGAGGAGGCCTACTATGGCGCCTGCGGCAGTGTCTATTTTCATGCTCATATCAGCGCTATCGATGGACAGGAGGTGTGTAGCTTTATTATTTGTAGCTTCAGCCAAAATGGGTTGTAGCCTAATGGTTCGAGTATCGGACTCTCGACTGAAAGGTCGGGGGTTCGATTCTCGACCCACTCATAACAGTTTGTGTCCTTGAGCAAGACACTTAACTCTGCATTGCTTCAGTTCACCCAGCTCTAAAATGTGTGGCGACCCCCCAGTCCTTGGACTGAACAGCCGTACACAGCCTTCAGTTGTGCCGCACAATAGGTGCGGCTGAGCTGTCGGTTGCACATCTGCCCATTAGGGTGGATGTATTCAATTATTAATACTATTAGCTTCATTATAGCCGTATTTGTATATCAGTAACCTTTGTCTGCACACTAATTTGACCTTTTGATAAGTTCCACTTCCTTTTGCCACTGGCTGGCAGGTGACCCTGATCCGCTGCCAGCAGTCCTGGCTAGCCGTGGCCACCCACGACGCTGTCCGTCTGTACCGGTTGAAGGAGGCGGCCGGTTGGCAGCCAGTGTGGCAGAGTCAGCCGGGCGCTTTTCCTGACCGCCTGCACCGACTAGCTCTCAGCGGCCGCCTTAGCGGGGCCAGCGCCCGAGATCATCGCCTGCTGGGCGTGGCCAGCTCCGGCGGCGATCATCGCGTCCTGCTGTTCGCCGTGCCCGAGACGGCGGCAGGCGGCGGCGTTGGCAGTGGCGGCGTCGACGACACGACGACGGGATCGGGCTCCGACGCAGCCGCTGCCCCCGCCGCCGCAGTTAGCGCCGCACCGCCTAGAGAGTTGAAAAGCCCCGGCCCAGTTGATGATCTGCTGTTTGTTAGCAACCAGCTGGTAGCTGTCAGCAGGTGAGCTGTTAAACACTAGATTGACAATTTATTTAATAGCTTCCAAATCGATTATTTTTATTACCTACGTATCTTTGCTCCGATGTGGTTTTACAAGTCGGACTTTGTTTAAGAAATTTTTTAGTATATTAGACTAGCAATCTTGACCCCCCCCCCCCCTCACAGGGGAGGCACTAAATTATTGAGGTATAAACTTAGTCACCATTGATGGTCTCTTAGGTTTTTAATACTTTTAAGACATTCAGTCGGACCATACATGCGCAACCTTGGGAATCACCCGGCCGTTTCTATTGGCAACACACACATGTAAGTCGCTATTGGCTGAGAGCAGTCACGTGACTACTATTCCGTCCAATAGCGACTTACATGTGTGTGTTGCCAATAGAAACGGCCGAGTGAATCCCAAGGTTGCGCCCAAGCATGTTCAGTCCCCTTTGTACTTGAGAGTTTTTCCTTGGCTATAATGGTGAACCTCACGAACACGAACAAAATCATCCAGGCGAGCCGGCGCACTTGGTGTGTTGCACCACGCCACAGGCAGCTGGCAATTGCAAGCGATTGGCGCCCCAGTAACCAGTCTGGACATTGCCGGTAGCGAGTTTTTGTTGCTAGGCTGCGCCAATGGCCAAATCTGTCATATTGACATGGAGAAACTGCCTGTAAGTCGCATGTTTTTATGTGTTCTCACAACGCCACGTGAAGATCGAACCGATGACCTTAGTGTGAGGCTTAACGTGAGATGCGATGCATCACCGCCAACTCTCACACTCATTCCCCACTGTTTTTGAATTCAGTGACTATGCGTGACCTTGAGTCTGGCGGCTCTGGCCCTACGTGACCACTGTGACCATGCGTCCCAAAGTAACCCCGAGTGACCTTCAGATTCGTCCCGAAATGACCCCGAGTGACCTTTAGATTCATCCCGAAGTGACCCCGCGTGACCTTCATGTTCGTCCCGAAGTGGCCCCGAGTGACTTTCAGATTCGTCCCGAAGTGACCCCGCGTGACCTTCATGTTCGTCCCGAAGTGGCCCCGAGTGACCTTCAGATTCGTCCCGAAGTGACCCCGCGTGACCTTCATGTTCGTCCCGAAGTGGCCCCGAGTGACCTTCAGATTCGTCCCGAAGTGACCCCGCGTGACCTTCATGTTCATCCCGAAGTGGCCCCGAGTGACCTTCAGATTCATCCCGAAGTGACCCCACGTGACCTTCATGTTCGTCCCGAAGTGGCCCCGAGTGACCTTCAGATTCGTCCCGAAGTGACCCCGCGTGACCTTCAGATTTGTCCCGAAGTAACCACGCGTGGCGCTGGAGGCTTATCTCTACTTGACCCAATGACCCGTGTGACTTTAGATGTTTTTCCAGACTTTGACCCCTGGCGACTTTGAAGTATGCCCGATTACTCAGCCCACTCACTCCTGTTTCTATCTACCAATGACCTATTTTAAACTAGATGCGACTGAAAGACAACGACCTGCTAGTGACAGAACTGTACCGCGACCCCAGCCAAGAGGCTGTCACCTCGCTCAGCGTCTACCTGACTCCCAAGACATCTCTATCTGGCGGCAAATGGCTAGAGATTGCCTACGGCACAGCCAGCGGCCTCGTGCGCGTCATAGTACAGCACCCGGAGACGCCGGGTCACGCGCCTCAGCTATTCCAGACATTCAGCGTTCATCGCCGGCCAGTGGAACATGTCAGCTTATCCGAGCGGCATCTGATCAGCGTCTGCTCAGAGTTGGGTCACGTGCGCAGCTGGCAGGTGACCCGATTTCGCGGCATGATCAGCACCCAGCCCGGCAGTACGCCACTAGCTAGCTTTCACGTGTTGCACTTCAGCTGCTCGCCCGGTCGGCATCCGGGGCCGCACGGCGAGAAAGACGATCTGCAGATCTTTGTGCAACAGGTGCGATTTCTTTAGATTGGCTTTATCGATTCCGTATCCCATTGGTTCCGTATCCCATTGGTTCCGTATCCCATTGGTTCCGTATCCCATTGGTTCCGTATCCCATTGGTTCCGTATCCCATTGATTCCGTATCCCATTGATTCCGTATCCCATCGGTTCCGTATCCCATTGGTTCCGTATCCCTTTGGTTCCGTATCCCATTGGTTCCGTATCCCATTGGTTCCGTATCCCATTGATTCCGTATCCCATTGATTCCGTATCCCATCGGTTCCGTATCCCATTGGTTCCGTATCCCATTGGTTCCGTATCCCATTGGTTCCGTATCCCATTGGTTCCGTATCCCATTGGTTCCGTATCCCATTGGTTCCGTATCCCATTGGTTCCGTATCCCATTGGTTCCGTATCCCATTGGTTCCGTATCCCATTGGTTCCGTATCCCATTGGTTCCGTATCCCATTGGTTCCGTATCCCATTGGTTCCGTATCCCATTGGTTCCGTATCCCATTGGTTCCGTATCCCATTGGTTCCGTATCCCATTGATTCCGTATCCCATCGGTTCCGTATCCCATTGGTTCCGTATCCCATTGGTTCCGTATCCCATTGGTTCCGTATCCCATTGATTCCGTATCCCATTGGTTCCGTATCCCATTGGTTCCGTATCCCATTGGTTCCGTATCCCACTGGTTCCGTATCCCATTGGTTCCGTATCCCATTGATTCCGTATCCCATTGATTCCGTATCCCATTGGTTCCGTATCCCATTGGTTCCGTATCCCATTGGTTCCGTATCCCATTGGTTCCGTATCCCATTGGTTCCGTATCCCATTGGTTCCGTATCCCATTGGTTCCGTATCCCATTGATTCCGTATCCCATTGGTTCCGTATCCCATTGGTTCCGTATCCCATTGGTTCCGTATCCCATTGGTTCCGTATCCCATTGATTCCGTATCCCATTGGTTCCGTATCCCATTGGTTCCGTATCCCATTGGTTCCGTATCCCATTGATTCCGTATCCCATTGATTCCGTATCCCATTGGTTCCGTATCCCATTGGTTCCGTATCCCATTGATTCCGTATCCCATTGATTCCGTATCCCATCGGTTCCGTATCCCATTGGTTCCGTATCCCATTGGTTCCGTATCCCATTGATTCAGTATCCCATTGGTTCCGTATCCCATTGGTTCCGTATCCCATTGGTTCCGTATCCCATTGGTTCCGTATCCCATTGGTTCCGTATCCCATTGATTCCGTATCCCATTGGTTCCGTATCCCATTGGTTCCGTATCCCATTGGTTCCGTATCCCATTGGTTCCGTATCCCATTGGTTCCGTATCCCATTGGTTCCGTATCACATTGGTTCCGTATCCCATTGATTCAGTATCCCATTGATTCCGTATCCCATTGGTTCCGTATCCCTTTGATTCCGTATCCCATTGGTTCCGTATCTCATTGATTCCGGATCTCATTGGTTCCGTATCCCATTGGTTCCGTATCCCATTGGTTCCGTATCCCATTGGTTCCGTATCCCATTGGTTCCGTATCCCATTGGTTCCGTATCCCATTGATTCCGTATCCCATTGGTTCCGTATCCCATTGGTTCCGTATCCCATTGGTTCCGTATCCCTTTGATTCCGTATCCCTTTGATTCCGTATCCCATTGGTTCCGTATCTCATTGATTCCGGATCTCATTGGTTCCGTATCCCATTGGTTCCGTATCCCATTGGTTCCGTATCCCATTGGTTCCGTATCCCTTTGATTCCGTATCCCTTTGATTCCGTATCCCATTGGTTCCGTATCTCATTGATTCCGGATCTCATTGGTTCCGTATCTCATTGGTTCCGTATCCCATTGGTTCCGTATCCCTTTGATTCCGTATCCCTTTGATTCCGTATCCCATTGGTTCCGTATCCCATTGGTTCCGTATCCCATTGGTTCCGTATCCCATTGGTTCCGTATCCCATTGGTTCCATATCCCATTGGTTCCGTATCCCATTGGTTCCGTATCCCATTTGTTCCATATCCCATTGATTCCGTATCCCATTGGTTCCGTATCCCATTGGTTCCGTATCCCATTGGTTCCGTATCCCATTGGTTCCGTATCCCACTGGTTCCGTATCCCATTGGTTCCGTATCCCACTGGTTCCGTATCCCACTGGTTCCGTATCCCATTGGTTCCGTATCCCATTGGTTCCGTATCCCATGAGGCTATCCCTATCCCCACCCGCCTCCCAATCTCAGGTGCTCCCAGCTGCCAGTTCCCTCTTCATCCGGCTGGCACCGAATGGCCGCCGAGTCTGCACAATCCGTTCTGTTGACGGCTCGGCAATCACCGCCTTTGCCACTCACGAATACGAGGGCTGCAGCTCGCGACTGGGGTCCCGGCCGCGGCGCTACCTCATCACCGGCCACGCCAACGGCAGTCTGCAGATGTGGGATCTGACCACCGCGTTGGAGCAGCTGCCGCCAAACTCCGACGCCGGCGCCCGACCGCCCAGCTGCCTTTTGTCCGGGGCTTCGGCTGGCGTTGCCACCCAACGTCACGTGACCGCGGCTACGGCGGCTGCTGCAACAATCGCCGCAACCGCTTCCGGCGGCGGTTGCTCCGGCAGTGGCTACTCCGGTCACGTCGGCGGGCCGACGCCGCGCGAATTAGTCAGCCTGTTAGAGAGCTGCCATCTGACGCCGTCTAGCAGCGTGTCTAGCGGCCTGCCGGACACCTGAGACCGCGCGTGACCTCGTGTGACCTTGACTTTCCACGGCTTAAGCTAGAGACACTATTTGATTGTAGCTTTGTCCCGACGTGACCCCTTAAGACCCTGGAGGATTGTCCCTACGTGACCCCGTGTGACCTTGAAGGGTTGTCCCTACGTGACCCCGTGTGACCCTGGTGGATTGTCCCTACGTGACCCCTTAAGACCCTGGAGGATTGTCCCTACGTGACCCCGTGTGACCCTGGTGGATTGTCCCTACGTGACCCCTTAAGACCCTGGAGGATTGTCCCTACGTGACCCCGTGTGACCCTGATGGATTGTCCCTACGTGACCCCTTAAGACCCTGGAGGATTGTCCCTACGTGACCCCGTGTGACCCTGGTGGATTGTCCCTACGTGACCCCTTAAGACCCTGGAGGATTGTCCCTACGTGACCCCTTAAGACCCTGGAGGATTGTCCCTACGTGACCCCGTGTGACCCTGGTGGATTGTCCCTACGTGACCCCTTAAGACCCTGGAGGATTGTCCCTATTTGACCCCGTGTGACCTTGAAGGATTGTCCCCTCGTGACCCCGAGTGACCTTGAAGGCTACGTGACCCGAGTGACCTTGAAGGCTACGTGACCCCGAGTGACCTAGAGGGATTCCGTAGGGACTTATTCGACCTCTTTGACCTTGAATTGACCCCTGAGATAGCCTTTTACCTAAATAAATAAATAATTATTTAACCCAGTTTCCCTGTCTAACGACCCTTATATGACCTAGTTAGAACTAGAAGTTACAGATTTTTATTCAGATTTACCAGATATAACAGTTTATGCTGCTTAATCTCTGTTTACAGTATTTCTTCCAATTCCGGATGTGCTGATGTCATGCTTGCAGAGTTCCGATGTAATATATCTTCTATTCTGTACTATTATTTCCTGTATTAAGGATCCTTATTTAGCTGTATGTATGTATTCTAGTCGCTTCATTAGTTTATCAGCTGAACTCTGAATCTTTTCTTTTGATCATTACTACTGCTTCTAAAAATTTTAATGAAAAAAGTTTTATTATGTTCAAGCTGAAATACATTCAAGCTAATTGTGTCCCGCAGCTTGTGAGCACTTTTACTCGTGTATTCTTTTGCGTGTTGCATTATACTTATATTTACTGATTCTAGTCTATGCGGCATCCTTTTCCTGTGAAGTTACTCAGGTGCACCCTAGCAGTTATTCAGGTGCACCCTAGCAGTTATTCAGGTGCACCCTAGCAGTTATTCAGGTGCACCCTAGCAGTTATTCAGGTGCACCCTAGCAGTTATTCAGGTGAAGTTTCAGGTGCACCCTAGCAGTTTCTCAGGTGCACCCTAGCAGTTACTCAGGTGCACCCTAGCAGTTATTCAGGTGCACCCTAGCAGTTATTCAGGTGCACCCTAGCAGTTATTCAGGTGCACCCTAGCAGTTATTCAGGTGCACCCTAGCAGTTATTCAGGTGAAGTTTC
This sequence comes from Macrostomum lignano, assembly GCA_002269645.1. NCBI lineage: Eukaryota > Metazoa > Platyhelminthes > Macrostomidae > Macrostomum > Macrostomum lignano. The sequence goes on along the minus strand of NIVC01000212.1, from coordinate 493,658 downwards.
AGGTGCACCCTAGCAGTTATTCAGGTGCACCCTAGCAGTTATTCAGGTGAAGTTTCAGGTGCACCCTAGCAGTTATTCAGGTGCACCCTAGCAGTTTCTCAGGTGCACCCTAGCAGTTACTCAGGTGCACCCTAGCAGTTATTCAGGTGCACCCTAGCAGTTATTCAGGTGCACCCTAGCACTTATACTGTCGACCTTATAAAACGTGGCTTCTGTTGCTGTGCTGGCTCTATTGCACATTTCTGTGCTAATGAGCTCTCCGTCTGCTAACTTTCAGCAGCAGCCGTCGCCCGCAACGTGGCAGCATCCACAGGCTTCACAAAAGCGACAATGGCAGCAGCGACGGCGGCAACGACACCAGAAGAGTGCACGGCACAATCCGCATGTCGATAACTTGCTATCTTCTCCAGCTGCCGACTTCTCGCCCGCCTCCCTGTTGGCCTCATCATATCCTCATCCTCAGCTGCCGCCGGGTCTTATCGACATCACTGGTCGTCGGTTTCCCCAGCTGGCCACAGGAGTTTGTCGTCCCCGGGATCGGTCGCTAAATGTTTATTTAATCCGCTGCGGCCGGCTGGATGGCCGACTTCAGCAGACTATCGCCGAAGCAGCTCGTCTGCTGTTCACGATCTGTCGCCTGCTGAGACTGTCCGGCGGTGTTGCCAGGCTAGCTGTGGAAATCTTCTGCCGGCTGCTGCGGTACTGGATCTGCGTGGAGTGGGGAAATCGGTTCCCGTTCCGGCGGAGTAGCCAGGTGAAACCATGTAGCTATCTTCTGGTTTAGGTTAGGGTTATGGTTTTTAGCTTGGGGTTATGGTTTTTAGGTTGGGGTTATGGTTTTTAGGTTGGGGTTATGGTTTTTAGGTTGGGGTTATGGTTTTTAGGTTGGGGTTATGGTTTTTAGGTTGGGGTTATGGTTTTTAGGTTGGGGTTATGGTTTTTAGGTTGGGGTTATGGTTTTTAGGTTGGGGTTATGGTTTTTAGGTTGGGGTTATGGTTTTAGGTTAGCGTTATGGTTTTTGGGTTAGCGTTATGGTTTTTTGGTTAGGGCTATGGTTTTCGGTTTGGGTTATTGTTTTTTGGTTAGGGTTATGGTTTTCGGTTTGGGTTATTGTTTTTTGGTTATGGTTATGGTTTTTAGTAAGAGTTTAAGTTTTTAGGTTAGAAATTTCGGATTTAGGTTAGGGTTATGATTTCTAGGTTGGGGTTATGGTTTTAGGTTAGCGTTATGGTTTTTTGGGTTAAGGGTTTCGGTTTTGAGGTTAGGAGTGTTGGTTTTTAGGTTAGTGTTATGGTTATTTAGGTTAGGGCTATGGTTTTTTTTTGGCTTATGGTTTTTAAGTTAGGGTTATAGTTTTTAGGTTGGGGTTATGGTTTTAGGTTAGGGTTATGGTTTTTAGGTTGGGGTTATGGTTTTTAGGTTGGGGTTATGGTTTTAGGTTAGGGTTATGGGTTTTATGTTAGGGGTGTTGGTTTTTAGGTTAGGGTTATGTTTTTAGCAGCCTGTTAGAGAGCTGCCATCTGACGCCGTCTAGCAGCGTGTCTAGCGGCCTGCCGGACACCTGAGACCGCGCGTGACCTCGTGTGACCTTGACTTTCCACGGCTTAAGCTAGAGACACTATTTGATTGTAGCTTTGTCCCGACGTGACCCCTTAAGACCCTGGAGGATTGTCCCTACGTGACCCCGTGTGACCTTGAAGGGTTGTCCCTACGTGACCCCGTGTGACCCTGGTGGATTGTCCCTACGTGACCCCTTAAGACCCTGGAGGATTGTCCCTACGTGACCCCGTGTGACCCTGATGGATTGTCCCTACGTGACCCCTTAAGACCCTGGAGGATTGTCCCTACGTGACCCCTTTAGACCCTGGAGGATTGTCCCTACGTGACCCCGTGTGACCCTGGTGGATTGTCCCTACGTGACCCCTTAAGACCCTGGAGGATTGTCCCTATTTGACCCCGTGTGACCTTGAAGGATTGTCCCTACGTGACCCGAGTGACCTTGAAGGCTACGTGACCCCGAGTGACCTTGAAGGCTACGTGACCCCGAGTGACCTAGAGGGATTCCGTAGGGACTTATTCGACCTCTTTGACCTTGAATTGACCCCTGAGATAGCCTTTTACCTAAATAAATAAATAATTATTTAACCCAGTTTCCCTGTCTAACGACCCTTATATGACCTAGTTAGAACTAGAAGTTACAGATTTTTATTCAGATTTACCAGATATAACAGTTTATGCTGCTTAATCTCTGTTTACAGTATTTCTTCCAATTCCGGATGTGCTGATGTCATGCTTGCAGAGTTCCGATGTAATATATCTTCTATTCTGTACTATTATTTCCTGTATTAAGGATCCTTATTTAGCTGTATGTATGTATTCTAGTCGCTTCATTAGTTTATCAGCTGAACTCTGAATCTTTTCTTTTGATCATTACTACTGCTTCTAAAAATTTTAATGAAAAAAGTTTTATTATGTTCAAGCTGAAATACATTCAAGCTAATTGTGTCCCGCAGCTTGTGAGCACTTTTACTCGTGTATTCTTTTGCGTGTTGCATTATACTTATATTTACTGATTCTAGTCTATGCGGCATCCTTTTCCTGTGAAGTTACTCAGGTGCACCCTAGCAGTTATTCAGGTGCACCCTAGCAGTTATTCAGGTGCACCCTAGCAGTTATTCAGGTGCACCCTAGCAGTTATTCAGGTGCACCCTAGCAGTTATTCAGGTGAAGTTTCAGGTGCACCCTAGCAGTTTCTCAGGTGCACCCTAGCAGTTACTCAGGTGCACCCTAGCAGTTATTCAGGTGCACCCTAGCAGTTATTCAGGTGCACCCTAGCAGTTATTCAGGTGCACCCTAGCAGTTATTCAGGTGCACCCTAGCAGTTATTCAGGTGAAGTTTCAGGTGCACCCTAGCAGTTATTCAGGTGCACCCTAGCAGTTATTCAGGTGAAGTTTCAGGTGCACCCTAGCAGTTATTCAGGTGCACCCTAGCAGTTTCTCAGGTGCACCCTAGCAGTTACTCAGGTGCACCCTAGCAGTTATTCAGGTGCACCCTAGCAGTTATTCAGGTGCACCCTAGCACTTATACTGTCGACCTTATAAAACGTGGCTTCTGTTGCAGTGCTGGCTCTATTGCACATTTCTGTGCTAATGAGCTCTCCGTCTGCTAACTTTCAGCAGCAGCCGTCGCCCGCAACGTGGCAGCATCCACAGGCTTCACAAAAGCGACAATGGCAGCAGCGACGGCGGCAACGACACCAGAAGAGTGCACGGCACAATCCGCATGTCGATAACTTGCTATCTTCTCCAGCTGCCGACTTCTCGCCCGCCTCCCTGTTGGCCTCATCATATCCTCATCCTCAGCTGCCGCCGGGTCTTATCGACATCACTGGTCGTCGGTTTCCCCAGCTGGCCACAGGAGTTTGTCGTCCCCGGGATCGGTCGCTAAATGTTTATTTAATCCGCTGCGGCCGGCTGGATGGCCGACTTCAGCAGACTATCGCCGAAGCAGCTCGTCTGCTGTTCACGATCTGTCGCCTGCTGAGACTGTCCGGCGGTGTTGCCAGGCTAGCTGTGGAAATCTTCTGCCGGCTGCTGCGGTACTGGATCTGCGTGGAGTGGGGAAATCGGTTCCCGTTCCGGCGGAGTAGCCAGGTGAAACCATGTAGCTATCTTCTGGTTTAGGTTAGGGTTATGGTTTTTAGCTTGGGGTTATGGTTTTTAGGTTGGGGTTATGGTTTTTAGGTTGGGGTTATGGTTTTTAGGTTGGGGTTATGGTTTTTAGGTTGGGGTTATGGTTTTTAGGTTGGGGTTATGGTTTTTAGGTTGGGGTTATGGTTTTTAGGTTGGGGTTATGGTTTTTAGGTTGGGGTTATGGTTTTTAGGTTGGGGTTATGGTTTTAGGTTAGCGTTATGGTTTTTGGGTTAGCGTTATGGTTTTTTGGTTAGGGCTATGGTTTTCGGTTTGGGTTATTGTTTTTTGGTTAGGGTTATGGTTTTCGGTTTGGGTTATTGTTTTTTGGTTATGGTTATGGTTTTTAGTAAGAGTTTAAGTTTTTAGGTTAGAAATTTCGGATTTAGGTTAGGGTTATGATTTCTAGGTTGGGGTTATGGTTTTAGGTTAGCGTTATGGTTTTTTGGGTTAAGGGTTTCGGTTTTGAGGTTAGGAGTGTTGGTTTTTAGGTTAGTGTTATGGTTATTTAGGTTAGGGCTATGGTTTTTTTTTGGCTTATGGTTTTTAAGTTAGGGTTATAGTTTTTAGGTTGGGGTTATGGTTTTAGGTTAGGGTTATGGTTTTTAGGTTGGGGTTATGGTTTTTAGGTTGGGGTTATGGTTTTAGGTTAGGGTTATGGGTTTTATGTTAGGGGTGTTGGTTTTTAGGTTAGGGTTATGTTTTTAGCAGCCTGTTAGAGAGCTGCCATCTGACGCCGTCTAGCAGCGTGTCTAGCGGCCTGCCGGACACCTGAGACCGCGCGTGACCTCGTGTGACCTTGACTTTCCACGGCTTAAGCTAGAGACACTATTTGATTGTAGCTTTGTCCCGACGTGACCCCTTAAGACCCTGGAGGATTGTCCCTACGTGACCCCGTGTGACCTTGAAGGGTTGTCCCTACGTGACCCCGTGTGACCCTGGTGGATTGTCCCTACGTGACCCCTTAAGACCCTGGAGGATTGTCCCTACGTGACCCCGTGTGACCCTGATGGATTGTCCCTACGTGACCCCTTAAGACCCTGGAGGATTGTCCCTACGTGACCCCTTTAGACCCTGGAGGATTGTCCCTACGTGACCCCGTGTGACCCTGGTGGATTGTCCCTACGTGACCCCTTAAGACCCTGGAGGATTGTCCCTATTTGACCCCGTGTGACCTTGAAGGATTGTCCCTACGTGACCCCGAGTGACCTTGAAGGCTACGTGACCCCGAGTGACCTTGAAGGCTACGTGACCCCGAGTGACCTAGAGGGATTCCGTAGGGACTTATTCGACCTCTTTGACCTTGAATTGACCCCTGAGATAGCCTTTTACCTAAATAAATAAATAATTATTTAACCCAGTTTCCCTGTCTAACGACCCTTATATGACCTAGTTAGAACTAGAAGTTACAGATTTTTATTCAGATTTACCAGATATAACAGTTTATGCTGCTTAATCTCTGTGTACAGTATTTCTTCCAATTCCGGATGTGCTGATGTCATGCTTGCAGAGTTCCGATGTAATATATCTTCTATTCTGTACTATTATTTCCTGTATTAAGGATCCTTATTTAGCTGTATGTATGTATTCTAGTCGCTTCATTAGTTTATCAGCTGAACTCTGAATCTTTTCTTTTGATCATTACTACTGCTTCTAAAAATTTTAATGAAAAAAGTTTTATTATGTTCAAGCTGAAATACATTCAAGCTAATTGTGTCCCGCAGCTTGTGAGCACTTTTACTCGTGTATTCTTTTGCGTGTTGCATTATACTTATATTTACTGATTCTAGTCTATGCGGCATCCTTTTCCTGTGAAGTTACTCAGGTGCACCCTAGCAGTTATTCAGGTGCACCCTAGCAGTTATTCAGGTGCACCCTAGCAGTTATTCAGGTGAAGTTTCAGGTGCACCCTAGCAGTTTCTCAGGTGCACCCTAGCAGTTACTCAGGTGCACCCTAGCAGTTATTCAGGTGCACCCTAGCAGTTACTCAGGTGCACCCTAGCAGTTATTCAGGTGCACCCTAGCAGTTATTCAGGTGCACCCTAGCAGTTATTCAGGTGAAGTTTCAGGTGCACCCTAGCAGTTATTCAGGTGCACCCTAGCAGTTATTAAGGTGAAGTTTCAGGTGCACCCTAGCAGTTATTCAGGTGCACCCTAGCAGTTATTCAGGTGAAGTTTCAGGTGCACCCTAGCAGTTTCTCAGGTGCACCCTAGCAGTTACTCAGGTGCACCCTAGCAGTTATTCAGGTGCACCCTAGCAGTTATTCAGGTGCACCCTAGCACTTATACTGTCGACCTTATAAAACGTGGCTTCTGTTGCAGTGCTGGCTCTATTGCACATTTCTGTGCTAATGAGCTCTCCGTCTGCTAACTTTCAGCAGCAGCCGTCGCCCGCAACGTGGCAGCATCCACAGGCTTCACAAAAGCGACAATGGCAGCAGCGACGGCGGCAACGACACCAGAAGAGTGCACGGCACAATCCGCATGTCGATAACTTGCTATCTTCTCCAGCTGCCGACTTCTCGCCCGCCTCCCTGTTGGCCTCATCATATCCTCATCCTCAGCTGCCGCCGGGTCTTATCGACATCACTGGTCGTCGGTTTCCCCAGCTGGCCACAGGAGTTTGTCGTCCCCGGGATCGGTCGCTAAATGTTTATTTAATCCGCTGCGGCCGGCTGGATGGCCGACTTCAGCAGACTATCGCCGAAGCAGCTCGTCTGCTGTTCACGATCTGTCGCCTGCTGAGACTGTCCGGCGGTGTTGCCAGGCTAGCTGTGGAAATCTTCTGCCGGCTGCTGCGGTACTGGATCTGCGTGGAGTGGGGAAATCGGTTCCCGTTCCGGCGGAGTAGCCAGGTGAAACCATGTAGCTATCTTCTGGTTTAGGTTAGGGTTATGGTTTTTAGCTTGGGGTTATGGTTTTTAGGTTGGGGTTATGGTTTTTAGGTTGGGGTTATGGTTTTTAGGTTGGGGTTATGGTTTTTAGGTTGGGGTTATGGTTTTTAGGTTGGGGTTATGGTTTTTAGGTTGGGGTTATGGTTTTTAGGTTGGGGTTATGGTTTTTAGGTTGGGGTTATGGTTTTAGGTTAGCGTTATGGTTTTTGGGTTAGCGTTATGGTTTTTTGGTTAGGGCTATGGTTTTCGGTTTGGGTTATTGTTTTTTGGTTAGGGTTATGGTTTTCGGTTTGGGTTATTGTTTTTTGGTTATGGTTATGGTTTTTAGTAAGAGTTTAAGTTTTTAGGTTAGAAATTTCGGATTTAGGTTAGGGTTATGATTTCTAGGTTGGGGTTATGGTTTTAGGTTAGCGTTATGGTTTTTTGGGTTAAGGGTTTCGGTTTTGAGGTTAGGAGTGTTGGTTTTTAGGTTAGTGTTATGGTTATTTAGGTTAGGGCTATGGTTTTTTTTTGGCTTATGGTTTTTAAGTTAGGGTTATAGTTTTTAGGTTGGGGTTATGGTTTTAGGTTAGGGTTATGGTTTTAAGTTAGTGTTAAGGTTTTTAGGTTAGCGTTATGGTTTTTAGGTTAGGGTTATGGTTTTAGGTTGGGGTTATGGTTTTTAGGTTGGGGTTATGGTTTTAGGTTAGGGTTATGGGTTTTATGTTAGGGGTGTTGGTTTTTAGGTTAGGGTTATGGTTTTAGGTTAAGGGTTTTGGGTTTTATGTTAGGGGTGTTGGTTTTTAGGTTAGTGTTATGCTTTTTATGTTAGAGCTATGGTTTTCGGTTTGGGTTATGGTTTTTTTGGTTAGGGTTATGGTTTTAGGTTTGGAATGTGGTTTTAAGTTAGTCTTATGGTTTTTAGGCTTAGGGTTTCGGTTTTTAGGTTAGGGTTAGGTTTGGCAGTCAGTTGGTTGCAGAGCCTCACCGAACTACCTTAAGAATCTGCCATAAACTACTTTTAGAATTCAATTACAATGGTATAAGCAACCTTAATATGGTCTTGTTTTAAAGTATTTTTATCGAATTTCTAAGCGTTTGCAAACTCTACTACCGCTAGTAGGTCAGCTTAAATGAAATAATAAAAAGCTTCAAATTTTTCCTAAAAACTTTCCAGTCTGTCCGGCGCAAATTCCCGCTCACAGTGCTGACCGTGGCGTTTTCGCTAGCCATGAAACTGCGCGCTTCTCGAATTCTATTCGGCAAAACCGACGCTGTCGACTTGCTGGGCTTGTTGGGGGTGCCGCCGCTGGCAGGGCACAGTCGCCGGGCTGCTAGGCGCCAATACGTGGAGACAGAGCAACTGGCCTTCGCCGCTCTGAACTATTCGTTAAACTTCGACTGCGCAGTCGAGGTTGCCGCCTATCATCTGGCCGAGCTGGGCCGCCGGTTTGCGTTTTTAACTGTCGGACAGTCGATTTTCGATCAGCTTCGCAGGATTATCAATTTCTGCTACAGGCGCTGCGACCTGCTGTACAGGGCCGATGACAGCCAATTAGCCAATCTTGACGGCCATTGTCTGAGGCGGCGTCGGCTGCTCTGTCTGCACACCGTGGCTCCCATTGTCTGCGCAGCCGCCCTGCTGCCTGCCCAGCAACGGCCTAGCAACTGTCTGCGAGAGCTGGCCGGCCTTCTGGCTGATGTCACTGGACAGCCCGTTGGACTGGTTTTGGCCTGCACCGGCCTCATCTTCTCGCAGCTGGCTGCTCAGACTGGGGCGTCGGATGAATTCCTGCTGCGGTGACTAATTCCCCCAGGATTAATTCCCTTTTAGAGCGACTAATTCCCCTTTTAGAGTGACTAATTCCCCTTTTAGAGTGACTAATTCCCCTTTTAGAGTGACTAATTCCTCCAAATGAATTCCCCTCCTAAAGTGACTAATTCCTTAAATGAATTCCCCTCTTATAAACAACTAGTTCGCCCAAAGGAATTCCCTCTTAAATTGACTAATACCCCAAATGAATTCCCCTCTTATAATGACTAATTCGCCCAAATGATTGAATGACTTAAAATAACTGATTCCCCAAATGAATTCCCTCTTAAAGTGAATAATTCCCCCAAATTTATTCTACTCTTAAAATGACTGATTTCCCAAATTAATTCCCCTCTCAAAGTGACTAATTCCCCCAAATTGATTCTCCTCTTAAAATGACTAATTCCTCAAATGAATTCTCCTCTTAATTTGACTAATTCACCCGAATGAATTCTCTGAGAGTGACTAATATCTTCGAATGAGTTCCCTCAGAGTGACTAATTCTCTGAATGAACTCTTTCAGATTGACTAATTCCCCAAACAAATTCCCTAAAGTGACAAGAGTGCAATCTCAGTTGGCATTTACTGTGTTTTTGTTTTTATTTAATTGCATTGTTTCCGCTTTATCTATTTAAGACGTTCTAGATAGATTCCTACTCCTCTTACTTGCAGTAGTAACATTTTAGTAGTAAGTACAAAAAAATTTAAATCTGCAGTTCAAATTGTTTTTCCCATTGCATTTTCATCCAATTTTCATGCATTCTATGTACATGTACATCAGTGCGTTGTTTACTCATTTACACAGCAGTTTGAATAAAGACTAAACAGATAATAGTATTTTTTTGCGAATTTTCTTGCGAAAAAAAGAAAACAATTTTTCCATTGATTCAGTTTTTTAGCAGATAGGCTGATTAGCGAATGCCCTTGATTCTGTTATTTTGGAGAATCGTGTAATGTATTACACGACTTTTCCCCAGTCAGGGCCGCTGTGCGCCCATGGACAACTTTTACCATGGACCAATTTTATAAAGCTTAAGATAACAGACGGGTACTTCTTGGAAGCTACTTACATGTACTTCGGACAATAGACGACGAATGGTAGATTGTGTAGTATGCGCCGTGACGAGTGGGACTTTTATAGTCGTTCATAGTGTTGTCTGTATTTCAACTGGTTTGCTGCCGGCGTCCTAATTCTTTGTGGCAATGTCTATGGCCGAATAATCAGTTTGATTGCCTTTTCCCGTCGATGTTATGTCTATGGGCAAGACCAAATCTACTGCTGCCAAATGAGAATGATCAACTTTTTGGCTTGGTTGTCAACTTGGCTTGGCTGCAAGCCTGACTCGGGGTAAAGCCATAGAATAATGAAATTTGTGCCGATTATTGAAAAGCAAAATGAAGAAAGACATTTTGAGGTCCCTTCCAGTGTTTCTACAAATGTAAGTCTTTTGCTTTTGTACAATAACTCGGAAAAAATTAAAAGTAAGAATCTGTTCATTGCGCCCGCGCTCCCTGGTGTGAAACTACTAAAAATCTACTGCAGATTTTTAATAAATATGCAGCGATTGTACTTGTGCTTTAAAAATACGGTTGAAATTGCAAGCACAAGGTAGAGAGCACCAACAAATGGACTCGCTGCCAGCACATATCATTGATAGATAAGGTTTAACTTGGCTGATTAATAAGACCTTTTGATTTCATTTCTGTAAATGCACGTAGATATATGGTGTCTCACTATAGCCGATAAAACGCTAACCCAACTGTGTTACTGGTCTAAGGTATTTACTGCAGGAAAAAGAATGGACCAAGAAACTGATCCATTTTCTGTAGACCAGCAGGCTCTGGAGGAGAAGCTCAAAGCGTTGCAGAGAAGCTTCGATCGATGGAGAGCGCTTAAATCTGCTGATTCTCATGAGCATGGAGACGGCGACAGGGCTGCGGACGCGGTTCCAGCTGATTTGCTGCAGGACGAGTTCAGATGGCTTACAGGTAAGCGTTGGAAACTATTGCCTGCCCATGGACCTGCTGCAAAGGTTGATGACATTTTGGCCCAGGCCGGTTTTTTGTTGCCGCAATTCGCACCGGGTAACCTGTGACGACGTACGCAAAGTTATGGTGTTAGGGGTATAACCCTTAGAATGAGTATTAATTATTGGATTGTCTTGGAGTTAGCTGACTTGACTTTTAGCTGCAGGGCTCCGGGCACCTGAATGCCCATTCCGCTAACCCAGCTGGCGACCACGGGCAGCTAGTGTTGCGGTATCCCGCAGGGAGATCCGGTTGCTGCCAGTGTCCGCAGCGCGGTCCCCTCCGGAGAGTCCAGCAGGAGGTGGATGGTCGCTCGTCCGGTAGCCCTTACGGTTTACGAGCTGGCAGAAGTTCTCGGTTCTGAAAACGTTGGAGCGGAGAGGTCCGGGTTTAGGTCGAGGTAGGTGAGCCTGTCCTGAACATTCACAGATGAAGTGCTCTCCATTCTCGACACCGGAGAGGCAGAATGCTAGACAGACCCAGAGACAAGTGTATCGATCGGTAGGTAATAACAGCTGGTAAACTAAAGGGGTGATGCGAGTAGCTGCGTACATCGCTACTGTACTAACCGCATCCAGCTGCGCTTAACTTGCAAATGCGCTAGTTCACTCTCAACGGCCCCGGCCCCCTCCAGTAAAATTTGTTCTCCACCGTTTTGTTTGTTAAAAAATCCCCAGACGAGCTGGTTCGCAGTCTGAAGAGTCTGACCTGGGAGCTGAACGATCTGCACGAGACGCTGCGCTCGATGCTGCAGCACCAGCCGCCGGGCTCCCAACAGTCAGCTTCCTTAACAGACAATCGCCGATTGTTCATCAGCAATACAAGAGCTCTACTCGCCTCTATCGAGTCTGAGGTGCAGCCTCCGGCTTCTTCATCAGGTCAGCCGCCGCATCAGTTGAGGATCAACAATAACACAACAAACGCAGACGACGGGGACGTTGAGCTGCTACTAGGAGAAGAATCCGTTTCTGCAGGACAACTGCCCCGGCCTAGCAACCCGGGTAATCAGTTTTTACACCTGGTTAAACGCTATCGTGCTGCCCTTGTCTGCTTAGCACTAATCCTGGGCCTGGCCTTTCTCCTGTGGGTCTTCTACGAGGCTGTGCTGTCCAACGGCCCCACGGAGTGCGTCTGCACCGCTGCAACCAGCAACAGCACCGCTTCTCGCGTTACAACCGCCGCTACTACTGCTGACAGCTCTGCTGATAGTAGCGTGTAGTGGACATTTGCTTTTACAAAAAGTGAAAATCATGAAATTATATATTTTGTGATTAAGTTTATCCACGCATGATTGGAAAAGTTGTTTCATAGTATGGGGATATTTTTTGCCATTAAATAGCCAGTGTGCTTAGCTTTTACATTATGGGTTTAGATCAAACTCACCTTTCGGTTGTGGCCAATATTTTATTGTTTATTATGTACTAAAAAAGGACTAAATCATCACCTAAATATTGAAATATTATATAATTATTGTTATTATATCGTTTTTTATCGTAACTTTATAAATAATTTATTAACTTTTCTGATTGAATTCATATAGAGATACCCTATTTAATTGAATTTTAATATTCGATTCCAAAGCACTACTAATATACACATGTACTTCAAGTATTACAACAAAAAATTAGACAGTTACTTCAAGGTAAGATGATGCTAGAATCATTTATCATCAGTTACAGTTTGCCTGAATATTGAATGTTTCCAGATCTCATCCTTTCACGATTGTAGGTAACCTACGTTGTCCTTTAATTCTGCAATAAAGAGAATAGTCTTAAACTTAATTCTACTTTAAAAGCTACTCGTACATTAAAAATAAACTAAATTGCTTCGTGTTAATAGCAGAACTAAAACTGCAACGCACTGTTCTTATAATTTTGTCAATCTGAAGATGGGCCCAATTAAACAAAAATAATACTTGACAGGCGCACCAATTCAAAACGTTCAAATGTAGCCTGCACTCGTGAGTTCTTATCGAAAACTAAAAGGAATTCTCATCATGGCGTTTTTTAGTTGACAGGTAGTCCAGCATTGTTCTATGCAGCGCGGTGCCGATCGGTTAAGTGTATTTTTGGGGTGATAAAAATGAAAGGTTTGAAAAAGCAGTTAGAAAAAAACGATGCATATACGCTCCTGATATGGATAAAGCCTTTGTCTTGGAGATTTTCATCCGACAAAACGTTTTTTTAGTGGCGAGTTCTTCCTAGACAGCTTCCAGGAATTGCGTGCATCTGTGTGAGAGCGAGATGTTAACCCGTAGACGGCTTTTTGTTGGCTACATTACTGAAACATCTGCTCACCCGGAAGATGGATTTGAATATTGCACTGCTATTACCATATATGGCCAATACTCGTAAAGCGAAGTGCATTTCAAACAAAGCAGTTTATAATCCGATTTGGATTTTAAAAGCTTTTGCATCCCCAAAATAGAGGGCGAAGAATTGGTAGATTTGTCGTTCGACTCCAAACATGAAACATGACAAAAAATGTCTTCAAACGCTACGATATGAACAATATACAGTGTACATGCTCAATATTAACAAAACTAAACAGTAAAAGATTATTAAGATACTTCAGGCTGTAATTGTATCCTGGTTGTCAATTGAAGAGCTCGTTTCTGCAGAGCAACCCGATTCATAGTAGCTAGTGTGAGCCCAAGTGATCGATAGCATGTATGTACGGAATCTAAGCATGTATCTACGGTACATGCTATAGCATGTTACGATAGCATGTACCGTAGACAGTCTCGGTGACTCTGAATTTAATCAAAACAGTCTTTTGCCAATAGAAATTCTTATAGTAGGCAATATCGTCGCAAGCTCATTGGAGGTGTTTAAAGTTTAGACAGCTTCAGACAGCCTTAGGATTTACGCTGATCTTTACGAATCAAGCCGAATTTGGTATCCAAGGTAAACAGCCTACATCATGGTTGCTGTGCTACTATGTGGCCGCTCTCCCAGAAAAATGCAAGCATTTGATCATGAGTTTGTTTAAAAGTTGATTTTTCTATAATGATAACTTTTTGAGTGTAAAACCAGCCTTAAAATATTTTCTTACAAACTTAGGGTCCCAATTAACCGTCTTTCTGTTTAAGTCCTCGTTGTGACAGACACTGGAGATAGCTCAGCTCACTGCTAACTAGAGGCAATTGAAGAAATGTTAAAGTACATACTGAGCCTTGAATACTTGCTGGTTAAATATTTAAGAGTATATTATTTGCTAAGTGCCTGAATAAATTGCGTCATCACTCGTCAAAGTCCGCCCTGCCCTTCTTTGTCACCGCGGCTTGCGCAGCCTCCAGACTCCTCTCTTCGTCATCGATTCGACTTTCATCGCCACTGGCAATGTCGCCATCATCTTCGGTATCGTCGGCCAGCAGCCGACAGGCAGCTTCGGTCAGCAGGCGCCGGAGCCGTCGGAGGCCCTCGTCGCCGGCAGGCAGCCGCGGCTCCGTCAGCGGCGGCGCCGCCCCGGCCGACCCGACGGCGGGCCGAAGGCGGTGCAGCAGGCCGGCTACCAAGTCGTGCTCGCCTCGTCGAACCCTGTCCAACACCTCGGCGGCCGCGGCTCTGGAATCCAGCGTCTCGGCGGCCCATCGACGCCTAGCTAAGAGCTGTCGACGTCGCCGATCGATCTGCGACGTGAGGTCGGCTCTGTGCCGCCTGGTAGCCAGTTCCAGGCGCCGCATGTGGCGCCGAAATGCCGCGTCGAATTCCGTCTCGTCGTCGTCTAGGAGCGCCAACTGACGGTCGCACTCGGCGATGACGCCGCTGAGGTGGCCCTCCTCGATGAGGCTGGCCAGAATCTCGCTGGACCGGGTGGTGGCCTCGGCGCTGAGCTGCTCGAGGCCGCGGACAACCAGCGGCTTCATCTCGCGCACCTACGAAGGAGAGGTGACTAAAAATCAATTCAACGCTTTTGTTGAACCAAGAACAGAAGTAAAAAAACAGTAAACAAAGCAACAACAGTGGCAACAACAATAACAACAACAGAAACGCAACTACAACAACAGTTAACAAACATCAGAAAACAACAACATAAGCTAGACGAAAACAACAGTACGACATTTTGAAAATTAATAACTGGTACATTAGCGCTTTTGCTTCAATTCACTCAACATTTTTCTGCGCGTTGTTGAGAGTTATTTTGGGAAAGTCAACGTCATTGAAATAGGTGTTTTCTTTGATATCAGTCGAGCACCTCTCCCAGTTGCATCTGCGGCTGCAGCTGTATCCGCTACATGTAGCCAAAGAGGCTTTGACAAATAGAAATACAAGCTCGTAGCTACAGAAGTAGGAGAAACAGCCTCTTTCAACCTCGGTTCAGCGAAACTCAATGGTCTTTTGGCCATAGACATTCTTAGCAAGCGGTCTGCAGTGCGTTTCAACCTCGTTTTTAACGAACCTTAAGGCTAACTACAGCAATAGTCTTACTACAGCATTGCATCATCTTACTGCTCCATGTGAGAGATGGGCCTTTATAATCCGATCAAGCAGTCACTAGCCAAGTTAAACAGTACAATTGTCGCTCACCTGTTCAATGCGAAAGTCTTTCTCCAGCTCTCCCGGCTGTTTCCGTGTCACACGCCGACAATGCGGACATGACAGTCGGGCCTGGTCAGCCCCGGGTAGGCCTCGGAGGCAGCGCAGGCAGAAGCTGTGCAAACAGTCGAGAGCTCGCGGCTCCTGTATCTCATCTAAGCAGACGCCGCATTCCAACAGGCGGATGCGTACAGCTTGCTGCATTGTTTTACGAAGGCTAAATTCTCTCCCCAAGTAGCTTCAAGTAGTTGCTAGGTGGGTCACAGAAGCCTCTCTAAAGTAAGCTAAGTAGTCGTTAGTTGAGTTAATTTATTAGGGCGATCCAACTCTGCACACAGTTTCAGTTTCAGCTGTCCACTGACTGCCTCCACCTCCAAACCAACTCCAAAAAGACGGTGCGTAGAGAAATAATCCAAGGCGATCTTCAACTATAGGAGACCTGGCTTGTCAACTTCATTCCCCGATGCGTTAGATACTCTTAGCCCTGACTTGTGAGCTGGTTAATGCAAAATTAGTAACTTAAAAGAAGGCTAATAATTAGGGTGGGTCTCTACGATATTTACCACACGGCATTTCGCCTGCCAGTAATAATGAAAATTCCTAGGCTCTATGTACAAAAAGTTGTTTATCCCCCTGAAAGATGTCTGTAGCTTCTGTTTCTACTTTCGTCTATGGTCAAAACACCGTCTAATATAATTATCTGTGGCACATGGGCACTGGAGAGAGCTGGAGAGTTCACCAGACGATATCTGCACCCATTCATGGTTTTGGCCATAGACAATTGTTGAAGCATATGGCCGTTGAATATGATTGGCCGTGTCTTACACTGAATGCTCAACTTCTCAAAAAATACAAACACGTATAGTGTACAAAGAATGACTCCAGAAGTCTAGTTTAAACTCGCCTTGAGCCAACCCCAAAAATGCCAAGAGTTGCTAAGTTGTTGCCTCTAGCATGCGTGGGTGAGACTTCACTTTGAAATAAGTTTCTGCTCCTGCCATGGCTGGGAGACGCTCTCTCGCGACGATAATGCATAGGCAGTTCGGGCTGACGGACTGGCTAAGCAGGGCGAAATCCAAGGAGACAGGCAAAGCAGGAATTTCCCAGTTTCAATGGGAAGGACAAGCGGGACAGCAGCAAACAGTGGGGGGGGGGCTCACGCACACGGGAACTAAGAAACGAATTGAAATGGCAGCCCAGCAACTAAAAGCACGAAGTCCGTTTTATGGGGGACATTGCAACCGCCATCAGAATCACTTATCGACTGAGGACCTCAGCTCAGTTCTTTGTTTTAAATTTTATTTATTATACTGCAGTTTTGCCTTTTGGCCAAGTGCTCAGAAAAGTAATTAAATTTGACTGGATAATATTAGGAGGCACAAGCTGACTGTTTATTTCGATTTTATTTTTCCCGTTAATCTAATTGCAGTGCTGAAGATAATTCGCTTGTTGCAGAAATTGCAACAGAGCAACAATAGAACAAGTACGATCTATCTTATCTATCTATCTATCTATCTATCTATCTATCTATCTATCTATCTATCTATCTATCTATCTATCTATCTATCTATCTATCTATCTATCTATCTATCTATCTATCTATCTACCTGTTATCCTAGCCATTAGTAACAATTAGTCACAATTAGTCACAATTTCATCTTGACAAATTACCCAGTCAATTCCGTCAATGTCACGACCATCAACAGTCCTTCCGCAGTCAGACAATGCTAATCAAGGATGCAAAACACAGACCAAACAGCTGCTTGTCGCACGCATGTTTTCAAGAATTTGGAACTAATTAAAAGCTTGAATGGCGAGAATTCGTGCTCAAAATCGGTCAAAAAGAATTTTTTGCCAAGCCCTTTAAGGCCCAGAGGAATTTCAAGCGGCAGCAAAGTCTGCTAATTAATGGGATTGGTGGATTCTTAATCTAGAGCTTGCAGTTCCCCTACAGCGTGGGTGGCCCGAGCACTGAGATGGGCCAATCGTCAGCTGCTCCGCGGGGGCAAGCTATTTAACCGACTCGTTGCTAGGCGAGTCAACACCCACTGTCTGCAGTCACTTACTGCTGGCATATTTTCGAGCATCAGTGACCAAAGAGACAGGCTGAGGTTATGGCTGTGTGTCAGCTGTGTCTAGCGACAGTTATCTGTGTGTCAGCTCTGCTCAACAGTGTCTGCTGGGCCTATCCTCAATTCGCAGGTAAAACACTTAGCTCATTGTTAGTTGGCAATATTCCTCTATTGACCTCTCGCGTTCAATTCAGCCTTGATTTCCTTTCTGAATTTTTTCAAAGAAAGCCACTGTTCCAAGGTCATGCTTTTGATTGGTGAGGCAGCTGATCGCCACGAGATCTTTGCTTGTCAGTCTCACTGATTATTCCCATTATCTGTATCCAGAATCACAGATTGTACCTCTGCTAACCTTTTTGTAGTGTCTCATCCTGTCTGCCTTCCTGTCTGCCTTCCTGTCTCTATTGCTGTCTGCCTTCCTGTCTGCATTGCTGTCTGCCTTCCTGTCTGCATTGCTGCCTGCCTTCCTGTCTCCATTGCTGCCTGCCTTCCTGTCTGCATTGCTGCCTGCCTTCCTGTCTGCATTGCTGTCTGCCTTCCTGTCTGCATTGCTGTCTGCCTTCCTGTCTGCATTGCTGTCTGCCTTCCTGTCTGCATTGCTGTCTGCCCTCCTGTCTGCATTGCTGTCTGCCTTCCTGTCTGCATTGCTGTCTGCCTTCCTGTCTGCATTGCTGTCTGCATTGCTGTCTGCCTTCCTGTCTGCATTGCTGTCTGCCTTCCTGTCTGCATTGCTGTCTGCCTTCCTGTCTGCATTGCTGTCTGCCTTCCTGTCTGCATTGCTGTCTGCATTGCTGTCTGCCTTCCTGTCTGCATTGCTGTCTGCCTTCCTGTCTGCATTGCTGTCTGCCTTCCTGTCTCCATTGCTGTCTGCCTGCCTGCCTGCCTTCCTGTCTGCCTTCCTGTCTCCATTGCTGCCTGCCTTCCTGTCTCCATTGCTGCCTGCCTTCCTGTCTCTATTGCTGTCTGCCTTCCTGTCTGCATTGCTGTCTGCCTTCCTGTCTGCCTTCCTGTCTGCCTTCCTGTCTGCATTGCTGTCTGCCTTCCTGTCTGCATTGCTGTCTGCCTTCCTGTCCGTCTGTCTCGTTTCTCTCTATCTGTCTCCCGTCTACTTTCCTTTCTGTCTGTCTGTCTTCCTTCCAATTGTCTGTCATACTATATATCCTTCAAAATTTGCCTTTATCTCTCCCTTCAATCTCTCTATCCACTCGTCTCTCCATTCCTCTCAACTCCAGTCCTTTCTCACTTCAAGTTATGCATGCTAAATCTGTCCAACTCCACTGTAGCACTAAATTTCATTCCAACCTCAATTACGAAGTTGTCTAACTTTGCGGTCGCAGCATATGAACTGCTGTATCCGTGCAGCCGTATCATACGAGCTATTTGCGGTCCTCTGCACGCCAAACCGACTGTCATTAACAATTCCGCAAGCAATCTGATAGCATGAAGTCCAGCGAAGGACAAAAGCATTCAGCTTCCGGGAAAGATCGGTAGCCTCATCGGCTATTGATCCTCCTTATCCCTCTTCCCCTTTTTATCCAGGGAAATTTGAAAAAAATATGTCTCAAGGACTGGCTGTACAACATAACTTTGTAGAACGTTTCGCTACGTTATGCTCGAAAAGAAAGTGCACAAAATCCTTTTCACTGAATCTGATTTGCGCGTGCGAGTTAGCCTAAAACTGGGACTGCAGACTATGCAGCGTTGGGCCATCTGTTCGACTAATGTAGCTTAATCTCTTATATCTGACACTGCATTTATCATATCTGACACTTCAGCTGTCGCGTCTGATAACTCACCACTGACATCTGACACCCAATCACTGACATCTGACACCCAATCGCTAATATCTGACACCCAATCACTAACATCTGACACCAATCACAAACATCTGACACCCACTCACTGACATCTGACACCCAATCACTAACATCTGACACCCAATCACTAACATCTGACACCCAATCACTGACATCTGACACCCAATCACTGACATCTGACACCCAATCACTGACATCTGACACCCAATCACTGACATCTGACACCCACTCACTGACATCTGACACCCAATCACTAACATCTGACACCCAATCACTGACATCTGACACCCAATCACTGACATCTGACTCCCAATCACTGACATCTGACACCTAATCACTAGCATCTGACACCCAACCACTGATATCTGACACCCAATCACTAACATCTGACACCCAATAACTGACCTCTGACACCTAATCACTAACATCTGACACCCAACCACTGATATCTGACACCAATCACTAACATCTGACACCCAATCACTGACATCTGACACCCAATCACTGATATCTGACACCCAATCACTGACATCTGACACCCAATCACTGACATCTGACACCCAATCACTAACATCTGACACCCAATCACTAACATCTGACACCCAATCACTGACATCTGACACCCAATCACTGACATCTGACACCCAATCACTGACATCTGACACCCAATCACTGATATCTGACACCCAATCACTGACATCTGACACCCAACCACTGATATCTGACACCAATCACTAACATCTGACACCCAATCACTGACATCTGACACCCAATCACTGATATCTGACACCCAATCACTGACATCTGACACCCAATCACTAACATCTGACACCCAATCACTAACATCTGACACCCAATCACTGACATCTGACACCCAATCACTGACATCTGACACCCAATCACTGACATCTGACACCTAATCACTAACATCTGACACCTGAAAAAAACAAATTCTGACACATTTAATGATACGAGTAATTATCTGACACATCCCTCTGACCCTTACCTAACACGCCTGACACCCCAGCGAGCGTGGCTGCACCGGCTAGCATCGAGGCGGTGATTGTGCAGCCCGTTAGCAAAAAAAATCCGCACTGGTTGATGCAACTTCGCCAACTGCTGGCCAACCTGCGAGAGGATGAACAACTGGACAAAGAGGAGAGAGCCAACGAGGCAGCCGACCGAGCTGTCAATCAAATTCGAAAGCGCTGTCGAATCGGCCGCACAGCCTGCATGCTGGGCTGACGCTGACAAACAAATATAAATCTCTTTGAGCAGACAAAATAAATTATCGACATTTTCAACGAGTCCATTAATCGAGTGGCTAATGGGACTAATAACACGCACACTTCTGCAACAGATTCCTGCAGTTTATCACGGACGTCTTTTCTGTTCTTTGCTACAAGTCAAGTAACCGTGATGAAAGTGTAAAGATTGAAAATACTGATGTTTTATCTGTTACTGGCCTGTAGGTGTTTGAGAAGAGATACTTTGGAATTTGAGATAGATTGGGTATGAGATGTAGGGAATTGATGAATTCTAATGACTATGAGATGTACATGTAAAGACTGGATATGATATGTAAGGACTAGATTTGAGATAAAGGGACTAGATATCAGATAAGGGGACTAGATATGAGATTAAGGGACTAGATATTAGTTAGTGACTAGATATGAGATCGACTATAGATATGAGATGGAAGTGATTAGATGAGATAGAGGCGATAGATATAAGATTAAAGTGACTAGATATAATTTGCAAATGACTAGATGTGAGATTAAGGGACTAGATATTAGTTAGTGACTAGATATGAGATGCAAGTGACTAGATAGAAGATGTAGTGACTGATATGCAGGGACTAAAAGATGCAGGGAGATAAGAGCCCAGGAAATATAAATAGATCCAATAAAATCACGTAGTCAGACGGGTCTGGGCACCTGAAATAATTCTCCCCTATATTTTTAATTACGTGACTTTGTTAAACTGAAATCAGTTTGACATCGCGTGCTGCAAAATACAAAGCCTGTCAATCATTGTTGCCATGCTAATTATTTTATAAGCGACCGATAGTTGAAATCTTTTAAACTGTTCGTGCTCAAGCTCTGGCTTCTGTCCATCCCCCCCCCTGCAGGAGCTTAATTATCTACTCGATTGGGAAATTTTTATGAAATTTCAATAGCAGCAATATACTGCTCTATGAAACTTGCTTTAATTGCAAATTAACCATTTTTTCGGGTAAGTATATTTTTTGGATAATTGGAATCGGCAAATCCTGGTTGAGTACGACATGCTGAGTTTGAGTTCCGCCAATTCTACCACTTTTATTGCACTTTTATAGGGTTGCTAAGGGAGGCCATTAAAAATTTTATTTTAGCTGTGCATCCGTCGCTCTCTAGGACCGCATATAGTGAGTGCTCTTTCAGTCTATAGTGAGGGACTAGCTGGAGTGTGGGACTAGCTGGAGTGTGGGACTAGCTGGAGTGTGGGACTAGCTGGAGTGTGGGACTAGCTGGAGTGTGGGACTAGCTGGAGTGTGGGACTAGCTGGAGTGTGGGACTAGCTGGAGTGTGGGACTAGCTGGAGTGTGGGACTAGCTGGAGTGTGGGACTAGCTGGAGTGTGGGACTAGCTGGAGTGTGGGACTAGCTGGAGTGTGGGACTAGCTGGAGTGTGGGACTAGCTGGAGTGTGGGACTAGCTGGAGTGTGGGACTAGCTGGAGTGTGGGACTAGCTGGAGTGTGGGACTAGCTGGAGTGTGGGACTAGCTGGAGTGTGGGACTAGCTGGAGTGTGGGACTAGCTGGAGTGTGGGACTAGCTGGAGTGTGGGACTAGCTGGAGTGTGGGACTAGCTGGAGTGTGGGACTAGTTGGAGTGTGGGACTTAGGGTTAGACTATATGCAGAGAGTGTGAGGCTATCGTGTGGGGCTAGAGTGTGGGTGTAGAGTGTAGGGCTAGATTGTTGGTGTAGAGTTTGGGTGTAGGGTGTGGGAGTAGGGTGTGGGGCTAGATTATGGGGCTAGAGTGTGGGGCTAGAGTGTGGGGCTAGAGTGTGGGGCTAGAATGTGGGTCTGGGTGTGAGGCCAGAGTGTGAGTGTAGGGTGTGGGCTAGGGCGTGGGGGTTGGTGCAATATGAATATAGTTTACAACAGTAAGCTTCAGCCTCACTTTTGAAATCACAGCATTGAAAAGCATTCTAAAATGCGCACTGTGCTACTTAGAGTATTTTCTGAGCATTTTTAATACAAGTTAAATGAATCACTGCACAGCTATACAAACCCAATGCTAGAAAAAATCATTCAATCGTAAAATATTGTGCACTGGCATCTGTAACTACACAAATGTACTTTTAAGATCAGTTGACTTTGATTAAAGGCTGTACGAACCCTTAACGACAGCTGTTGTCAATGTAAACAGTACAATAATTTTTTACAAAGCGACAAATGCCTTTAAATGCAAATAGCATAGTTACGTTTCCTCACCGTCCTTAGTGAAATTGTTGCCTGTACCATATTGGACGTAGAATATGTATTCTCGGGGGGGGGGGGCACTTACTGCTTCTTGCTTGTGGAAAAAATCTGTGAAGGGGGGTGACAATGGCAGGGCGCGGCTCAATCTTTGCCCAGAAAGATTTTTTAGTTCTAATCGGCTATTCCTGTTTCCTAAGCGCTTTGGCTGTCAGTGGAAATTAAGTTTTTAAGTTGTTGGTTCTACCATGTTCTTATTCATATTGCACTTGTGTCTCAACCACCCCCAATGACCCGCTCTCCAGTACCCTCTCTTATCATCTCTACCTTACCCAGTCTACCATAACCTCTCTACCATACCCTCTCTGACATACCCTCTCTGACATACCCTCTCTACCATACCCTCTATGGCTCTCTACCATAGTTTCTTTATCATACCCTCTCTACCATACCCAGTCTACCATACCCTCTCTACCATACCCTCTCTACCATACCCTCTCCCCATATCCTCTCCCCATACCCTCTCTCCAAACCCTCTCTCCATACCCTATCTCCATACCCTCTCCCCATACCCTCTCTCCATACCCTCACCCCATACCCTCTCCCCATACCCTCTCTACCATACCCTCTCTACCATACCCTCTCTACCATATCCTCTCTACCATACCCTCTCTACCATACCCTCTCTACCATACCCTCTCTACCATACCCTCTCTACCATACCCTCTCTACCATACCCTCTCTACCATACCCTCTCTACCATACCCTCTCTACCATACCCTCTCTACCATACCCTCTCTACCATACCCTCTCTACCATACCCTCTCTACCATACCCTTTCTACCATACCCAATCTACCATACCCTCTCCCCACACCCTCTTCCCTGTACACGCAGGCGCAGCACGAGATCTACATGTATTTTACGACACTGATTATTACATAGATCATTTCACCGAATAGCAAGGACGTTCTGTCTATTTTAAATGCTTCACATTTAAAATAAATCTTTTTAGAGCAGACAATTATTTAGCTACGATAAACAAACCTACTCTCATGTTATTAATATTTCTAATGATTGGCAACAACGCATTGGCTTTTAAAGTGGAATTAGTCAGCAAAAGCTTGGGCGGAGAATATGACAAGACAGGTATATGGTGAGCAAACAAGATGAGAGAGCACTTTAAATGCATTTTGGCTGTCTCCGTCACACGCTGTGAAAATTCCATGTGAGCTTGGCTCATTTTCATAGAGCAATTAATGTTCTCTGCGAAATTCGAATGGAACGAAATGAGAAATGAATAATGGAGATCTGGTATGCTTTCGAATATCTGAAGTAGGTAATGAGACCGTATTTTACAAG
>NIVC01000212.1:435000-465000 GCA_002269645.1 Macrostomum lignano | reverse complement strand
CTCCCTCTCTACCTCTCTACCTTTCTCTCCTTCTTCTCCTTCTCTCCCTCTCTCTACCTCTCTCTCCCTCTTTATCTTACTCTCCCTCTCTACCTCTTTCTCCCTCTATACCTCTCTCTCTCCCCTCTCCCTCTCTCTCTCTCTTTCTCTCTCCCCCCTCTCTCTCTCTCTCTCTCTCTCTCTCTCTCTCTCTCTCTCTCTCCAACACACACACAAACACACACACACACACACACACACACACTCTCTACCTCTCTCCCTTCTCTGCTTCTCCCTCACTCTACCTCTTCATTTTTCCCGGTTCCATCTTTCCTATTCTGTGAGCATAGCTGCATGAGATGCACGGCTTCTGCTAGTCGAAAATTGTATTGATATTATTCCAAAGCCCTAAAATTCGACCCCACTTCAGCAAGCAGCTCGTATAAAAAATTCCATTCAATCTATACATCTGTGCCCACTCTTTACTTCTAACTGTATAAAGCCGTAACACCATAAAATTTGCACTACACCCGCAGGTTCCCTGTTGCGGAGTTGATAACTACACAATTTACCATGAATTCAACACCTGGAATAGCACTTATCAACTGAAGAATGGAACCTACATAGGTGAGTTAGTTTATTTTTTTATTAGCTTTTTACGGCTTTTGGGCCTTGCCTTGGGGGGTTGGCCCTCATTTTGTCTATGGCTAGACCCTATTGAACGATGATGGTTAGACCTTACTCATTAAAAACCTGACGGTGTCCGAAATTCCCAGACGAAGTCCTACCCGAGTCCTGCTGCAAGATCTCCGGAGCCACCTTTGAGCCAACCTACGAGAACTGCACCTACTCACCGGACAGTCAGAACAGCAACATGTACGAGGGCGGCTGCTACACAAAATTGTGGAACGCCTTCGACACTTATTCAGCCTACGCCACATACGGCCTGTTCATCGCTGCCGGAGTCATTGTGAGTGTTGAATCACAGCTATCACACAGCTTTCACACAGCTATCATAAAGCTTTCACACAGCTTTCACACAGCTTTCACACTGCTATCACACAGCTATCATAGAGCTATCACACAGCTATCACATTGCTATCACACAGCTATCACACAGCTTTCACACAGCTTTCACACAGCTTTCACACAGCTATCATAGAGCTATCACACAGCTTTCACACAGCTTTCACACTGCTATCACACAGCTATCATAGAGCTATCACACAGCTATCATACAGCTGTCACACAGCTATCACACAACTATCATAGAGCTATCACAGCTATCACACAGCTATCACACAGCTTTCACACAGCTATCATAGAGCTATCACACAGCTTTCACACTGCTATCACACAGCTATCATAGAGCTATCACACAGCTATCATACAGCTGTCACACAGCTATCACACAGCTATCATAGAGCTATCACACAGCTATCACACAGCTATCACACAGCTATCATAGAGCTATCACACAGCTATCATAGAGGTATCACACAGCTATCATAGAGCTATCACACAGCTATCATAGAGCTATCACACAGCTATCACATAGCTTTCACACTGCTATCACATAGCTTTCACACAGCTATCATAGAGCTATCACACAGCTATCATACAGCTGTCACACAGCTATCACACAGCTATCATAGAGCTATCACACAGCTATCATAGAGCTATCACACAGCTATCACACAGCTATCACAGCTTTCACACAGCTATCACACAGCTATCACACAGCTACATGTATTACAGCACACAGTTATCACACAGATATCACACAACTATCACACATCTATCACCAACACCCTATCCGCAGGGCTGCATAGCAGCGCTGGCCATCATAATTCTGATTAATCTGGAGAAGAGCGTCACCTAAAAGTGCACACGGGCAGTTCAGCATCGCCAAAATGTCATCCGGAATTTTCGCTGTCGTCTAAATGCAAGCTGTGCATGCGTTAAACAAAACAGACACATTTTAACAAAATCATTTAATATATAAATATCAGCTTTTACCTACCGAGGGTCCGATGTTTTTATTGTGGTTAAAAAGATCAAGATTTTAAATCAGATTAAAATTACCAACTTACAGAAGTAGTCGCGATTTTTCGT
Organism: Macrostomum lignano; assembly: GCA_002269645.1. NCBI lineage: Eukaryota > Metazoa > Platyhelminthes > Macrostomidae > Macrostomum > Macrostomum lignano. The sequence goes on along the minus strand of NIVC01000212.1, from coordinate 462,906 downwards.
TTTAATTTTAACCATTTTAATTAAAAATTAAAAATAAATTTTTAAGTCGTATTCTTGTTTACTTAAAGTAAAATTTAAAGCAGTATGAATGCGGCCTAATACAATTGCATGTAAATTGTAATGTTATTTATGATAATATTCCACTAATCCTGCGACTTAAATATCAATCATGCTATTCTTGTATAAATTTTGTTTGGTTCAAATATTTGTTCAGACATAAATTATATCCATACAGTCGTTGATATGAGTGACTCACAGCTGCTGCAATGACTATACTACGAGTATATTTTATTACGCTTCTATTATTGTTGAAAATTTTATTTAACAATGGAGAAAATAGTGATGCTATTTTTGGAAACAAAAAAGAGGCGAAATCCGCGTGACTAAAATTTTACAACAATTCCAGCAAATTTCTATAGCGAATGCCCTACTATACCGGACTGACAGCTGAATGCATAAGTAGGAATGTACGAATTTTTCATAAAGCTTTCAAAAATAGATCATACAGAAAGCACGTTCAAGATTTCACCATGAGAGGCTTCTAGCCCAAACGTTGAAGCCTAATAATGAGACTTGTCGGAGTGTCGGAGCCTAATGAGACTGGAGTGTCTGAGCCTAATAATGAGACTGGAGTGTCTGAGCCTAATGATACTGGAGTGTCAGAGCCTAATGAGACTGGAGTGTCAGAGCCTAATGAGACTGGAGTGTCAGAGCCTAATGAGACTGGAGTGTCAGAGCCTAATAATGAGACTTGAGTGTCAGAGCCTAATGAGACTGGAGTGTCAGAGCCTAATGAGACTTGAATGTCAGAGCCTAATTATGAGACCGGAGTGTCAGAGCCTAATAATGAGACTGGAGTGTCAGAGCCAAATAATGAGACTGGAGTGTCAGAGCCTAATGAGACTTGATCAGGAATAAGGAATTGATTGATCATGGTATATACATGTAATACAGTGCGGCTGGAGTCGCCAGGAAGCTGCACTTGTACAACTCTAAACTGGAACCAGCCGGCTGCTCAGTACATGTAAAGCGTGGATATTTGCTCACAATAGGCGCAGGAATCTACCCCACCCCAAAAAGCAGCAAAGTACATCAAGTCTTACGAATTAGAATTAGCGGAGGACATACAGGTGAAAAAACTGCTTGCATTGACAAGCAACGCGTGCAGCTTTTAGCAGGAAATGGAGAGAGAGAAAAGGCGAGAAAGAGTACAAGTCTGTCAGGCAATAGCCAGTTCTGCTACAGGTTAGAAGAGCTTTTCTCACTCCATTTTTCCCACACTGCGTCCCCTTCATCCCCTCGCATCCTGTCTATTTCTCTTCTGGTTGGCAGGCATTGCCCTCTGCTTTCCTTCCCTCCGAGCCCGGGGGGGGGGGAAGCCAGTTACCATAGCAACGGATGAGAAAACTATAGCCTCCATGTATACCTGCTGCTATTAAACTTCTGCAACTGCCAGGCGCTATTGCAGAACCCGAGCAGATGTTCTTTGTTCAAAACAGTCTCCGCTCGTCAACTGCACAAGGAACTGGGTTGCTAACGTAAACAAAAAAGCTACGTTAGCAACGGGAAGATATAATCGCTCTGGGATATACCAGGACTACAAGCTCTCAAGTTGCTCATATACTGCTTGAATTCTCTAAGCAATAATCTGACTTGATTCAAAGATGGGCGCCTGCGGCTGTTGCACCTCCCAGATTGCTGCATGCATACTGTACATCGTGAACAGTCTGCTAATTGTGAGTTTGAAGGCCTTCTGTATTACATTACATAATGTAATGTACCATACATAATGTAAAGGCACCATCGCATTTAATGCAGTGCATTAAATTCAACTACTAGCAAGTCAACTTTCAAAGTTCATTAGACTCTTAGGAGATCAGTTTTAACTAGCAATCTAGTGCGGCCCCCCTTCGGGGCGCCCAATAAGCACAGAGCAAAAATAGTTAATGGAAAACAATTAAAAAAGCACATTTTCTTAAACACCAATTCCTTCTTAACTTTTAAAAATCACCTTATTCATGTAAAATTGTCACGGACAATGATATTTGCTATGAATCTATTTTTTTCTAAAATTAACAAATATACAACAAAATATAACTTTCACAAAGATAACAGACATTACCCCTAAAAAGAAAATATTCCCAAGACAGCAAGCATCCCTCCAGATCGCAAGCACCCCCTCCAAAGGTAAGCAACCGCAGATAGCAAGCATCCCCTAATACTCGTAGCAAGCATCCACCCAGATAGCGAGCATCCTGCAGACAGCAAGCATTTCCCAAATATTGTAGAATCATCCACCCAGATAGCAAGCATCTGCAGATAACAAGCATCCCCCAAATATTGTAGAAGCATCCACCCAGATAGCAAGCATCTGCAGATAGCAAGCATCCAACCAGACAGCAAGCATTTCCCAAATATTGTAGAAGCATCCACCCAAATAGCAAGCATCTGCAGATAACAAGCATCCCCCAAATATTGTAGAAGCATCCAGCTAGATAGCAAGCATCCCCCAAATATTGTAGAAGCATCCACCCAGATAGCAAGCATCCCCCAAATATTTTAGAAGCATCCACCCAGATAGCAAGCATCTGCAGATAGCAAGCATCCACCCAGACAGCAAGCATTTCCCAAATATTGTAGAAGCATCCACCCAAATAGCAAGCATCTGCAGATAACAAGCATCCTCCAAATATTGTAGAAGCATCCAGCTAGATAGCAAGCATCCCCCAAATATTGTAGAAGCATCCACCCAGACAGCAAGCATCCCCCAGATAGCAAGCATCCTGCAGATACCAAGCACCCCCCAGATATTGTAGAAGCATCCACCCAGACAGCAAGCATCCCCCAGATAGCAAGCATCCACCCAGACAGCAAGCATCCTGCAGATACCAAGCACCACCCAAATATTGCAGAAGCATCAACCCAGTTAGTAAGAATCCATAAAAAGCAAACATCCCTAGATAGAAAGAATCCCATACATATAGCCAAGCTTATCAAGCGCAGTAATCCTTTGTTTGCCAAGCGCAGTAATCATTGGTTTATCAAGTGCAGTAATCCTTGGCTTATCAAGTGCAGTAAGTTCTGGTCTATCAAGTGCAGTAATCCTTGGTTTATCAAGTGCAGTAAGTCTTGGTTTATCAAGTGCAGTAAGTCTTGGTTTTTCAAGTGCAGAAATCCTTGGTTTATAAAGTGCCGTAAGTCTTGGTTTATCCAGTGCAGAAATCCTTGGCTTATCAAGTGCAGTAATCCTTTGTTTATCAAGTGCAGTAAGGGGGTTTATCAAGTGCAGTAAGTTCTGGTCTATCAAGTGCAATAATCTTTAGCTTATCAAGTGCAGTAAGTCTTGGTTTATCAAGTGCAGTAATCCTTGGTCTATCAAGTGCAGTAATCCTTGGTTTATCAAGTGCAGTAAGTTCTGGTCTATCAAGTGCAATAATCCTTGGCTTATCAAGTGCAATAATCCTTGGTTTATCAAGTGCAGTAACCCTTTGTTTATCAAGCGCAGTAGTCCTTGGTTTATCAAGTGCAATAATCCTTGGTTTATCAAGTGCGGTAAGTCTTGGTTTATCAAGTGCAATAATCCTTGGTTTATCAAGTGCAATAATCCTTGGTTTATCAAGTGCAGTAATTCTTGGCTTATCGAGTGCAATAATCATTGGCTTATCAAGTGCAATAATCCTTGGTTTATCAAGTGCAATAATCCTTGGTTTATCAAGCGTAGTAATCTTTGGCTTATCAAGTGCAGTAATCCTTGGTTTATCAAGTGCAATAATCCTTGGTTTATCAAGTGCAGTAAGTCTTGGTTAATCAAGTGCAATAATCCTTGGTTTATCAAGTGCAGTAATCCTTGGCTTATCGAGTGCAATAATCCTTGGCTTATCAAGTGCAATAATCCTTGGTTTATCAAGTGCAATAATCCTTGGTTTATCAAGTGCAATAATCCTTGGTTTATCAAGCGCAGTAGTCCTTGGTTTATCAAGTGCAATAATCCTTGGTTTATCAAGTGCGGTAAGTCTTGGTTAATCAAGTGCAGTAATCCTTGGTTTATCAAGTGCAGTAATCCTTGGCTTATCGAGTGCAATAATCCTTGGCTTATCAAGTGCAATAATCCTTTGTTTATCAAGTGCAATAATCCTTGGTTTATCAAGTGCAGTAATCCTTGGCTTATCGAGTGCAATAATCATTGGCTTATCAAGTACAATAATCCTTGGTTTATCAAGTGCAATAATCCTTGGTTTATCAAGCGCAATAATCTTTGGCTTATCAAGTGCAGTAATCCTTGGCTTCTAATCCATAATCTAGGTCTTTTTAATTAGTTTTTTAATAAAAGCTTTCAATAAAAAAATTATGCTACTTTTATTCTTTTATACACTACTAAGATTCGAACCCAGGTAGCTGCATTAGCAGTCCAGTGTGTTTACAGCTAGGCTAGCTCTCATTGAAATTATAAATGAATTTGTAGCACTTATAGTTTAACACTCACACCAAGTCAATTGAGTAAAAATTACACGAGGCACTTATGACATAATCAATTTCTTAGGCAAGTCAGTACCAGTCTATTAAAGTTAGCAATATGGTTACGCAAGATAAATCAAGTATTGTGCTATGCTTCCACACTGCGTTTTCGATACTGTGACGTAATTCAATTCAGTGTCAAAATTCAGCCAGTACAGAGACGATAAATAAAAGCCTATTTTTATGATGCAATCTATTTCAGAATCAGAATTCAACCAGTCAGTTTTTTCTCTAGCATTCTTACAATGCATTTCAAGTCGAAAATTTTGCTTGACCTTTGCAAAAAAACATGTTTTTCGAATATTTAATCCCTTTAATATTGAGCAATTTCTTAGCCAAGATGCATGTACCGTCCCAGGAAAATTTCTGATTGAATGGTGCAAGTTCGAAGAAAATCGGTTGAGCCGTTTTTGCTAAAATCAATCACACACACACACACACACATATACCGACAGACCGTTTTTAGTATATTGGACTAGCAATCTTCGCCCCCCGATGGGGGACATCTGGATAGAATCCTTGTTCTTCACAAATAACAAATAGACAGCAAAAAAAAGCCTTCATAAAAAACAACAGACATTCCCTCTAAAAACAAAACATCCCAAGACAGCAAGCATCCTCAGACAGCATTCAAGCATCGATCCCCAAGCAAGCCCCAAATAGCAAGCATCCCCCAGACTGCAAGCAACCCCAGATAGCAAGCATCCCCCAGATAGCAAGCTCCCCCAAATAGCAAGCATCCCCCAGACCGCAAGCAACCCCAGATAGCAAGCATTAACCTGGATACAAAGAGACCTTATAGATATCTAGCAACCCCCTCTTAGATAGCAAGTACCCTCCACCCCCCAAGAGTAAGCATCTCCCAATAGCAAGCATCCCCTTGATAGCAAGTATCCATCCATAAATAGCAAGCATCCACCAGAGAAATTAGCTAGTGCAGATATTTCCTTAGATTTATAGTGGCTCCATTTTGTTTGGCATGACACTTCTTTTATGTTTGAAACGGTGTCTCTTTTATGTTTAAAAAGGTGGCTCTTTAATGTTGACATAGTGGCTCTTCTATGTTTACCATGGCGGCCCTTTTACATTTGAAATGTTGTCTCTGTTATGTTTGACATGGTGGCTCTTCTATGTTTGATATGGTGTCTCTTCTTTGTTTGACATGGTAGCTTAGTTGTTTGACATGGTGGCTCTTTTATGTTTGACATGCAGTCACATATATGTTTGACATAATGGCGCTTTAATGTTTGACATGGAGTCACGTATATGTTTGACATGGTGGCTCTTTTATGTTTGGCATGGTGGCTCTTTAATGTTCGATATGGTGGCTCTTTAATGTTTGACATTGAGTCACGTAAATGTTTGACATGATGGCCCTTTTATATTTTACATAGTAGCTCTTTTATATTTTACATGGTGGCTCTTTATGTTTGACATGGTGTCTCTTCTATGTTTGACATGGTGTCTCTTCTATGTTTGACATGGTGGCTCTTTTATGTTTAACATGGTGGCTCTTTAATGTTCGATATGGTGGCTCTTTAATGTTTGACATTGAGTCACGTAAATGTTTGACATGATGGCCCTTTTATATTTTACATAGTAGCTCTTTTATATTTTACATGGTGGCTCTTTATGTTTGACATGGTGTCTCTTCTATGTTTGACATGGTGTCTCTTCTATGTTTGACATGGTGGCTCTTTTATGTTTAACATGGTGGCTCTTTAATGTTCGATATGGTGGCTCTTTAATGTTTGACATTGAGTCACGTAAATGTTTGACATGATGGCCCTTTTATATTTTACATAGTAGCTCTTTTATATTTTACATGGTGGCTCTTTATGTTTGACATGGTGTCTCTTCTATGTTTGACATGGTGGCTCTTCTATGTTTGACATGCAGTCACATATATGTTTGACATGATGGCGCTTTAATGTTTGACATGGAGTCACGTATATGTTTAAAATGGTGGCTCTTTTATGTTTGACATGGTGGCTCTTTTATGTTTGGCATGGTGACTCTTTTATGTTTGAGATGGTAGCTCTTTAATGTTCGACATGGTGGCTCTTTAATGTTCGACATGGTGGCTCCTTAAGGTTTGACATTAAGTCACGTATATGTGGCTGTTTTATGTTTGACATGAAGGCTTTTGTATATTTTACATGGTAGCTCTTTTATGTCTGACATGGTAGCTCTTTTATGTTTGAAATAGTGGCTCTTTAATGTTTGAGATGGAGTCACGTGTTTGTTTGACATAGTGGCTCTTTTTATGTTCGACATGGTGGCTCTTTAATGTTTGACGTGGTGGCTCTTTAATGTTTGACGTGGTGGCTCTTTAATGTTTGTCATGGTGTCTCTTTTATGTTTGACATGGTGGCTGTTTAATATTCGACATACAAAAAAACCTTCACAAAGAAAACCGACAAACTGCTCAAATGAAGTGCAATGCAAAAAGAAATCATCCCAAGACAGCAAGCATCACCCAGAGAGAAAGCATCCCCCAGATAGCAAGCATCACCCAGATAGCAAGCACCCCCCAGATAGCAAGCATAGATAACAAGCACCCCCCAGATAGCAAGCATCCCCCAGATAGCAAGCATCCCCCAGATAACAAGCATCCCCCAGATAGCAAGCCCCCAGATAGCAAGCATCCCCCAGATAGCAAGCATCCCCCAGATAGCAAGCATTCCCCAGATAGCAAGCATCCCCCAGATAGCAAGCATCACCCAGATAGCAAGCATCCCCCAGATAGCAAGCATCCTCCAGATAGCAAGCATCCCAGATAGCAAGCATCCCCAGATAGCAAGCATCCCCCAGATAGCAAGCATCCCAGATAGCAAGCATCCCCCAGATAGCAAGCACCCCTAGATAGCAAGCATCCCCCAGATAGCAAGCACCCCAGATAGCAAGCATCCCAGATAGCAAGCATCCCAGATAGCAAGCATCCCCCAGATAGCAAGCATCCCAGATAGCAAGCATCCCCCAGATACCAGGTAGCAAGCATCCCCCAGATAGCAAGCATCCCAGATAGCAAGCATCCCCCAGATAGCAAGCACCCCCCCCCCCAGATAGCAAGTATCCCCAAATAGCAAGCATCCACCGGACAATAAGTAGCTAGTGCGAAAATTTCCTTAGCTTTATAGTGGCTCCTTTAAAATTGGCATGACTTAAAATTGGCATTGGCTGGCAATACTTTTACGTTTGAAATTGTGTAGATTTTATGCTTGACATGGTTGCTCTCTTATGTTTGACATGGTGGCTCTTTTATGTTAACATGGTGCCTCTTTTATGTTTGACATGGTGGCTCATTTATGTTTGACATGGTGGCTCTTTAATGTTTGACATGGTGGCTCTTTAATGTTCGAAATGGTGGCTCTTTAATGTTCGAAATGGTGGTTCTTTAATGTTTGACATAAAAACACTTATATGTTTGACATAAAGTCACTGATATGTTTGACATAAAGTCACTGATATGTTTGACATAAAGTCACTTTTACGTTTGACATAGTGGCTCTTTAATGTTTGATATGGTGGCTCTTTAATATTCTAAATATGGTGGCTCTTTAATGTTCGACATGGTGGCTCTTTTATGTTTGACATAGTGGCTCTTTAATGTTCGAAATAGTGGCTCTTTAATATTCTACATTGTGGCTGTTTTATGTTCGATATGGTGATTCTTTAATTTTCTTCATGGTGGCTCTTTAATATTCGAAATGGTGGCTCTTTTATGTTCGAAATGGTGGCTCTTTAATGTTCGACATAGTGGCTCTTTTATGTTTGGAATGGTGGCTCTTTTACGTTTGACATGGTGGCACTTTAATGTTCGACGTGGTGGCTCTTTAATGTTCGAATTGGTGACTCTTTTATGTTTTACATGGTGGCTCTTTAATGTTTGACATAGAGTCACGTATATGTTTTACATGGTGCCCATGTAATGTTTGACATGGTGCCTCTTTTATGTTTGACATTGTGATTTTTTATGTTTAGCAGTTTCGTGTTTTCAAGGTGTTTTAATAAAAAAATTATTTTTCACTACTAAGATTCGAACCCAGGTCGCTACGTTGGCAGTCCAGTCTGTTCGTATATAGGCTATCTCTTTTCAATTGGAGAACATGAATTGTGGCCCTTATAATTCAATTCTTACAGCAAGTCAATTGGGGTAAAAAGTTATGACATAATCAATTTCTCAGTCAGCCAGTATCAGTCTCAATTTGAGTTAGCAATATTGGTTACGCAATTTAAATCAAGTCGTGTGTGCATTTTTTCGGCACTGTTTTCAACTTGTTGTGATGCAATCTTTATGACAATCAGAATTCAGCCAGTCAGTTTATTTCTCTAGCATTCTTACAATGAATTTTAGGTCGAAAGAGCTGCTTGACCTTTGCAAAAAAGCATGTTTTTCGAATATTTAATCCCTTTATCATTGAGCAATTTCTTAGCCAAGATGCATGTACCGTCCCAGGAAAATTTCTGATCGAATGGTGCAAGTTTGAAGAAAATCGGTTGAGCCATTTTTTCTGAAATCTATCGCATACCTACCTACCTACCTACCCACAGACAACTCATTTTTAGTATATAGGATTCCATTAGGATCTTAGGCGATCGATTAAAAATCTACTTAGGTTCTGGCGGGGATTAATCTAAAACTGATCATATTCTTAGTAAATCAATTAAAATTAATTAGGCTCTTAAGTCAGGAGACCGATATCACATCGCATTAGGTTCTTAGCTGAGACCGATATCAAATCGCATTAGGCTCTTAGCTGAGACCGATATCAAATTGCATTAGGCCCTTAGCTGAGACCGATATCAAATTGCATTAGGCCCTTAGCTGAGACCGATATCAAATTGCATTAGGCCCTTAGCTGAGACCGATATCAAATTGCATTAGGCCCTTAGCTGAGACCGATATCACATCGCATTAGGCTCTTAGGAGACTGATATCACATCGCATTAGGCTCTTAGGAGACTGATATCACATCGCATTAGGCTCTTAGGAGACCGATATCAAATCGCATTAGGCTCTTAGGAGACCGATATCAAATCGCATTAGGCTCTTAGGAGACCGATATCAAATCGCATTAGGCTCTAACAACTCTCGATCCGCACCCGTCACCAGACTGTTGGCATCCTGCTGGGCATTGTCGGCTGCCTTCTCCACTTTGGCGGCAGCGCCATCTACCAGCTGTTCAGCGGCCTGCTGTCCTCCCTGGCCAGCAGCAACGTTGGCGGCTCGAATGTGCAACTGAGCATCGCGGATGTGCAGAAAATACTTGGCAGCTGGTCAACCGTTGTCAGTGAGTTTGTTCTTGATAACCCAGATTTAGGCGCCATCTGACATCTATAGTTTTAGGCGCCATCTGACATCCAGTTTAGGCGCCATCTGACATCTATAGTTTTAGGCGCCATCTGACATCCAGTTTAGGCGCCATCTGACATCTATAGTTTTAGGCGCCATCTGACACCTAGTTTTAGGCGCCATCTGACATCTAGTTTTAGGCGCCATCTGACATCTAGTTTTAGGCGCCATCTGACATCTATAGTTTTAGGCGCCATCTGACATCCAGTTTTAGGCGCCATCTGACATCTATAGTTTTAGGCGCCATCTGACATCCAGTTTTAGGCGCCATCTGACATCTATAGTTTTAGGCGCCATCTGACATCCAGTTTTAGGCGCCATCTGACATCTATAGTTTTAGGCGCCATCTGACATCTATAGTTTTAGGCGCCATCTGACATCTAGTTTAGGCGCCATCTGACATCTATAGTTTTAGGCGCCATCTGACATCTATAGTTTTAGGCGCCATCTGACATCTAGTTTAGGCGCCATCTGACATCTATAGTTTTAGGCGCCATCTGACATCCAGTTTAGGCGCCATCTGACATCCAGTTTAGGCGCCATCTGACATCTATAGTTTTAGGCGCCATCTGACATCTAGTTTAGGCGCCATCTGACATCTATAGTTTTAGGCACCATCTGACATCCAGTTTAGGCGCCATCTGACATCTATAGTTTTAGGCGCCATCTGACATCTATAGTTTTAGGCGCCATCTGACACCTAGTTTTAGGCGCCATCTGACATCTAGTTTAAGGCGCCATCTGACGTCTAGTTTAGGCGCCACCTGACATCTATAGTTTTAGGCGCCATCTGACACCTAGTTTTAGGCGCCATCTGACATCTAGTTTAAGGCGCCATCTGACATCTAGTTTTAGGCGCCATCTGACATCTAGTTTAGGCGCCATCTGACATCTATAGTTTTAGGCGCCATCTGACATCCAGTTTAGGCGCCATCTGACATCTATAGTTTTAGGCGCCATCTGACATCCAGTTTTAGGCGCCATCTGACATCTATAGTTTTAGGCGCCATCTGACATCCAGTTTTAGGCGCCATCTGACATCTATAGTTTTAGGCGCCATCTGACATCTATAGTTTTAGGCGCCATCTGACATCTAGTTTAGGCGCCATCTGACATCTATAGTTTTAGGCGCCATCTGACATCTATAGTTTTAGGCGCCATCTGACATCTAGTTTAGGCGCCATCTGACATCTATAGTTTTAGGCGCCATCTGACATCCAGTTTAGGCGCCATCTGACATCCAGTTTAGGCGCCATCTGACATCTATAGTTTTAGGCGCCATCTGACATCTAGTTTAGGCGCCATCTGACATCTATAGTTTTAGGCACCATCTGACATCCAGTTTAGGCGCCATCTGACATCTATAGTTTTAGGCGCCATCTGACATCTATAGTTTTAGGCGCCATCTGACACCTAGTTTTAGGCGCCATCTGACATCTAGTTTAAGGCGCCATCTGACGTCTAGTTTAGGCGCCACCTGACATCTATAGTTTTAGGCGCCATCTGACACCTAGTTTTAGGCGCCATCTGACATCTAGTTTAAGGCGCCATCTGACATCTAGTTTTAGGCGCCATCTGACATCTAGTTTAAGGCGCCATCTGGCATCTAGTTTTAGGCGCCATCTGACATCTAGTTTTAGGCGCCATCTGACATCTAGTTTTAGGCGCCATCTGACATCAGAATAAACATAATAAACAATAATTTTCTACTAAAACTATTGCAGGCTATGCCGGCATAGTGCTCCTCGGAATTGGCGCATTTATTCTGGCCAGCAGCATTTTGGGCTGCGTTGGCGCCTGCTGCAAACTGAAGGTCGTTCTCATTGTGGTAAGTGAATGTACTGTACTGCAGTGGTTTATAATTTTAGTGGGGCTATTAGATGATTAGTGACAGAGTAGGTGAGGCTATTAGATGATTAGGGACAGGGTAAGTGAGGCTATTAGATTATTAGGGACAGAGCAGGTGAGGCTATTAGAAGATTAGGGACAGATCAACTGAGGCTATTAGATGATCAGGGACAGATCAACTGAGGCTATTAGACGGTTAGAGACAGATCAGGTTGAGCTATCTCATTAAGGTCTCCTCAGATAGAAGAGTAGGTAAGACAAAACACAACAGATAAGGTTCTAATTTTTCGAGCAATAAAAGTACACGGAAAGCAGGCGAACAAGCGTGACTGAGTTGAGTACTTTATTGTTTGAAAAAACTATGCGTTCAACATATAACTAGCGTTTGAGTAGCCCCAACTCTGAGCAGGATTTGAGCAAACAGTGCTGATTAGCAAGGGGTATTGGTGTATATAGGAACTCCCAACTTTACTAATACTAATACTAAAGTAGTACTAAAGTACCTGTACTTATTAAACGAATGGGTCAAAAGTATTGACCCTCGGGTCAGCCCAGGGAGGGCTCTGCCGATTTATTAAGCGAGTAATGTTGGATAATACAAAGAATAAAATTCGAATTTTAATATTTATATATACATTTAGGTTATAAAATTTGCACCATATGATTAAAGGGTAATCTAGATAGAAGGGGTCCTCACAAAGATCTGGACCGATTTGTACAGGGGATAACTTGCATATTGGAGCTAGTGGAACTATAAAGTACGTATAATTCATTATCACTTGCTCGCGGGTTGGCGGATTACAACTTCTATAGAATCCTGAACCTGACTCTTAACCTGACTCTAACATTTCTCCGAGCAAAATCTACTAACAGTAGTGTAAAGGCAAATTAAAACTGTGCATTGCCACTTGAAGGTTGAATTAATGTTTGAAAACGCTCTGCAATTCATACATCCCCGCAGTACGTGGTCCTAGTACTGGCCCTAACCCTAGCTCTGCTTGGATTCGTGATCGGATACCTGCTGTTCAAACAGGACATGCGCAGCATCGGGGCCAAAGAGATGAAGCGACTCATTACCGAGCAGTACCAGGGCAGCCAGTCGAGTAGTCAGAACGATTTCAGCAAAGTGTTGGACATTATTCAGGGTCGTGTAAGTTTAATAAGTTAAGGATTACTTTAAAGTTCGAGTTCGATAAACGCATGTGCATGTACAGTAACCGTTTCGAATAAATTTCAGCTCGAATGCTGCGGTATAGACAACTTTACTGACTTCTACTCGGCTAGTCAGTGGAATCGAACCTATTACCTATCGTCCGAGTCGAGATATGTCAGTGAGTTCAGATCTGCACACTTTTTCCTCTCTGAGACCCAATGCTCCTTTTAAGTATTGAAGCTGATCCTATATCAAGGTGATGAAGCTGATCCTATATTAAGGTGATGAAGCTAATCCTATATTAAGGTGATGAAGCTTATCCTATATCAAGGTGATGAAGCTGATCCTATATTAAGCTGATGAAGCTGATTCTATATTAAGGTGATGAAGCTGATCCTATATTAAGGTGATGAAGCTGATCCTATATTAGGGTGATGAAGCTGATTCTATATTAAGGTGATGAAGCTGATCCTATATTATGGCGATGAAGCTGATCCTATATTAGGGTGATGAAGCTGATTCTATATTAAGATGATGAAGCTGATCCTATATTATGGCGATGAAGCTGATCCTATATTAAGGTGATGAAGCTGATCGTTTATTAGGGTGATGAAGCTGATCCTATATTAAGGCGATGAAGCTGATCCTATATTAAGGTGGTGAAGCTGATCCTACATGTATATTAAGGTGGTGAAGCTGATCGTATATTAGGGTGATGAAGCTGATCGTTTATTAGGGTGATGAAGCTGATCGTTTATTAGGGTGATAAAGCTGATCCTATATTAAGGTGATGAAGCTGATCCTATATTAATGCGATGAAGCTGATCCTATATTAAGGAGATAAAGCTGATCCTATATTAAGGTGGTGAAGCTGATCCTACATGTATATTAAGGTGGTGAAGCTGATCGTTTATTAGGGTGATGAAGCTGATCGTTTATTAGGGTGATGAAGCTGATCGTTTATTAGGGTGATAAAGCTGATCCTATATTAAGGTGATGAAGCTGATCCTATATTAAGGTGATGAAGCTGATCTTATATTAAGGTGATGAAGCTGATCCTTTATTAAGGTGGTGAAGCTGATCGTTTATTAGGGTGATGAAGCTGATCGTTTATTAGGGTGATGAAGCTGATCCTATATTAAGGTGATGAAGCTGATCCTATATTAAGGTGATGAAGCTGATCCTATATTAAGGTGATGAAGCTGATCCTTTATTAAGTAGATGAAGCTGATCCTTTATTAGGGTAATGAAGCTGATCCTATATTAAGGTGATGAAGCTGATCCCATTGTATAATGCATTTGAGCCTAACAGGTAATGGAGTTAATCCCATCAAGTAGAACCACAGTTTATTATAGAAATCTGTAGGCCAAAAAACCTTCACGCGTCAATCAGAATCAAGCAGCAAATCCCTAAACTTAAACACGCCACCATATTGCAGCACTAGTGGCTCCCCTATCCTGCTGTCAGCTCAGCATGACCACATTTGAACCAGTCGACAAGAATTGCACCTACAATCCTACGCCAAGCAACAGTAACTACATGAAAAGTTGCTACGGTAAACTGTGGGACATCCTGACAACATACGCTAATGTTGTCATGACTGGCATGGCCATTACAGCCGCTATCACGGTGAGAGCGTTTCAAATATTGAGTTCGAGTATAGCATAGTGACACTGAAACTGCTCAAAACTGTCAGTATGTGATACAAATACTCATGAAATATTGGTGATTAGTAATATGATGATTCTTGTGCTGACATTTATGCTTTAGTTGGTGTCTGTCTGTCTGTCTGTCTGTCTGTCTGTCTGTGTCTGTCTGTCTGCCTTTCTGTCTGTCTGTCTGTCTGTCTGTCTGTCTGCCTTTCTGTCTGTCTGTCTGTCTGTCCGACTGTCTGTTTGCCTGTCTGTCTGTCTGTCTGTCTGCCTTTCTGTCTGTCTGTCTGTCTGTCCGACTGTCTGTTTGCCTGTCTGTCTGTCTGTCCGACTGTCTGTTTGCCTGTCTGTCCGTCTGTCCGACCGTCTGTTTGCCTGTCTGTCTGTCTGTCCGACTGTCTGTTTGCCTGTCTGTCCGTCTGTCCGACTGTCTGTTTGCCTGTCTGTCTGTCTGTCTGTCTGTCCGACTGTCTATTTGCCTGTCTGTCCGTCTGTCCGACTGTCTGTTTGCCTGTCTGTCTGTCTGTCCGACTGTCTGTTTGCCTGTCTGTCCGTCTGTCCGACTGTCTGTTTGCCTGTCTGTCTGTCTGTCCGACTGTCTGTTTGCCTGTCTGTCTGTCTGTCCGACTGTCTGTTTGCCTGTCTGTCCGTCTGTCCGACTGTCTGTTTGCCTGTCTGTCTGTCTATCCGACTGTCTGTTTGCCTGTCTGTCCGTCTGTCCGACTGTCTGTTTGCCTGTCTGTCTGTCTGTCCGACTGTCTGTTTGCCTGTCTGTCCGTCTGTCCGACTGTCTGTTTGCCTGTCTGTCTGTCTGTCTGTCCGACTGTCTATTTGCCTGTCTGTCTGTTTGTCTGTCTGCTTCTCTCTCTCTTTCTCTGTCTTTCAATTTGTTTAAAATTTTATGCCATTTTCACTGTTTCACGCGCTGATATATATTCCAGGGATGCATAGCGGCTCTGGCCATAATCATGCTCTGCTATCATATCAAGAACGACGTGACGCCAATCTAAATGAAGAGAGAACGACGTCCGCAAGTGATTTGATTGGAGTGGGAAAATACTACTAACAGAATTCCCTATGGCAACTAATGCAATGATGAATAATTACAAATTAGTGTTGCTTTCGTCAGCCAAGTTGAGAATTATAACAAAAGCAATCTGAATCATATTTTAATAATTGTGCCGACAAGAAAATGATTCCATTATAAAATTCTATAATTGCCCGTGTGTCTGTTGTCTTTCTGTCCATCTGTCAGTCTGTTTTTTCTGGTTTTTTTAGACACGAGCCACAGTAATTCAAGAATAAAGTTCGCCCTCAGACAGCTGTTCTTCGACATCCGTTGGCAAAGCAGAATAGTCACCCTGGCGCGCTTTAAGCGACATTGTCACACAACCGGTGAGAGGCATTACTGCCCATTCCGCCGACTCCCCTGAGCAGGCACACAAGCCCGTGGATACGTACGCAGTCATACGCACAGGCACACACTCACACAGGAGTGTACAGCGGCCCCAAACTTTTTTGTATCGTCTGCGAACAGGCCACTACATGCTAATGTCCTTTCAGACCATAGACATCATGTCTTCAAGACCATAGACTATAGTGGAACCACTCGTATGCAGTCGAGGTGCGTGTAAACATAGACAACTGCTTGGGACCGATAAAACCCGTCATATCGTAACAGGTATCCCTACATCCCCAAAATTATTGTTTTTGTGAAATAGTCCGTTGCATATACTTTCTATTATGTAGATTTTCTCTTTTAGATAAAATATTTATCAACTTTTTAGAAAAACACATTTTATGACACATCTTTTGTTTTCTATTCATTCCTAAGATAAAAAACTCAAAGTGCAGATACAATGCTCTCATGTTTCAATTTTTGTTTTGATGTTTGTATTTCGCAGTTAATTACCATCAGTTTCCAGTGACTAACCCGTACTACTGCTGACTAATAAATCATAGATGTTTATGCATATTTACAAAAATTTCTTTCGAAGAAAGGCCAGCCGATTGCTCCGCGTATAATTTCATAATGGATCTTTGAAGAAATAGAGGAAAGAGAAGAGAGGAGAGAGAAGACAAGAGAGGAGAGGAGAAAAGAAAGATGACAGTAAAGGAGAGAGGAGAGGAGAGAGATGAAAGGAGATGAGAGAGAAGAGAGAGAAGAGGAGAGAGAAGAGAGGAGAGGAGAAAAGAGATGAGGAAGGAGAGAAGAGAGGAAAGGAGAGAAGAAGAGATAAGGAAAGAGATGAGACAAGAGAGAAGAGAGATGAGAGAGAGAAGAGATGAGAGGAGAGGAGAGAGAAGAGAGGAGAGGGGAGAGAAGAGGGAAGAGAAGAGTGAGAGATGATAAGATAATACAAAATTGAAACATCAGATAGGCAACTAAGGTTTACCGGTCGAATTAGCAGTATGATACACATTATTATTTACATCGACTACCTACTGTCTAAATCTTCCTTGAATTAAAACGACACAAAAAGACACAATTGAAGTTTTCTTATTACGCATGCACGGCGCGAGCAAATGATTTATTTAATTAACGGCTATTAACTAAATTTAAAATTGAACCGAACAGTGAAAAGACATAGATTTTCATATAGTACAGGCGTGCACTGGATGACATAATAGGCGGCACAATTATATTCAAATCCATGCAACTTTATTAGTCAAGCTGGCCCACTTCTGGCCTCCTTTGGGATGGAGAAAGTCATGTGACTTTTTATATCCTTATCAGATGCTTCGCCTTTCTCGATTTTCTCCTTGAACAGGTCGTATTCGCGCTTCCTGACAAAGTGATCAATCTGAGGATCCAATAGGGGGCGTCGGGTTTATGCTTGATACCTTATCACACCTTTGAGTGATCTCCAATTACACCTGTGAGTGATCCGCAATCACACCTGTGAGTGATCCCCAATTACACCTGTGAGTGATCCCCAATCACACCTGTGAGTGATCCCCAATCACACCTGTGAGTGATCCCCAATTACACCTGTGAGTGATCCCCAATCACACCTGTGAGTGATCCCCAATCACAACTGTGAGTTATCTCGAATGACACCTGTGAATGATCTTTAATGAAACCTGTGTGATTCCCAATCACAACTGTGAGTTATCCCAAATGACACCTGTGAATGATCGTTAATGACACCTGTGAGCGATATTTAATGACACATGTGAATGATCTTTAATGATACCTGCGAATGATCTTTAATGACACCTGTGAATGATTTAAATGACACCTGTGAGCGATATTTAATGACACCTGTGAATGATCTTTGATTACACCTGCGAGCGATCCCTAAAGACACCCGTGAGTGCTCCCCAAAGCTCTATAACACTCACCCATTGCCTCGGACAGGCATTATGAAACTCTGCCAGCTCTTTGGAGCATCTGTTGGCCTTGCCTGTGCCGGACTCGCGACCGCTCTCCAGACAGGCCCAATAGGCATCTCTCGCGTGCCAGCATTTCTCACGTTCAGATTTGAGCAGCAACTTGCGGCCGACTCCGCTGTCTGATTTTGCCATTGCGGCTTAGGGCAGGCTGTGGCTGGGGTTGCTTTGGGTTGGCCGGCTTTTGCGGCACTGAAAATCAGTATAGACCTTTGTTGTTGAGTGGTTGCTAATGTCTAATTTTGTTATCTGCACTCTCTTGTTTGTTTGATATAACGGCACTTTAAATGACTGTCCGTGCTAGTTCTTTGCTCATGTCTGTCTGCGTGTCTGCCTGTCTCGCTGTGTGTCTGTTCTCTCTGTGTGTCTGTCTGTGTGTCTGCCTGTCTGCTCGCTTTGTGTGTCTGTTCTCTCTGTGTGTCTGTCTGTGTGTCTGCCTGTCTGTTTGCTCTGTGTGTCTGTTCTCTCTGTGTGTCTGTCTGTGTGTCTGTTCTCTCTGTGTGTCTGCCTGTCTGCTCGCTCTGTGTGTCTGCCTGTCTGCTCGCTTTGTGTGTCTGTTCTCTCTGTGTGTCTGTCTGTGTGTCTGCCTGTCTGCTCGCTCTGTGTCTGTTCTCTCTGTGTGTCTGCCTGTCTGCTCGCTCTGTGTGTCTGTTCTCTCTGTGTGTCTGCCTGTCTGCTCGCTCTGTGTGTCTGCCTGTCTGCTCGCTTTGTGTGTCTGTTCTCTCTGTGTGTCTGTCTGTGTGTCTGCCTGTCTGCTCGCTCTGTGTGTCTGTTCTCTCTGTGTGTCTGCCTGTCTGCTCGCTCTGTGTGTCTGCCTGTCTGCTCGCTTTGTGTGTCTGTTCTCTCTGTGTGTCTGTCTGTGTGTCTGCCTGTCTGCTCGCTCTGTGTGTCTGTTCTCTCTGTGTGTCTGCCTGTCTGCTCGCTCTGTGTGTCTGCCTGTCTGCTCGCTTTGTGTGTCTGTTCTCTCTGTGTGTCTGTCTGTGTGTCTGCCTGTCTGCTCGCTCTGTGTCTGTTCTCTCTGTGTGTCTGCCTGTCTGCTCGCTCTGTGTCTGTTCTCTCTGTGTGTCTGCCTGTCTGCTCGCACTGTGTGTCTGCCTGTCTGCTAGCTCTGTGTGTCTGTCTGTGTATCTGCCTGTCTGCTCGCTCTGTGTCTGTTCTCTCTGTGTGTCTGTCTGTGTGTCTGCCTGTCTGCTCGCTCTGTGTGTCTGTTCTCTCTGTGTGTCTGCCTGTCGGCTCGCTCTGTGTGTCTGTCTGTGTGTCTGCCTGTCTGCTCGCTTTGCGTGTCTGTTCTCTCTGTGTGTCTGCCTGTCTGCTCGCTCTGTGTGTCTGTTCTCTCTGTGTGTCTGCCTGTCTGCTCGCTCTGTGTGTCTG
This sequence comes from Macrostomum lignano, assembly GCA_002269645.1. NCBI lineage: Eukaryota > Metazoa > Platyhelminthes > Macrostomidae > Macrostomum > Macrostomum lignano. The sequence continues at coordinate 443,617 of NIVC01000212.1, read as the reverse complement.
TCCTCTCTGTCTGTCTGTCTGTCTGCCTGTCTGTCTGTCTGTCTGTCTGTCTGTCTGTCTGCGGGTCGGGCAAAACAGTCAAGACTCACTATTTGCTTTAAACACAGGAAATTAATTCAGAAGGAGAATAAAAATTAGAATTTTATTGAAGCAAAAAACAGCTATAAAAATTGTACCTCGTTCAAGTCGAGCAAAAAATGAATCATAATAGATAGAATTAAAATAGTTAATGCGGTGGATTTAATAGTTAAAATAGGGCATGCGAGATTATAACAATTGCCTGGGGCCAGTGTTACACCACTTGATTTTGAAATATTGAGGGAAGAATTACTTTTAGGCAATTTAGAATAAAAAAGTTCTGAAACACAACAATTAAAATCTATTTAATTACTACAGACTACACACTAGACATTATTTAGTAAATTCCAAAACACATTTACACACACTGAAGTAACTCCAATTTTCAACAAAGTTAAACAATTCATGTAAATGTAATAGGGGTTAAAAATCGAAACAGCTAACTATTTTCTGGCAAGCTTTACAGAGAGTTGAACCGTCCACCTGACTAAGAAAAATCGACAAGATAAAAATTATAACCGCCTGTCAGTGACAATTTGACTGTCTATAGTGACAATTTGTAAAAATTTGACTGTCAGTGACAATTTGACTGCCAGTGACAATTTGACTGTCAGTGACAATTCGACTGTCAGTGACAATTCGACTGTCTATAGTGACAATTCGACTGTCTAGTGACAATTTGACTGTCAATAGTGACAATTTGACTGTCAATAGTGACAATTTGACTGTCTATAGTGACAATTTGACTGTCAATAGTGACAATTTGACTGTCAGTGACAATTTGACTGTCAGTGACAATTTGACTGTCTATAGTGACAATTTGACTGTCAATAGTGACAATTTGACTGTCAGTGACAATTTGACTGTCAGTGACAATTTGACTGTCTATAGTGACAATTTGACTGTCAATAGTGACAATTTGACTGTCAGTGACAATTTGACTGTCAGTGACAATTTGACTGTCTATAGTGACAATTTGACTGTCAATAGTGACAATTTGACTGTCTATAGTGACAATTTGACTGTCAATAGTGACAATTTGACTGTCTATAGTGACAATTTGACTGTCTATAGTGACAATTTGACTGTCAGTGACAATTTGACTGTCTATAGTGACAATTTGACTGCAGTGACAATTCGACTGTCTATAGTGACAATTTGACTGTAACCCTGACCTTCAACCAGATGATTCGATAGTGAAATGTCACTATCGCAATAAAAAATATTAATTTATCAAGCACTGGAATACAGAATAATGTTTATGACAGGGAATTCGGCTGAGTCTATAGTAGTTAATCGATTAATTGGATGTTCCTTGAGCTCGGAAGTCTGTTAGGATCTGAGAGATTTATAGGCCCTTATTAAAGTATAATTTTTGACCATCAGAATAGCCTCTAGCTTTGAGTTTGGCGTACTCAGGCTCGTCAAAGCGCTTCAGCTGTTGCAGCGACACGGAGCTGAGGGTTGGAGAAATTAATAGAGAATTTAAGAGTCCGGTTATAAATTATTACTAGGGAATGAGCAATGACCTGATAGAGTTTCTAAGAAATAACAGTTAACATGTATTCTGACTAGGGATTCAAGGGGCGATTCAGGGGCCATTCTCATAGATGTTTCAGGGCCGATTCTCATGGATGATTCAGGGGCGATTCTGATGGATGGTTCAGGGGCGATTCTCATGGATGGTTCAGGGGCGATTCTCATGGATGGTTCAGGGCGGATTCTCATGGCTGGTTCAAAGCCGATTCTCATGGATGGTTCAGAGCCGATTCTCATGGATGGTTCAGGGGCGATTCTCATGGATGGTTCAGGGGCGATTTTTATGGATGGTTCAGGGGCGATTCTCATGGATGGTTCAGGGGCGATTCTCATGGATGATTCAGGGGCGATTCTGATGGATGGTTCAGGGGCGATTCTCATGGATGATTCAGGGGCGATTCTCATGGATGGTTCAGAGCCGATTCTCATGGATGGTTCAGGACCGATTCTCATGGATGATTCAGGGCCGATTCTCATGGATGATTCAGGGCCGATTCTCATGGATGATTCAATGCCGATTCTCATGGATGATTCAGGGGCGATTCTCATGGATTATTCAGGGGTGATTCCCATGGATGATTCAGGGGCGATTCTCATGGATGGTTCAGGGCCGATTCTAATGGATGATTCAAGGCCGATTCTCATAGACCCTAACTTACAATATAGGGTCACGAACTGCATCTGAATAACTCACCTGTTTTGGGGAAAAATGGCACACCCAGTCGGCACCATGAACAGCAGGCTTGAATTGAGAAAAAACATTTAGACTCAAATGTTATGAATCAATACAAAAGCTAAACTATACATTAACAGCAGCAGCCACAGGCACTCACAAGCTGCCAATAAACAGCGTCTGCAGTGGAGCGTCCAGGACCGCTCGGCGCCTGGCAAACCAACGGGCTGTCTCCAGACGATCCATGATGAACGGCGTCACCACTGCGAGGATTTATGAGCGCGGGTTAAACACATGGACTACTAGGGTCGGCTGGATTGGACACCTAGACCATGTAAAAGATGTATGGCTAAAAGATAGCCGAATTTCTGGTTAGATATCTGGACTGATAGGTTAGGTAGAGTACATGGACTGCTAGGCTAGATAGAGTATATAGACTACTAAGTCAGATATCTGGACTGTTAGGTTATGTAGAGTACACGGACTGCTAGGCTAGATAAAGTACATGGACTATTAGGTCAAATATCTAGACTGTTAGGTTAGAAACCTGGATTGCTAGGTTAGAAACCTGGATTGCTAGGTTAGAAACCTGGATTGCTAGGTTCGGGTACCTGAACTGCAAGGAAACATTTTGGTACACAATGCCTATGCAGCAGAAGCAACTACATGTAGGTCTATATGGAAATTTTTGGTTTCCATGACTACTCACGCATTCCCGGCGCAGCAATGGTGATACGCGACGTGACGACCTGACCGATGCCTTTGCAAGCGGCGTACTGGAAAATTGGATTGGAAGATTGCACAAACACACTGAGCCTATGTACATCTCGGATGTCCTATCAGACTGGACCCTATGTACATCTGGAAGTGCTGCAAGTTAAGCAGAGCTGGTCGCGGTTAGTAGGGCCACACCTACCAGGCAGTGAGCATGAAACTTACCCGAGACGTGCCAACCTGATTTCCGTTCTCATCCTTGACCTGCACTCCTTGCAGCAGTTCAGCCTGTCGCATCAGCGGCAGATTAACCAAATTAGCTGCGGCAACAGCAACGAACGGTACGAATCGTTGGGCAAACGGAGGCGCTCGTTTAGCCAGGAAAGCTTTGAGCCCGAGAGACACGGCAATGGCAGAGCCGGTGGCGCTTGTGTAAGCAATCATCAGCTGCTGACTGGTGATGCCCGAGTTGGCATTCCTGTTGGTGTAGTTCACCAGAGCGTTGAACGACTGGTTCACCCACTGCCAGAATACTACCTGGATTAAAGGCGGTTTGCTGTCATTAATGATTAAAGAGTTCAAGCACCTATTAACAGCAGTGCAATGGCGTCTTCACTAATAAGTCGTTTGAAAAAGGAGCGCATTCCTATTTTGGTGACCAATTTTTTTATGTAAAGCCTAAATTGCCAGTCTCAGGAAACAGAATGCAAGAGAAGAGCAAGGGGCTTTTTAGGGAAAGAAAATAGCCAGACAGACAGACGGATAGACAGACAGACAGACAGATATAGACAGACAGACAGATAGACAGACAGACAGACAGACAGACAGGCAGTCAGACAGACAAACAGACACACGGACAGACAGACAGACAGACAGACAGGCAGTCAGACAGACAGACACACGGACAGACAGGCAGTCAGACAGACAGACAGACAGACAGACAGACAGGCAGACAGACAGACAGACACACGGACAGACAGACAGACAGACAGACAGACAGGCAGACAGACAGACAGACACACGGACAGACAGACAGACAGACAGAAAAACAGACAGACAGGCAGGCAGATAGTGAGAGCAGCTACCCCAGACAAGAGAGGTCAGCTCAAAGTCTCACCTGAGCGGTAGTCCTATAGAAGGCCATCAGGGCTCCGGTCAGCGCCATACCGCCGGGCACCTGGAAGCTCATCCTGCCAACCAGATTCTGCAGCTCGCCAGAGTCAGGATGATAGGCGCTCTCGAACAGCTGTTTCGCCCGAATCAACTCGGCTTCGGGCACCGTGCGCGGATCCACAGCGCCAGAGCGGCAGGCCAAGATGAGGTCGCGGCTCGCTTCCAGCTTGGCCCGGCTGGCGAACACGGAGCGCGGATCGGTGAGCCAGGCGAAATGACGCAACCGGCCCCAGAAGGTGCTCTGGTCCCATAGCGGCTTGTTCACGTCGGTTATGGAGTGCATTCTGATGCGCTGGATTTGCTGTTGATTTATAAAGCTGAAATTCCCATTCCGCTAACTTCTGAGATTCCTGGCTCACACACCCGCTCACACGGGGTGTACAGCGGCTCTGACTTCTAATGGATGGTCAGACATGTGTCTTGGGGGGGGGGGATCGTGGCGAAAGAGTCAGACGCGTTAACCGCTGAGCTTAGGGAAATTCTATTTAAAGTTAAAACAAAACAAAAAAGAAATCAACAAAGCCAAGCCAAAAACTAACTGGTTTTTACAAAAATGCACAGCAGTTCGTTTGCTAGAAAGATCTCAATTACGTCTTTTATATACTTTTGCAACAGCAAAAAAAAACAATAGAAATTGGCTGTAAATGCGCGATTGAAATCATATATACTCGTAGTTTACTAAAGCATAATTGATGATTATCGTCTCAACCACGGAGACCTTCATATGTACCCTTAAAAAGAAGGCTACGACTGTCAACCTCATTCAAAATGTACCTTTAAAATAAAATCTACCCTCTAGTTTAGTGACCTTCAGGTGTAACTTTATTTAGATTTGTGACCTCATATATTGACCCCAAGCTCGTTGACCTTTAAGTGTACCCTTCAAGATGAAGCTAGCTCTTCCAAGCTCGTTGACCTTTAAGTGTACCCTTCAAGATGAAGCTAGCCCTTCCAAGCTCGTTGACTTTCAAGTGTACCCTTTAAGATGAAGCTAGCTCTTTCAAGCTCGTTGACCTCTAAGTGTACCCTTCCTCAGTTTAATGACCTTTAAGTGTACTTTTTTAAGGTGAAACTAACCCCCACAAGCTCTGTGACCTTCAAGTTTACCCTTCAAAGTGAAGCTTCATCAAACAAAAGCCAACGCCACCAAGCACTCAGCTCAAATTTCCAACCAATCCGTCTCGACGAAACAATTCAACTTTGATGCCGTCGTTTAATACGACATCCGCTTTGCCGCTAGACGCAACAACGTCTCTGGCCGAGTGCGAGCTCAGCAAAGTGGTCACCGACTGTCCGTTGAACGGTTTCGGCGTCTGGAGCCGCAGCACCCGGCCGTAGGTTGACAGCCATTTTACCAATCGATAATCTGTCCCGCTATCCGACAGGTTGCTTAGCAACAGTTTATTGTCATCGCCTAGAAGCCGGTGCTGTTGGTTGCTGCTGTAGTCGGTGACTTCAACTTCGATGCCGCGGTGCCGCAGGCGAGCCAGCAGCTGTCTTGGTGTCGCGCCGGCTCGCGAATCGACAACGGCGTAGCACTGGCGACGATGTCGATCAACAGACACGTCCATCAGGTCGTCGAGAAAGTCTCGGCCGAACAGCAGTCGGACAGCGTCGGCCCGGGTTCGAGTCGCGGCTGGCGGCAGGTTGGACAGGCGCAGCAGAGCCAAGCCGGTCTCCGGTCGGACAAGCCGCAGTCGGCAGTCGTCGAGATCAAAGCGACCAATCGATAGGGCCAATTCGGCATTTGCGGCAAGATCAAAGGCAACTAGCCAGCCGGTGGAGTCGGTGTCAAGACAGAGTACCTGACCGAAACGACTTTGAAGAGCTTCGATTAGGCGCGATTTAAGATGCACGTCTGGAAGTGGATAATGATGAGGGCGTGTAGTTTTTATAACTAATGGCACTTATGGTTAGTTATGGCAGCGTGATCAGAGTGTTTGGAATCTAATCGAGTTAAGATTTAAAGTCAAGTAGCGGCTAAGTAGCGGCAAGATTAAACCCACTAAATTATACATGTAGTAGCGGCAAGATTAAAGTGCATTTGGGTCTAATAGCGGCAAGATCAAAGTGCATTTGGGTCTAGTAGCGGCAAGATCAAAGTACATGTGGGTCTAATAGCGGCAAGATCAAAGTACATGTGGGTCTAGTAGCGGCAAGATCAAATTACATTTGGGTCTAGTAGCGGCAAGATCAAAATGCATTTGGGTCTAATAGCGGCAAGATCAAAGTACATTTGGGTCTAATAGCGGCAAGATCAAAGTGCATTTGGGTCTAGTAGCGGCAAGATCAAAGTGCATTTGGGTCTAATAGCGGCAAGATCAAAGTACATGTGGGTCTAGTAGCGGCAAGATCAAAGTACATTTGGGTCTAGTAGCGGCAAGATCAAAATGCATTTGGTCTAATAGCGGCAAGATCAAAGTACATTTGGGTCTAATAGCGGCAAGATCAAAGTGCATTTGGGTCTAGTAGCGGCAAGATCAAAGTACATGTGGGTCTAATAGCGGCAAGATCAAAGTGCATTTGGGTCTAGTAGCGGCAAGATCAAAGTGCATTTGGGTCTATTAGCGGCAAGATCAAAGTGCATGTGGGTCTAGTAGCGGCAAGATCAAAGTGCATTTGGGTCTATTAGCGGCAAGATCAAAGTGCATTTGGGTCTAGTAGCGGCAAGATCAAAGTGCATTTGGGTCTAGTAGCGGCAAGATCAAAGTGCATTTGGGTCTAGTAGCGGCAAGATCAAAGTGCATTTGGGTCTATTAGCGGCAAGATCAAAGTGCATGTGGGTCTAGTAGCGGCAAGATCAAAGTAAAACTCACCGCCAGCTGACGCAGAATCGTGGCCTTCATAAGTCGCACACTTTTCCTCGTCAATGATCTTTACCCAGCCGGCAGTTCGCGGCAGCCCGTGCTTTGGTTGCGTCAACAGAATTTGGCAGCTCTCGCCAAATATTGAACTCGGTAGTTGCAGCAGCTTGCCAACCAGGTGGTTCAGCGATTTGCGACAAGATTCTTCGACGTCTAGGTCGAAGAAAAAACAGCGACATTGGGCAAAGTTTAGCGGTACCTAAATTTTGGAACGCAAGAAAATGCAAGTTAGGTTTAGGTGGGTATACGTTCGTAACTACGATCGTACTAATTTACTTACCTTGAAAATCATAACAGTACTGGCGTGGGGAATCCTAAATTTGAGAATAGGGAAATATCCCAGTTAAGAATAGGGGAAATATCTAACTTTAAGAATAGGGGAAATATCCCACTTTAAAATAGGGAAAAGTCCCATTTTGAGAATTGGGGAAATATCCCACATACAGAGTAGGGAAAATCCCTTTTTGAGGATAGAAAATATCTTATTTTGAGAATAGGGGAAATATCCCAAATTCAATGAGGCCAACGCACCTTAAGCCGCAGAAGCCGTCCGCATCCAAGGCCGTTCAGCCAGTCAGTCAGCGCCGCTTGCACTGCCGTCGACTTGGCCGCCGTCTCCGCCAACGCCTCCGACATGTCGGATGTCGTTTCAGCGATGAACTGTCGCGCCGTAGGCGGCAGCGACTCCAGCGAGAGAAAAACCGGACACTGTACGCCAGCCACCGTCAGCAGGGAGCCGACAAGGCGACGCTGTACCGACATTTCGACGCTACATTCAACGTCGTCGACTAGCTCAGTCACGGTGGCCATTGCTTCGTCCTTGAATGGTAGAAAGCAGCGCAAGACGCGACAGCCGCGCTGACGCAGCGCCTCAGCGACGTCCTCGACGCTGGTACCAAACGGAAGATTTTTCACAGTCAGCTGCACAGTCGAGGCCGGAAGCGAGGACCGGCCAAGCTCGATGCCGACTTCCGTTTGACCTTCATTGAGTAATCTGTAGCGCCGACCGACCAGAGCGAGGGCGGAGTTTGACAATTCCGCCGGCAGGGCCACTTCGACAAGGCCGGCGCCGATGCGGCGAGTTGCTAAGCAACGGAGGTTCGACTTAATCGACTGATGCTTGAGTAGTCGCTCTAGGCAGCTGAGTGCCGAGTCGGGCGTGAGAAGTCCGCCGCGTGGGACAGAGAGAAGCAGGCAGATGCCGCCTGATGGTACGAACCCGTCCGTGTGGAAGGATGGGGCTGGGGAGTGAGCGGATGTGGTTAAGGAGGGAGCGGATGAAGTTGGGTAGGGAGCGGATGAAGTTGGGTAGGGAGCGGATGAAGTTGGGTAGGGAGCGGATGAAGTTGGGTGGGGAGCGGATGAAGTTGGGGAGGGAGCGGGTGTAGTTGGGGAGGGAGCGGATGAAGTTGGGTGGGGAGCGGATGAAGTTGGGTAGGGAGCGGATGAAGTTGGGTAGGGAGCGGATGAAGTTGGGGAGGGAGCGGATGAAGTTGTTGAGGGAGCGGGTGTAGTTGGGGAGGGAGCGGATGTAGTTGGGGAGGGAGCGGATGCGATTGGGAAGGGAGCGGATGCG
>NIVC01000212.1:245000-430000 GCA_002269645.1 Macrostomum lignano | reverse complement strand
TGAAGTAGCGAGCATTGAATTTGAAGCAAATATGAGAGCAAAGCTGAGAGAGTGACGGAGTTTCACTGAGTGCTAGCTGAGGGAGTGACAGGGAGTCTGAGTGCTAGCTGAGAGAGTGACAGGGAGTCTCACTGAGTGACAGCTGGGAGTGACAGGGAGTTTCACTGAGTGACAGCTGAGAGAGTGACAGGGAGTCTGAGTGCTAGCTGAGAGAGTGACAGAGAGTTCCACTGAGTGACAGCTGAGAGAGTGACAGGGAGTCACGCTGAGTGACAGCTGAGAGAGTGACAGGGAGTCTCACTGAGTGACAGCTGAGAGAGTGACAGGGAGTTTCACTGAGTGACAGCTGAAAAAGTGACAGGGAGTCTCACTGAGTGACAGCAGAGAGAGTGACAGGGAGTCGCACTGAGTGACAGCTGAAAAAGTGACAGGGAGTCTCACTGAGTGACAGCAGAGAGAGTGACAGGGAGTCGCACTGAGTGACAGCTGAAAAAGTGACAGGGAGTCTCACTGAGTGACAGCAGAGAGAGTGACAGGGAGTTTCACTGAGTGACAGCAGAGAGAGTGACAGGGAGTCTCACTGAGTGACAGCAGAGAGAGTGACAGGGAGTCGCACTGAGTGACAGCTGAAAAAGTGACAGGGAGTCACGCTGAGTGACAGCTGAGAGAGTGACAGGGAGTCTCACTGAGTGACAGCAGAGAGAGTGACAGGGAGTTTCACTGAGTGACAGCTGAAAAAGTGACAGGGAGTCTCACTGAGTGAAAGCAGAGAGAGTGACAGGGAGTCACGCTGAGTGACAGCTGAGAGAGTGACAGGGAGTTTCACTGAGTGACAGCTGAAAAAGTGACAGGGAGTCACGCTGAGTGACAGCTGAGAGAGTGACAGGGAGTCACGCTGAGTGACAGCTGAGAGAGTGACAGGGAGTTTCACTGAGTGACAGCTGAAAAAGTGACAGGGAGTCACGCTGAGTGACAGCTGAGAGAGTGACAGGGAGTTTCACTGAGTGACAGCTGAAAAAGTGACAGGGAGTCGCACTGAGTGACAGCTGAGAGTGACAAGGAGTTTCACCGAGTCTATAACACGAAAAATCACATTTGTACTTTAATAAAAAAGAACTTCAAAGTAGAAAAAGTAAATCTTGAAAATCAACAGGATAATAAATTGCGATTGTAATTCTACTAATATATTTCACTAACGTTTTACATTTAATTACTAAGCTACTAAAATGCAGGAGCCTTAAATCTTTCTACTGAATTCACGATGGAGGAGGCGCCACACCGCTCTGAAGTATATCGGCCACAACTTTCGCGGCCACAGTTCTATCAACAGTATACTCTGCAGCCTCCATAAACAGCGCCAGGAACCGCTCTTCAATCACCGAGGCTTTCTTAGAATTGCCACGCAATTTGAATTTGCCATACTTGACCAGCTGGTCGAGATTTTTGCTAGCAATATCTTGGCGATGAAAGAATTGAGAAAATCTGCTGGCTACCTCAGTCGGATTGCGAGTTAGAAACCAGTTGAGTCGCTGGACCTCAGCCAGGGGATCCATACTTGGCTGGGCGAACATCCGTTCTAATAACCGTTCGCCAACCTCTTCGCTAATCATTGCGCAATCCACTGCCAGGCTGAGAAAGGCGCCAAACGACTCAACGCTGATACCGGAATCCTCAGCGGCGGCGGATTCGCCTAGTAAACGGAAACAGTTGCCAAGGAAACAGTGAACGAACCAGCGGCCCAGGTGGGGAGAGGTTACTGGCCTGGACAACTTAGCAGCTGTCACGGCGGCATCCAGATAGCGCCAATCAGCCAGGGGTCTGGCGGCCACCACCGAGGAGGCCAGGTGCTGATAGGAGAAACCCAACTCCTGCCGAAGCCTTCGACGCAGACCCGGCGGCAGCTGGTCGGGCGGCGGCAGGTCGACGGAGGCCGCCGGCAGCAGGTCGGATGGGAAGAGCGGCGGCAGGTTCGGCTCCGGCATGAACCGGTAGTCCTGGACTCGCTCCTTGTCGCGCATGCTCACGCTGCGGCCTGTGGCGTCGTCGGCTAAGGCTCGGGTCTCGTTGATCACCTGCCGGATTGAAGAGGGCCGTCAGCGGGTGTTGGGTTTTGAGGGATGAGGATCTGGGAGGCTAGCCTAGCAACTGAGGATCTGGGAGGCTAGCCTAGCAACTGAGGATCTGAGAGGCTGGCCCAGCAACTGATGATCTGGGAGGCTGGCCCAGCAACTGAGGATCTGGGAGGCTGGCCCAGCAACTGAGGATCTGGGAGGCTGGCCCAGCAGCTGAGGATCTGAGAGGCTGGCCCAGCAACTGATGATCTGGGAGGCTGGCCCAGCAACTGAGGATCTGGGAGGCTGGCCCAGCAACTGAGGATCTGGGAGGCTGGCCCAGCAGCTGAGGATCTGGGAGGCTGGCCCAGCAACTGAGGATCTGGGAGGCTGGCCCAGCAACTGAGGATCTGGGAGGCTGGCCCAGCAACTGAGGATCTGGGAGGCTGGCCCAGCAACTGAGGATCTGGGAGGCTGGCCTAGCAACTGAGGATCTGGGAGGCTGGCCCAGCAACTGATGATCTGGGAGGCTGGCCCAGCAACACTCACCTCCTCGCCAGCGTCCAGCACAGCAGCCTGTCTGGCCACCTCGAAATCGATGGCCCGGGCCAGCGCAGCCAAACTGTTGATATTCTTAATCTCAGTCCGAACGCCCAGACCCGAATCGCCAGCGGCAGGGGGCGCCGGTCGGCACGAGACGTTGGCGTCGACTCGCAAGGCGCCCTCGGCCAGACTGCCAGTGCAGGCGCCGAGGCAGCGGAGCAGGTCGACGAGCTCTCGAACGAATCCAGCCGCTTCAGCGCCGCAGGTGAGAGTTGGCCCGGTGATCAACTCCATCAGGGCCACGCCTGAGGATTGGGAGAATTGACAATTGGGAAGCTGTATTAGCTCGATGATTAGGACTTATCACGGAGATCATGAGACCGGGACTTATCACGGAGATCATGAGACCGGGACTTATCATTATCAAATGGATCATGAGACCGGGACTTATCAAAGGGGATCATGAGACCGAGACTTATCAAAGGGGATCATGAGACCGGGACTTATCAAAGGGGATCATGAGACCGGGACTTATCAAAGGGGATCATGAGACCGGGACTTATCAAAGGGGATCATGAGACCGAGACTTATCAAAGGGGATCATGAGACCGGGACTTATCAAAGGGGATCATGAGACCGGGACTTATCAAAGGGGATCATGAGACCGGGACTTATCAAAGGGGATCATGAGACCGGGACTTATCAAAGGGGATCATGAGACCGGGACATATCATTCTCAAAGGATCATGAGACCGAGAGTCTGGTTTGGAGGAACAGGGTATTGAACACAGGATACCTAATCTTACCGGCCCTATTAAGATCGATCAGGCTGAGCTGTCGCTCAGAATCGTGCAGACTTCGGCCGCTGTCCTGCTCTAACTGAAGCTGCACAATGTCAGCCACGGACTCGGCGATCGAGGTCGGGTCGTTATCGTCCGGCTGCCAGTAGAATTCCAGCCTGCCATGGTTGGCTAGGGGCCGGAAGTGCTGAGTGATCTGGTAGCCTGCCTAGTAGACAAAAGAGAAAAATGAAAGGAGCTAAGCTCGTATTTTATACGACAAGTCACGACAACAAATAAAGACTGACGCAGGCTTACAGGCATGTCCGCGTAGAAATAGTGCTTCCGGTCGAATGCTGAGACGTCGTTAATACGGCAGTTCAGTGCCAGGGCTGTTCTCAGGGCCAGCTCTACGCAGCGCTGGTTTAGTACCTGATGGGCGAGTTAATGAGAATTGACAAGGTTGGACATTGCATAGGCCGGCAGGCAGGCAGGCAGAAAGACAAACAGACATTAGGACAAACAGACAGAAACTAAGACAGACAGACACTAAGACAGACAGACAGACAGACAGAAAGGCTAATACAGACAGACAGCTGACTTACCGGCAGAGTGCCCGGTATGGCGGCATCAAACAGGCTGACCTGCGTATTAACAGGCATATTAAACGCTGTCGGAGACGCTGAGAACAGCTTCGATGCGCTCGAGATTTGCGCGTGAACCTCCAGGCCAATCACGCCCTGCCATAGTCGCTTTAAGCCGGACATTCTTCTTTGGATAGAGTCTGAGCAGCTTTTATCGGATTATGCTTACAAAAAATCCCCCATTAGCCACTATACTGAAACAATAATGTTGAATCGTTTCAAACATTTATTTTAATTAAAAAGACTATGTACCCAATTAAACTGTCACTAATTGCATTGAATTTTTTGATAGGCGCAGGGAGGGGGTAGTTGATTGGTGGGGAGTGAGGTGGGTGTCTAGCGGGGGTAGAAATAGAGATAAAGTTAGGATAGGCGAAGCGAGGAGTGGTTGTTTGGCGGGGAGTGAGGTGGGTGTCCAACGAGGGTGAAAATAGAAATCAAGTTAGGATGGGCGCAGCGAGGGGAAGCTGTTTGGCGTGGAGTGAGGTGGGTGTCCAACGAGGGTGGAATTAGAATTAAATTAAGTTAGGATGGGCGCAGCGAGGGGAAGCTGTTTGGCGTGGAGTGAGGTGGGTGTCCAACGAGGTTGGAATTAGAATTAAATTAAGTTAGGATGGGCGCAGCGAGGGGTAGCTGTTTGGCGTGGAGTGAGGTGGGTGTCCAACGAGGGTGGAATTAGAATTAAATTAAGTTAGGATGGGCGCAGCGAGGGGTAGCTGTTTGGCGTGGAGTGAGGTGGGTGTCCAACGAGGGTGGAATTAGAATTAAATTAAGTTAGGATGGGCGCAGCGAGGGTAGCTGTTTGGCGTGGAGTGAGGTGGGTGTCCAACGAGGGTGGAATTAGAATTAAATTAAGTTAGGATGGGCGCAGCGAGGGTAGCTGTTTGGCGTGGAGTGAGGTGGGTGTCCAACGAGGGTGGAATTAGAATTAAATTAAGTTAGGATGGGCGCAGCGAGGGGAAGCTGTTTGGCGTGGAGTGAGGTGGGTGTCCAACGAGGGTGGAATTAGAATTAAATTAAGTTAGGATGGGCGCAGCGAGGGGTAGCTGTTTGGCGTGGAGTGAGGTGGGTGTCCAACGAGGGTGGAATTAGAATTAAATTAAGTTAGGATGGGCGCAGCGAGGGGAAGCTGTTTGGCGTGGAGTGAGGTGGGTGTCCAACGAGGGTGGAATTAGAATTAAATTAAGTTAGGATGGGCGCAGCGAGGGTAGCTGTTTGGCGTGGAGTGAGGTGGGTGTCCAACGAGGGTGGAATTAGAATTAAATTAAGTTAGGATGGGCGCAGCGAGGGTAGCTGTTCGGCGTGGAGTGAGGTGGGTGTCCAACGAGGGTGGAATTAGAATTAAATTAAGTTAGGATGGGCGCAGCGAGGGGTAGCTGTTTGGCGTGGAGTGAGGTGGGTGTCCAACGAGGGTGGAATTAGAAATTAAGTTAGGATGGGCGAAGCGAGGGTAGCTGTTTGACGGGGGGTGAGGCGGGTGTCTAACGGAAGTTAAAATAGCTCAGATAAAGTTTGAATGGGCGCAACGGGGAGTGAGGTGGGTTAAAAATACTAGGCTTTAGCTTAAAAAGCACCATAAAATGATAAAAAACCATAAGCTGAATTCATTCATAAGATCAATAAATTTATTTCTTCAAAAAAGTACACAACAAACTTGCGCCTAAAATCATAATAAAATCAGTTTTGGCAAATATAAACTACCGTATAGATAAGATAGATCCGTAATGCAAAATTGGATTTCACAGCAGATAAGATAATGGAAAAAAGCACTAAACTCAGCTTGAAGGCAAAAACCTTCAATAAAAATCAATTATATAACGCACTAAAACTAATTAAAATATATATGGTGTATATAATCAAAAAGAAATCAATAATTTCAACATCACCAAACAATTTTAAGCACTCGTACCCACATGTATGGTGTGAACTCAAAAGATGAATTATAAAAAGTAATGCTTGATTTGTTTATGGACAAAAACCTTCCATTGATGGGTGTCCGCAAAAAGGGGGAATTACGCTCGTACGCTCAGTTTCAGCCAGTGAGTCAGTAGCCTTTCCGACCTGGGTCCTGGCTAGCCTTGAGTAGCCGACAACCGGCTGACTGCACCACACCAAAGGCGACTCCAGCTGGCACTAAAAGTGAATCTTTCTCGCCTAATCGCCTAGCTGTCGCTGTTTGACCTTTTTCAACGTAGAACGTCACCGAGCATTCTCCCACCAGTTGCAGCAGCCAGGTCTCGCAGTTGTACTCGACAAATTCTTGCCGACCATCGCTTCGACCGACAACTTCAACTAGAAACTGGTAGCCGCACTGGCTAGGAAAAACCTCCAAGGACGAGCTGCCATTCTTGACTTCAGCGTTGTCAAGTTCTTGTTGATGCTTGTCCAGCCAATCGGCCAAAGTGACCGGGGGCAGCGGCCGAAGCTCGGGCTTGTAGGCTACGGCTGCTGTGTCGGCATTGTCCGACGCAGACTTTTTCGGCTGTCCGGTACGGAACTCTTCGGAGCGGCGGTACTCGGCAATTATCTCGGCCACCTGGGAGCCCAAATCTCTCATATGCACGTAGCGCTCGAATAGCGGCCTCAGAGTGGGCGTTCCGTCGGCCGTTTCTAGGAAATAGCGCAGTCCGTCCATCTCGCTGGCCAGGCGCTCTCTAGTGATTGCAGTTTGGTTTTAGTCATAGCAGAGTTAGCTGTAGATAAATTATAAACACAGCTAAAAATATATATTACAGTTAAACACATATAAACACACACAGGAAAATGGTGACAAGCACAAAAACCAATTACAAACAGAGCGGAGATAAACACACAGGCTGGATATAAACAGAGCGGAGATAAACACACAGGCTGGATATAAACAGAGCAGAGATAAACACACAGGCTGGATATAAACAGAGCGGAGATAAACACACACTGGATATAAACAGAGCGGAGATAAACACACAGGCTGGATATAAACAGAGCGGAGATAAACACACAGGCTGGATATAAACAGAGCAGAGATAAACACACACTGGATATAAACAAAGCAGAGATAAACACACAGGCTGGATATAAACAGAGCAGAGATAAACACACACTGGATATAAACAGAGCGGAGATAAACACACAGGCTGGATATAAACAGAGCAGAGATAAACACACACTGGATATAAACAGAGCGGAGATAAACACACAGGCTGGATATAAACAGAGCGGAGATAAACACACACTGGATATAAACAGAGCAGAGATAAACACACAGGCTGGATATAAACAGAGCGGAGATAAACACACAGGCTGGATATAAACAGAGCGGAGATAAACACACACTGGATATAAACAGAGCGGAGATAAACACACAGGCTGGATATAAACAGAGCGGAGATAAACACACAGGCTGGATATAAACAGAGCAGAGATAAACACACACTGGATATAAACAAAGCAGAGATAAACACACAGGCTGGATATAAACAGAGCAGAGATAAACACACACTGGATATAAACAGAGCGGAGATAAACACACAGGCTGGATATAAACAAAGCAGAGATAAACACACACTGGATATAAACAGAGCGGAGATAAACACACAGGCTGGATATAAACAGAGCGGAGATAAACACACACTGAATATAAACAGAGCAGAGATAAACACACAGGCTGGATATAAACAGAGCGGAGATAAACACACAGGCTGGATATAAACAGAGCAGAGATAAACACACACTGGATATAAACAGAGCGGAGATAAACACACAGGCTGGATATAAACAGAGCAGAGATAAACACACACTGGATATAAACAGAGCGGAGATAAACACACAGGCTGGATATAAACAGAGCGGAGATAAACACACAGGCTGGATATAAACAGAGCAGAGATAAACACACACTGGATATAAACAGAGCAGAGATAAACACACACTGGATATAAACAGAGCAGAGATAAACACACAGGCTGGATATAAACAGAGCAGAGATAAACACACACTGGATATAAACAGAGCGGAGATAAACACACAGGCTGGATATAAACAGAGCGGAGATAAACACACAGGCTGGATATAAACAGAGCGGAGATAAACACACAGGCTGGATATAAACAGAGCGGAGATAAACACACACTGGATATAAACAGAGCAGATATTAACACACACTGGATATAAACAGAGCAGAGATAAACACATACTGAATATAAACAGAGCAGAGATAAACACACACTGGATATAAACAGAGTGGAGATAAACACACAGGCTGGATATAAGCAGAACAGAGATAAATACACACTGGATATAAACAGAGCAGAGATAAACACACACTGGATAAAAACACAGCAGAGAAACACACAATGGATATAAACAGAGATAAACAAACAGACACACAGTGATAAAAGATAAACACAGAGAAAAACAAAAGGCAAGGCTAAACAGAGACTATAACAAACCTTTCAATAACCCATCCAATAGTGTCAGCCGCCCGTTGCGGACTGTGAAACAAGTTGCCAGGCAACAAGAACAGCTGGCCCTGTAAAATTGGCTGGCTAACAAACCGATTGCCAATCAGCATTTTCAATTCCATATCGCCCCGTTCCATATAGAACAGCTCCTCGCCCTCCTCAATGTGATAGTCCTTGCGCTGGTTGGGCCCGCCAACGTAGAACAGCTTTAGCTGACCGTCAGTGTGCAGCATCTTGTTGCAGACAGGTGGCAGAAACTGGTCCCGATTGACTGCGACCCAGTCCGTAACGTTGACAACTGCTGGCAGACGGATAGCGCTCATTATGCGCTTACTGGCATGCGGTAATTAGTCATGAAGGTAATTAATTCGAATGCAAGCCGCTGTAGGTTATATAGCAGCGTTTTTGGTTCCTGATTTGCGGAGAAGTAGAAACGACGGGTTGGGTAGAAATGATAGGGTTAACGGGTAGAACCAGTTTTATCTACAGAAGGTAGAATGGATAAAGTTAGGGTAGGCAGGCTGGGTCTAGGGTAAGAATGAGTAATGTTGAGGGTAGAATGGAAAGGGTTGAGGGTACAATGGATGAAATGGGGGTTAGAATAGATGGGGTTGAGGGTAGAATGGATGGGGTTGGGGGTAGAGTAGATGGAGTTGAAGGTAGAATGGATGGGGTTGAGGGTAGAATATATGGAGTTGGGAATAGAATCGAGGAGGTTGAGGGTAGAATGGATGGGGTTGAGGGTAGAGTAGATGGAGTTGGGAATAGAATGGATGGTATTGAGGGTAGAATAGATGGAGTTGGGGGTAGAATGAATGAAATGGGAGTTAGAATAGATGGAGTTGGGGGTAGAATGAATGAAATGGGAGTTAGAATAGATGGAGTTGGGGGTAGAATGGATGAGATTGGGGGTAGAATGAACGAGGTTGAGGGAAGAGTGGCTGGGGTTGAGGGTAGAGTGGCTGGGGTTGAGGGTAGAGCGGATGGGGTTGAGGGTAGAGCGGATGGGGTTGAGGGTGGAATGGATGAGGTTGAGGGTGGAATGGATAAGGTTGAGGGTAGAGTGGATGAGGTTGAGAATAGAGTGGATGAGGTTGAGAATAGAG
The DNA here is from genome assembly GCA_002269645.1 of Macrostomum lignano. NCBI lineage: Eukaryota > Metazoa > Platyhelminthes > Macrostomidae > Macrostomum > Macrostomum lignano. Next base: position 420,435 of record NIVC01000212.1, on the reverse strand, counting down.
TGGTTAAGGTTGAGAATAGAGTGGTTAAGGTTGAGAATAGAGTGGATGAGGTTGAGAATAGAGTTGATGAGGTTGAGAATAGAGTTGATGAGGTTGAGAATAGAGTGGATGAGGTTGAGAATAGAGTTGATGAGGTTGAGAATAGAGTTGATGAGGTTGAGAATAGAGTGGATGAGGTTGAGGGTGGAATGGATGAGGTTGAGGGTGGAATGGATAAGGTTGAGGGTGGAATGGTTAAGGTTGAGGGTGGAATGGTTAAGGTTGAGGGTGGAATGGATGAGGTTGAGGGTGGAATGGATAAGATTGGGGGTAGAATGGATGAGGTTGAGAATAGAGTGGTTGAGGTTGAGAATAGAGTTGATGAGGTTGAGAATAGAGTGGATGAGGTTGAGGATAGAGTTGATGAGGTTGAGAATAGAGTGGTTGAGGTTGAGAATAGAGTTGACGAGGTTGAGAATAGAGTGGATGAGGTTGAGAATAGAGTTGATGAGGTTGAGAATAGAGTTGATGAGGTTGAGAATAGAGTGGATGAGGTTGAGAATAGAGTGGTTGAGGTTGAGAATAGAGTTGATGAGGTTGAGAATAGAGTTGATGAGGTTGAGAATAGAGTGGATGAGGTTGAGAATAGAGTTGATGAGGTTGAGAATAGAGTTGATGAGGTTGAGAATAGAGTTGATGAGGTTCAGAATAGAGTTGATGAGGTTGAGAATAGAGTGGATGAGGTTGAGAATAGAGTGGATGAGGTTGAGAATAGAGTTGATGAGGTTGAGAATAGAGTGGATGAGGTTGAGAATAGAGTGGATGAGGTTGAGAATAGAGTTGATGAGGTTGAGAATAGAGTTGATGAGGTTGAGAATAGAGTGGATGAGGTTGAGAATAGAGTTGATGAGGTTGAGAATAGAGTGGATGAGGTTGAGAATAGAGTGGTTAAGGTTGAGAATAGAGTGGATGAGGTTGAGAATAGAGTTGATGAGGTTGAGAATAGAGTTGATGAGGTTGAGAATAGAGTGGATGAGGTTGAGAATAGAGTTGATGAGGTTGAGAATAGAGTTGATGAGGTTGAGAATAGAGTGGATGAGGTTGAGAATAGAGTGGTTAAGGTTGAGAATAGAGTGGATGAGGTTGAGAATAGAGTTGATGAGGTTGAGAATAGAGTTGATGAGGTTGAGAATAGAGTGGATGAGGTTGAGAATAGAGTGGTTGAGGTTGAGAATAGAGTTGATGAGGTTGAGAATAGAGTTGATGAGGTTGAGGGTGGAATGGTTAAGGTTGAGGGTGGAATGGATAAGGTTGAGGGTGGAATGGATAAGGTTGAGGGTGGAATGGATAAGGTTGAGGGTGGAATGGATGAGTTTGAGGGTGGAATGGATAGAATTATGGTAAAAGGGTTGATAAAATTGAATAATTACAGGTAAAAAGTATTGGTAGAGAATTGAGTTGCGGTTAGTTCAGTTGTGTCTCAGCAGGCAAATAGGGCTGAATTTGAAAGATTTAGATCTTCAACAAGATCGATCTACATACGGGGACCTGCTTTTTATTATATGTTGTAATTAGCATTATAATATTAGTACATTATTCAGGGACAATATGGTTAACCTGTTACGCTCGTAAATAACTTTCCGATGTCTATTGAGTAAAAAAAATTCAATGTAAACTACGATAGATGCTTCCGAGAAACGAAGGTAACCAAAGCGTCAACTAAATCAATCATGCCACGAATCGATCGGGTTTATTTATTGATAATTTTTTAGTATAGAAAAGCACGAAAATAAACAGTATTGCTTGGATTTATTAGGTTAAAAATTAACAGGATTGCACAGGGTTCAGTAGTGTTTATGGGTTGTGTCACAGGGCTCAGTAGTGTTTATGGGTTGTGTCACAGGGCTCAGTAGTGTTTATGGGTTGTGCCACAGGGTTCAGTAGTGTTTATGGGTTGTGTCACAGGGTTCAGTAGTGTTTATGGGTTGTGGCACACGGCTCAGTAGTGTTTATGGGTTGTGGCACACGGCTCAGTAGTGTTTATGGGTTGTGCCACAGGGTTCAGTAGTGTTTATGGGTTGTGTCACAGGGTTCAGTAGTGTTTATGGGTTGTGTCACAGGGCTCAGTAGTGTTTATGGGTTGTGTCACAGGGTTCAGTAGTGTTTATGGGTTGTGTCACAGGGCTCAGTAGTGTTTATGGGTTGTGTCACAGGGCTCAGTAGTGTTTATGGGTTGTGTCACAGGGCTCAGTAGTGTTTATGGGTTGTGTCACAGGGTTCAGTAGTGTTTATGGGTTGTGTCACAGGGCTCAGTAGTGTTTATGGGTTGTGCCACAGGGTTCAGTAGTGTTTATGGGTTGTGCCACAGGGTTCAGTAGTGTTTATGGGTTGTGTCACAGGGTTCAGTAGTGCTTATGGGTTGTGCCACAGGGTTCAGTAGTGTTTATGGGTTGTGTCACAGGGTTCAGTAGTGTTTATGGGTTGTGTCACAGGGTTCAGTAGTGTTTATGGGTTGTGTCACAGGGCTCAGTGGTGTTTATGGGTTGTGTCACAGGGTTCAGTAGTGTTTATGGGTTGTGTCACAGGGCTCAGTTGTGTTTATGGGTTGTGTCACAGGGTTCAGTAGTGCTTATGGGTTGTGCCACAGGGCTCAGTAGTGTTTATGGGTTGTGCCACAGGGTTCAGTAGTGTTTATGGGTTGTGCCACAGGGTTCAGTAGTGTTTATGGGTTGTGTCACAGGGTTCAGTAGTGTTTATGGGTTGTGTCACAGGGCTCAGTAGTGTTTATGGGTTGTGTCACAGGGTTCAGTAGTGTTTATGGGTTGTGTCACAGGGCTCAGTAGTGTTTATGGGTTGTGTCACAGGGTTCAGTAGTGTTTATGGGTTGTGTCACAGGGCTCAGTAGTGTTTATGGGTTGTGTCACAGGGCTCAGTAGTGTTTATGGGTTGTGTCACAGGGCTCAGTAGTGTTTATGGGTTGTGGCACAGGGTTTGCTAGGAGCTGAGGGTTGTGGCACAGGGTTTGCTAGGAGCTGAGGGTTGTGGCACAGGGTTTGCTAGGAGCTGAGGGTTGTGGCACAGGGTTTGCTAGGAGCTGAGGGTTGTGGCACAGGGTTTGCTAGGAGCTGAGGGTTGTGGCACAGGGTTTGCTAGGAGCTGAGGGTTGTGGCACATGGTTTGCTAGGAGCTGAGGGTTGTGGCACAGGGTTTGCTAGGAGCTGAGGGTTGTGGCACAGGGTTTGCTAGGAGCTGAGGGTTGTGGCACAGGGTTTGCTAGGAGCTGAGGGTTGTGGCACAGGGTTTGCTAGGAGCTGAGGGTTGTGGCACAACTGTACAGGGCTAAATGACAATAAAAATGACAAAAGGACTTATATTTGCAGAGAAGAACTGTTGAAACAAATGCAAAGTAATATATTTGATAATAGATTACGTTATATAATAAATACTAATATTCAAATATTCTAGTTCCACTGATAAAAAACGCAAAGCTTTCGAAATGCCGTGTTGATAAACTATTAATAAAATATTGCAATGAATTTTACCGGAACAAATAGCATGTTTGTTGTATAAACTTATGGATTGTTTACAACGCAGCATACCAGTCGAAGTTATTACTGGCTAGTAGTCTTGGACAGGATCACATAATCCAGATCCACATTCTCGCCTTGCTCGCCCAAATCAGTTTCGTCTCGTTTAAAACGCATGTCGTAGAAAAACTTCAGGGTGCGCTCGTTAGCTTTGAACACGGTGACCATGAGTTTGGCCATGCGAGCTCTGGTCGCCATGATCTGCATCGATAGCAACAGGAATTTGCCCAGACCCTGGCCTTGGCAGTCTGAGCGGACCTGTTGTTGGGATATTTAGCATTGAATCTTTATAACACCTGTTAAACCTTATATAAGAAACTTCGAAATTTTTTAATTCATAGATCCTAAGACCCTAATTATTAGTGTCTAATAACAAATCCCTAATTAGTGTCTTAATCCCTCATTTGTGTTGCTACAAATCCCTAATAAGTGTCTCTAAATACCTAATTTTTGTCTCTATAAATACCTAATTAGTGTCTCTACAAATTCCTAATTAGTGTCTCTACAAATTCCTAATTAGTGTCTCTACAAATCCGTAATTAGTGTCTTTACAAATTCCTAATTAGTGTCTTTACAAATTCCTAATTAGTGTCTCTACAAATCCGTAATTAGTGTCTCTACAAATCCCTAATTATTGCCTCAAAATCTCTAATTATAAATTCTCTAAATTTCTAATTATTAGTGCCTCTAAATTCCTTATTAGTGTCTCTTAATGGCTATTTACTGTCTCAAAAAATTCCTAATCAATGCCCATAAACCATAAAGCTCTAATCGGTGTCTTTAAATCCCTAATTAATATGTCTAAACTCCAAATCAGTGGCTCTAAATCGATGCATCACGGTGCAAAGTCTCAATAATTTTTCACTAAAAAAGCAACAATTTATAATAATAAACAAACAAACCTGTAACTCGTAGCAATAGAGCACGGGGGCATTGAAGTCCAAATCAAATCTAATATTAGCCAATCCAACCAGCTTTTTGTCGGAGTCCCGCCTAGCCAATAAGAAATAATGCCGATCGTCAAATATTTCCCGTTTCTTCTCGCGCTCCTTCCAGCCCCAGGAGCTTTCGGCGTACAGAGCGCTCATGTTGTCGCTTATTAGCTGCATTATCACATCGCGATCATCAGCCGACACGTCGTCGGCCCGTCGACATTCTAATTGACAGCGAAGCGGCGGCGTCGTCGACGAGATTGCCTTGCCGGGACGAGGCCGAGCTTCGAAGGTGGCAGATTTGGGCAGGTAGGCGGCTAGCGGATTGTCGATGGCCTGAGCGGCGCGGACCAGCTCCCAGGCGGCGTCGCGGGCCTCCGCAGAGGCTGAGCGTGGCTTCGGCTGCGGGGTGGGGGGGACACACAGGTAAACATGGCAATAAGCCCGGAGCACAAGCTCACAGGGTGTACAGTGGCCCTAACGTTTTACAAGCGGTCTGAATATTAATTTGAGGTTTATTTGTACACTAAAACCTGGCTAAAAGGTGCTGCCATGCGATTCACAGCCATGAGGACTAACCCTCAAGGCACAGAGAGAGTGTACATGCCTAACGATTAGAAAGTCACATGACCGCTGTACACCCACCCCATGGTTGACCTTATGCATAGACCTCCAAATTAATGAAGCAAAGTAGATGCAGAGACCTAACGCTAAAAATCACCAGGGCTAAGCTTGAGTTAATTTATTTTTGTTAGATTGCCAATGGGGAATTTAACAAAAAAACATAAAAAATATGTGCAACTGCTAACAAACCTAGCAGGCATAAACTTTGATAGTGACATACCAAAGGTAAGTTGGAAAATTGATAACTCTGATCATTTTTTTCTACTTTTTTGGGTAAGTCATAAAGAAAGGCATAGCAGAAAGTTGGTTTAATTATAGAATTAATGTTTAACTTAATTTCAGTTTGAAATTTTAGCAAAATTCTTACTGTTTTTATTTTTTTCAATGGGTTAGCTTTGCTTAGCTTAGCTTTAAATCTATTAAATTTAGCAAAATAAATGCAATGGTGATAGCAAAAAACACATGCTTTTCTATGCTCCCAAATGCATTTTAGGCCTGAGACAGACGGACTTTTTAGGCATTGCTGCAAAGGTCTGTGGTCGAGTTCCTGCTACATTTTTGTTTATAACACATTTGAAATACATCATGGATGATTGCTGAGGAAGCTTGCTACATTTGTAAGTCCAATTGTTCAGCAGATCCGCGAGAAACACGGACGAAAGTGCAAAGTAACTGTTGCTTCTGCTGCTGCATCCAGCAGTGAATCATCTGAAGACGACAGCAGTTCAAGTGATAAACAACCAGTTTATAAGCAGCCAAGGATCAGTAGTGATTCTGAAGCCTCTGAGGCCGATTGGTCAGAGTGTTATGGCTAAAAGCACCGAGTTCAAGCATGATAGCTATGCCACCCAGCAACAAGTAGAAATAGGAGCAACCCAATCTTAACTGTGTTGGTGCGCCAATTTCAGAGAATCTAAAAGAGATATGTGCACTTTTTTTCCTGTATAAATTGCCAATTGGATTACTCAAACGACGGATTAGAGCTTCAAGGCATATATTTTTTTAATTCAGTAAACTAACTAAGGAATATCCGTGCTATCTACACTGACGCAGAATTAAACACCATCTATTTCTCACCCGAGTCACCTAACAACTGTGCTATTCTGCCAGATGGAAAAACTTTGTTATAGTTTTAAATGTCACAGCATTGGGCCACATGGATGGGGCTGTACTGGAATTCACTAGGCACTTGTACCAGTTTGACAATAGTCGTTTTTCATCTAGTTTGTTGCGCATTGGATACTATCGATGGACAAGAGTATGTGTTTATGAATCGATTCCTGCAAACAAGGCAATCTGCATTCCTCGACAACAAGAGTTTCTAGTTCACGTTCCAGTTCTCTAACTGACCTACTTTCAATGATTTTGCCAACTTGCTGCTGTTAATAGAAAAGTAGTACTGTATTTACTCAATGTAACCGTTTGTTTCCTTTATGTATGTAAACACTCACGCAATAAGAATAGACTGCTATAACAAAAAATTACCTTATGTGTTTGACTGTCTGTCTGTCTGTTCTCTGTCTGTCTGTCTGTCTGCCTGTCTTTCTGTTTGTCTGTCTTACTTAGTATCTCTGAATGAATCTCTCTCACCTATCTCTATATAAAACACGCTTTCAATTGAGCTGAATGCCTTTGCCAGTGGGTGCCAATGTGTGCATACATGTATATTCATTGCGCATCTCTCAAACAAGAAAGTTATTTATTTTTGTATGCAAAAATGCAGTTTTGAGGTGGAAGGCCTTTTTGTTTCAATAGATGGAATGGCAGCAAAGATCTTGCGCTGCTTTGCGCGTATATTTATATTTATACAAACAGTACAATATTGTGGGGCCTAGGGAGGTACAAAAAGGTGGCGTGGCGTGATAGGCGATCCCCCCCCCCTCCCCGGCTTAGCGAGCCGGCTATCATGGAGCGCACCCACCCCACCTCAGCTAGACAGAGGTTGGGGGGGTTTCCAGTGTGGCTGCACTGGTGCTGCTGGTCGCGTACAGTCTGGCCGCCACAGTTTTGTTCTTTTGGCACTATCTCAAGTTTGTCTTTAGTTTTTTCTGTAGTTTTTACTCTTTATTAAATTTTAACTTAAATTATTATAAAACTATTCCATGAAATTGTACTGCAGCTTTTAACTAGATATACACTCAAAGTATTCAAACAATATTTATTTATGCATCCTGCATTATTACCTGACTTAGTTCATCTGATAAAAGTTACTAATCAGGTAATACAATCATGCAGTTAAATGGCCTGTCAAACACTCAAGCATCCCTCCTTTGCTCTCTCTATCAATATAGTGCTATGTACATATAGCTGCAAGACAAAGCTTTTCTGCTTCTAAGGCTATGCCGTCTTGCCTCTTTTGAGTTTCTACACCAGCTGGAGCAGGTACTCAATCACAGCAGGGTGGACTAGGGAAACTGATTAGTTACTTGCTCAGTGTGACTACGAGCTTTGTACATTAGGGGGTCATGTAATTTGAATGTACTAACCACTGGAGTTTATTAAATCTGCAAGAAAATCAAGGTGACGGTACAACCTATTGGGCAGCATTTCCCCTTATTGGCAAGAGTGTTGACCAAAGTTGAATGTTTTCTTTGTCTAAGCATTTTGTAGTTAATTTAGTATTTTTATTTATATTTGTTAATTGTTGTACTTGCAAATTAAAAATATATCAATGTCTGAGCACATTGAATGCAAAGCCTACCTAGTCTCCTAATAGTTTCTATTGCATAGATGCAAACTTAAACATTTATTGACTAGCAATTACATTGCTGTCATTCATAAGTACTTTTCAGATAAGCCTGCTGCTTTACTTATACGTAGTTGAATTTAAATGCAACAGATGACTGAGCATACTTACAAAAGACAATATGCTAATAAATGCTTGAGATATACTTGTTTCACCTAGTATTTTTGTTCCCTTGATATTGACACAGCCATTTTAACATTTACCAATGGTTAAATATATAATTATGTTGTGCAATCCTGTTCTTTTTTGCCCTCCTGCCCTGCCCCAACCCTCCAGTCTGCCCCACCCCACCTCTCCAATCAATAATCAATGCATACACTGGTCACACCACCTTGCACCACCTCCCCCTATTGTACCGTACATTTGTTCTAAATGTATTTATGTACTTGTAGGTCAGATAATAAATATAATGAATTTGCTGTCTAGTGGACAGCGGCGCCCTTGCATTCTTTTGGTCTTATCATTGGCTACTTCAAAACAAACTTGTTTACCAAAGCACATAGCAAGTGCAAATTGTATCAGCTTTTGGGCGGAAGCTTATGAGTTCTGCTTTGTCGTTTTCTTGCTTCTCCTTCGAACACGAGATAGGAGCTCTAACTGGGGACCTGGGGGTCACAGCTTTCCAACAGGTTAAAGCTATAGGCGTCGCTTTGGAGGATGGGGCTCATAACAATAATTTGCTATTTTTAGCACCTAATGAATATCTCATTAACATCTACCAAGATACAACATATTGCGCTTTCTGCCATGGCATCTGTAAGTGCTTATAGAATTCATTTTAGTTTAGTTTAGATTGAAAACCTTTATAAAAATTACACTTATTTTTCTAGCTACACCACAACTAATGACCATAATGAAATGGTTGTGCATAGAAACTAATGTATACTATGCATATTGATAGCCTATTATATTACTGCTATATATTTGACTCCAATGCCAAGCATATGTGGTTGATTTTTTTACTCTCCAATCAATAGACAGAATGGTTGCATTGTAGGCACTAGGACTAAGTTTAAGCTAGGCATAAGGTCCCAGGTTCAAGTCTGCATTGCTGTGGACAATTAAAATTAAATTAATATATGTACTTATAGCCTGTTTATCAACTTATTTATTAAACATTTCTTTATTAATAGCAATTGAAACATTTTTATTAATCAACAATTAATTATTTTTACTATTCGTCATAAGCCACTAAGCAAATTTGATTTGTAAAAGCTGCTTTGAGTATTACTGATCCTAGCATCTTTTCAACAATTGAGAGGATCATTGCAGCTTGCTGAGGATACTAAAGAGCCAGCTAAGAGGAGAACTGCAGACTACTGAAGGGATTAAATGAGAATTGTTAAGGGAACATTTGTAGAATGCAAATGGAATGACTGTAGATTGCTATGGGGAATTGCAGATTGTCAAAACTCAAAAGGATCATTCATGCAGACTACAAAGGGGACAAACTGAAAACTGCTAGGGTAGTTCTTCTAGACTTATGGGCATACATGTACAGCTGAAAACTGCTGAGGGGATAACTATCTATATATTTTTTACTTGATAGTTGCATTTGATAAGCCAAGGATTACTGCAATTGATAATTTAAAGATTACTGCACTTGCTAAGACATTGATTATTGCATTATATAAGCCAAGAACTATTGCACTTGATAAACCAAGGATTATTAAACTTGATAAGCCAATGATTATTGCACTTGATAAGTAAAGGATTATTGCACTAGCAAAGAGGATTATTGCACTGGCTGAAAAAGATGTTATTGCACTAGCTAAGATGGATTATTGCACAACTTAAGAAATTGATTATTGCATTAGCAGAGGAAATATTTTTATTAGCTACTTTATATCTAGGAGGGATGCTTGCTATCTAGAGAATGCTTGCTATCTGGAGAATGCTTGCTATCTGGAAAATGCTTGCTATCTAAGGATGTTTACTATCTAGAAGGGATACTTGCTATTTGTAGGATTCTTACCATCTGGGAAATGCTTGTTATTAAGGGATGCTTGCTATCTAAGATGTACTTGCTATCTGAGAGGATGCTTGCTATCTAGGGAGATGCTTGCTATCATGGGGATATTAAATTATATTTAGGGGAATGTCTGTTATCTTTGTAAAAGCTTCATTTTATTATCTCTTTATTAATTTTGGAAAAAAAAGAGATTCATAACAAACATAGCAAACATTTGTCTGTGACAATTTTACTTGAATAAGGTGATTTTTAAAACTAAAAAAGGAATTGGTTTTTAAGAAAATGTGCTTTTTTGTTGATTTTTCATGAATAATTTTTGTTCTTTGCTTATTGGCAGTGTTGGGCACCGTTAATGAAAATCTTAACTTCCGTTAATAGCAAAAGCGTTAGCGTTAAAACAAAAAAATCTTAACTTTTTAACTCCTAATTTCGTTAAGTTAACTGAAAGTTAACTTATAATCGTTAATAAGTGTTAATTCGTTAAATTTAACATAGAAAATACAGAAATCTTGCATGTTTTTTCCAAAACAGACTTCGTATTGCACGTCTTTGCTATTCCATCTTTTAAGCAAAACACAGAGGTCATCTAAGCGATTTGAAAGCTAAAAAAGTAATAAATAATCATTTTAAAAACTTGCATGCATAATAGTACTAAAAGTAAAGCATATGGTAAAAAAGAAACTTATTTTATTTGAAACTTAAAAGCTAATAGCGAGAAATTCATAATTAAATACGCATAGGAAGGTTGTTTCAGTACCATTTGCAGGCGCAGCAGAAAGTTGCGAAAGATTGGGACAGAAGTGAATCAAAGCGATCGATGCTCACGCGCAAGAAATAAAGTTTCACACTATTTTAATTCATTATTTTAAAGTTTATTTGTAAGAAGTTGTTAATTACATGTACATCTGTATGATCATCGTCATAAATAAAGAGATTATATTTAGGCATATAGGTAAGCTCAAATACATTTGTAATGTTTAAACTTCTTGTAAGACTTCTATTTTTTGTTCCTTCTTTGCATCTTTGGTCATTGACATAGAAACTACTGGTAACGATGAATTTATCGTTAATTCACAAAATTTTTAATGCAAATTCGTTAATCCGTTAGTTCAAAAAAATCTTAACGACAGTCCGTTAATGTTAATGAAAAATCTTAACACTTATTAATGCTTATTAACGGATTAACGCTTATTAACGGACTGGTGCCCAACACTGCTTATTGGGTGTATCAAAGGGAGAACTAGATTGCTAGTCTTAAATACTAGGATTAGAAAGTACTAGGGACACTATAGAAGTTTTTAGCTGCAGCCAGACTGCTTATTAAAATTAGGCCATATTTTCTAAGCCTTTTTTAATAAAAAGTTTTACCATGATACATTGATACTTAAAGTTTCATGTAAAAGTTAATTGTTAGCATTCTTTCACTATCATATTTTATCTCAACAAGGTCTATAACTCAGCACTACAATGGAGCTCAATTGTGAACACTTTTGTGCCATGATTTTTTCATAATTCTAAGAGTGGCTTGATATTTTACCAGTGCCACGAGTGGTTGTCTACTGCCTTTTTGAACCTTGCGCCATCCATTTCCACTGTCACTAGCTGGTTTTGCAAGTTCAAGCATGGCTAAAACAGCTTGGAAAATAAAGGTCAAGCTAGCTGACCTATTTTAATGACAATACCTAAAACTATTGACCACATGCAATGCATGATTGAGGCTGATTGACAAGTGATTTTTTTTATTTGGCTTTAGTTAATCTTTTTGGTAATGCTTTTGAAATGAAGCTTATTGACATTTTAAAATTTATCTTTGATTAAGTTTATGATGTAACCACGCTTTGGTCGCAAGATAGAGCAAGGGAACTTTTTCAAAAGTTCCTCATATCACCGTGCACCTCCTGAATGGAGCCATCGAGACTGGGCCAGGTCCTCGACCAAATCCTGCTGACTCCCACTTTGCTGCACCCCCTGCGGCCTCGGCTCTATCTCCTAGGCGGCCATATATGCCTTTCCAGAGCCCCTGTCTTTCTCTATATCTTCCCAGCTACTCTACCTCCTATGCACTCTACCCTATTTGTTATGTACTTTTCTTGTTCCCCATCTTATTGTCTTTTTTGCACTTTTTTCCTACATTTTCCCCCTTTTTTGGTACCTACTTACAGTACTTTGTGTGCTCACTGTCCCTCCCATCCTTTCTCAAACTCCCAAATGGTGACGCAAGTCGTGTGACCTCTCCTTCCCCTTGATGACTCATTGATGACTCATTTCCCTCTCTTGCGCAACCTTTTCTCATGCTATTGTTCTTTCCTAAATTTCTCATGCAACATGCACTCTACCTCCACTTCTATTGTTCTCATTTTCAATTCTTTTGTACTCCTTTTTGCAACCAATTCAAATTTTCCCAGATTTTCTTTTTCTTTTGTTCTCATTTTTGTACCTAATTAGCACCTCTTCTTTAATGTTTACTTTTTTATTGTTCTCAATTCTTCCCAATTATCCCCAATTTCTATTTCCTTTGTTCTTGACCCTAGCCCCATTGTTCTCAATGTTTGCTTGTGCAACACTTTCACAACCTCCTGCTGTGCCAATTATCCCCCCATATCACCTTCAGATTGAGCCCAGAGTTCCCGATCATGCCCCAAGCAGAGTCCCTATACTTGGCTGCATGTGTCTCCTCTGTTAGCCTAAATCCCTTGGTAACTAATCCAGGTGGGGCTCTAGCCTTGAGAGGTCTAGTAGTAAGATCCAGGTGTGCCAAGGTCATATAGAGTGGTGGTAGCCACTCAGTCATAATATGACCGAGTGACCAACTATTGCACCTTGGCTACAGGTGGGGTCCATGTGGGACCTTGGTCCTCTGGTCACAAAGCGCTACCAAAGCTATCAAGCATATAGACGAGACAGTCTGGTGCTAGAGGTCCGTCAGGTCATTGCCCAGTCATAGGTAGCCTATGGTCATTGCCCCCTCTGATCATGTTTGTCTCCCAATGGAGTGGACAAGCAACAAGGGCAGTTATATCATTTATATTATTTACTATCCTAAATTACCTATCTTAAGGCCAAAATTTAATTAATTGCTTCTTGTAGTTGTAGCAGTGCTAGTAACAATGTCAATACCAATGCTACGCTTGTCAAGCCAACTTAGCCAAGGCTATTAAGCAACCATATACAAACTTCAACAAAGGCAGCAAGTAGCATTAGCAAGATTGGCCAAATCAAGAATGATGGGAAGTAAATAAATAAGCCCAATCCACATTTCTATGGAACTTGCCTAGATAATGACCAATACTATTGCCATTGGCATATGAGCCAATTGAATGCATCTGTTTTTTAGCATCAGAAAAGGGGGGCCGTAGCCCAGCAGTAGTGCAGCTGCTCTGGTGTGCCGCGACCCAGGCTCAATTCCAAGTGCAGTCACATTAATTTGGGGCTGGATTGGAATCTTGGCTTGGCTCGCTTGTGCAATTAATGGCCTTGAGAGCCAACCCCCCCAAGGCGCAGTGAAGTGTACATGCCTAACAATTGATAAAGTTAGGGCCATTGTACACTCCTGTGTGAGTGTGTGCCTGCGTAACGTATCCACGCGCTTGTATGCCTGCTCAGGGGAGTTGGCGGAATGGGCAGTAATGCCTCTCGCCAATTGTGTGCCAATGACGCTTAAATTGCGCCAGGGTGCACACAACCCCCCTGCCTCTAATAATAGCATCAGAAAACATAGCACAACAACAAAAACTCAACACTAGGGGCTGTGGTATTTGCCTAATAGGATATCTCTATAGTTGAAGATTATCTAAAGGTAGATATTTCATAATATAGTAATATTATTCAATAGTTCTGTGGCTTCTCTTTAATAACCATGTCTCTTATCTTAATTTAAACTAATAGGCTTAAAAAATAGCTACTTATTATGCAACTAAGAAGCTGTTTACAATTAGTGTTGAATTATCTAGTCTGCTAGACCATCAAATATGGCTTCGAGTTAATTTGGCGACAAGCTAATTAGCGACAACAAGAAGTCAGTTTGGTGACAGCCAATTTGGCGAATGCTGAAGTATATATAAAGCCTAAGTATGCTAAAGTATTAATGTTGTATATCACGCCTATGCAGAAGCTGAAAAACGGGGAAAGAAAACTCCCCAAGAAACTAATGCTTTTCCCAGCCCCAATGACCCATGCAGATCCCAAAAACAGTGTCAGACAAATCTAATCGCCTTGTCCAAAAATAATAGAATGTAAAATTGAAATTATGTGTTCTCAGCTGCATGTTCAGTATTAGATTCGTCAGTTGCGCCATTGCAAGTAGTGAAAACAATTGCGTAACAAGAGCAGGCATCAATTGCAAAGTTTAGAGCATAAATTTAAGGGCGTCATAAAATGCTGTACATTATTAGATAGAAATTTTGGCAGACAACTCAAATGTACATATTTATTGAGATCTATTGTGATTAAGGGATTGAGAAACAATGAATAGACTATGTACATTCATAAAGTAGAACATGCCTCTTATCACAAGTTTGCTAACACGCAGACTTCCTTTGAAAATAAAGTTGCAGTCAATTGAAACAATTACCCTCAGTACTCAAATCAGTTCTCTGGCCTCGCGATGCCAAACTTTCGACGCACACATGAAGAGAATCGTATCTGGTGCTGCATCCTCTGCTTCCGCAAAGCCGATCGCGTTATTTCAGCTGCTCAAGCAGAACTCATCGAGCAATTTATCCTGCCAGAATTCTGTCATGCCTACATCCGTAATACTCTGCCAGGAGGCATGTGCAGCTGCTGCAGCAAGAAATTGCAGTCACAGACGTCACCTGTACCGCAAGAACTGCCTGCTCGACTGCCATACCTTCAAATTGTTGCAGATTTGGAGGTTTTGCCACAACTCACACGTGAGCATCCGCACTGCTCCTGCTGTATCTGCCAGGTAGTTTCCAGCCCATCAAACAAGCGGGTGGCGGTCTGGCACCCATACATGTCTGACAGCAGCCGGGCCAACCATAAATTGCCCCAAGGACGACCTGCAGAAACAACTCGAAGCCAGGACAGAGACTCGGAGAAGCGCTGCACTAGGTGCCACTCACTTGTGGGCAAAGGCCTAAGGCACAAGTGCAGCGTCTCCAGCAAGTTGCAGTACCTGCGCACGCTCAGCCCTACATCAAAAGAGCACATCGCTCATGACGTGATGCGTGAAAAGCTAAGAGCAGCAGCAGCATCAGGACATGGATCAACGGCTTCTATTTCCAGCGCCACCGGTGGCCCACCAATGCAGCTGAGGCATGCAAGTGATTCAAATGAGCAGAGAGCGCTGAGGACCGAGACACTAGTAACGTTAAAGACATCTCTCAATCTGAGTGACCGGCAGACAAACATGGCAGCCACAATTATCAGGCAGGCGGAGGGCAGTCGTAAGGCCGTGCAACCCGGACTGCGGGCAGCTCTGGCAGCCGCAGGCAGCATCGCAGAGAGTTTTTTTGAGATGCGGCAGCTCAAATTCACTCAAAAGTCCTCAGGTGGCAGCTTTACTGATACCACAAGATGTTCCGTCATATGCCCCGATCTGCAGGGCCTGCTGAGCTTCATTTGCTCAAAGCGAGGATTTAGTGAGTTCGATGTGAGATTGAAGCTAGGGATGGACGGAGGTGGTGGCTCGCTAAAAATCTGCCTTAGTGTCGCCCCAGTACTGCCTACCGAACCACAGGCAGAGTCCACACCTAAGAAGCTGAGCAGGGAGTCGCGAATAAGCAACTTTGGCATAAAAAAACTGTTTATCATCGCGATTGCTGAGGATGTCCAGGAGAACTATGCAAATGTGCGAGCACTTCTAGATGAGCTAGACTTGACATCGATTAAGTTCACAGTCGCTTGCGACTTCAAGCTAGCCAACATCCTGTGTGGCCTTCAAAGTCATGCTCATGCCGCAGCTCATCCTTGTCTCTACTGTGAGGGGCAGGCGCCGTGGCAAGTTGCCGGTTCCATGAGAACCCTTGGATCCATTCGTCGGATGGCCACGGCATTCGAGGCTGCTGGTAGCTGCCAGCGACTGGCAAGAAACTACGCAAGCTGTGTCAGACGGCCTCTTCTCCCTGGGGCTGATTCTACGCCAATGCTGGACCTCGTGCCACCACCAGAGCTGCACATCATGCTTGGTGTGACCAACAAACTGCTCGATCAGCTGAACTCAGCTTGGGGCGACGACAAGGCATACAAGTGGGCGCATTCAGCTGGAATCTGTCGCGAGCAGTACCACGGCGGGTGTCTGGAAGGCCCTGCGTGTGTCAGATTGCTGCTTAAAGCTCAAGAGCTCAAGAGCAACCTGCCATCAAGGCTCCAGGGCTATGCGTCTGCTCTTATGGCATTCGATGCTGTTCGCCAAGCATGCTTTGGGCAACAGCTGATGAGCGACTTTTGCCAGAAGATTGCCCAGCTGGAATCCTGCTGCGCTGAACTGAAGCTGGTGCCGACACCTAAGATGCACGCCCTTTTCCACCATGTTCCGGAGTTCTGCGAGCGATTCAACTCAGGCCTTGGGACCTTCAGTGAGCAGGCAGTCGAGTCTGCACACAGCGACTTTCGTTTGACGTGGCAGCGGTTTCGCAGGCCTCTGGGGCATGTGCAGTATGCAGAATGCCTGCTGCGCGCAGTTGTTAGCTACAATTCCAGCCATATTTGATGTCAAGCATTTTTATGCCTGCCAAGATTTCTAGGATTTAGCTTGTGTACTTAACATCCATGCGCACTTTATTCCATACGGACATTAGCAATAATAAGTGCATGGTTCTCATTTTATAATATTAATACTAATACATTTGCACGTTCCTTTAATGATTAAAAATAATATTAAAACTACGAACTTATATTAACATTAATATTATCGATGGGTTTCGCCTTAAATACCTATCATATTACATGTAATTTGCATATAATATAAAAAATTCATATTACCATTTTTGACAAGGCGATTAGATTTGTCTGACACTGTTTTTGAAATCTGCATAGGTCCTTGGGGCTGCGAAAAGCATCAGTTTCTTTGGGAATTTTCTTTCCCCATTTTTCAGCTTCTGCATAGGCGTGTAGAAAGCTATATAGTATACTATTTAAAATTTAAAATATTGCTATTATAGTCCTTGCCATTCAAGTAAGAAAATTTTGTTTTAATCATGCTGAATAACACATTTTCAGAGGTGCATTTTAGTATATAGGATGTATGCCTCCTTGGAGTCTTAGACTTGGAGTGAGTGCATTTTTTCTACTTCTCTTTGCTGACTATATTTGTTACTTGCATTGCATTACTTGACTTAAGCAACAGACTTAATACGAGCATACTATTTTTTGGAGA
Source organism: Macrostomum lignano (assembly GCA_002269645.1). Lineage (NCBI taxonomy): Eukaryota > Metazoa > Platyhelminthes > Macrostomidae > Macrostomum > Macrostomum lignano. Next base: position 403,259 of record NIVC01000212.1, on the reverse strand, counting down.
TGTCTACACACAGAATTGAATTGACGTACTTGTACCACTATACATCATATACCATTTGTTAACTATATTTCATGTATTTTATTCTACATCAGCACCAAACTTTGGTATTTGAGTGGTACATAACGGGTAATCCAAAAAATGGACAAACTTTGTAGTGAAACTGTGCCAAGGCAATACAGTGAATCTTTACAGGCTTGCAGCAGGTGAATCCTGATACCTGTAAGATTTTTTCTACCAACTTTGGAATGGATATCTTTATCCAGTTTCCTAAAATAGCCATTCTAAATTTAGCCAACAGTCACTTTCAACTTGAAGCCATAGACAGTAGATGTGTAATTGTAAAAACAACCAAAGACACTTTCAACTTAAAGCCAAAGACTATTTGGAATATTCATTCCAAAGTTGGCAGAAAAAAACTTACAGGTGTCAAGATTCACCTGCTGCGAGCCTGTAAAGATTCATTGTATTGCTTTGGCACAGTTTCACTACAAAGTTCGTCCATTTTTTGGATCACCTGTTATATAAATACTTACTGGAATTACATTCTATATGTTGCCACTTGTGGTATACATCACAGTCAATGGCAGCAGTATAATTGGTTCTATATACATATATCTTCTAGCATACAATGCAGTGGTCCATTTGTTACAATTAAAATCAAGCATTAAAAAATTAATTGAATGCAACTTAATTTCTACTTTACCATTCTGTGGCCCATTGAGCTATTAATATGCATCACCACACAATAGACAACATTTGTTTTACTATTAGCAGGAGGGGACATGTGACTTACACTGGCAAAAGCACGCATATATAGTGGTATGTAAGGCTTATCACTTTGTCTTATTTTGGAATTAGAATAAACATGCGAACTCAATGCAATAGATGACAAATTACCACCTTGTTTGAAATACCCTTATATGTCATTGAACTGATTGTTACCAAATTGACTAGTCACTAAATCAACCTATTGCCAAATTAACTGGTTCTTTCATATATAGATCAATTGCAAACTAGGCCTAGTAAACCTATAATAGACTAAGAACATATGGCTTCAGCTTAGTGCAGCTAGTATTGACAGTAGTTTAGAGCTATCTAGTGCCATCTATAACATTATATCTTTAACTGTTATCATTTTCACTTAACTTTAGCATCAATGATGCACATTTGTTAGATGCATTCACAAATGCCAAAGTAGACACTACACTTCTAATTTAATCAATAATATAATAAACCAGTATTTTTGAATAAGCCTAAGCCACAAGACTAGGCCTATACCATCCCAATTATAAACAAAAAAGTTTATATATATAGGTCATATCAATGTTTGGGTCCTTTAATAAATAACATTTAATGATACATTTTATTTTTAAACAAAACGAGTTTATTATCTTTATCAATATTATAGGATAGGCCTGGGTATTTTTTAAGATATTTCTTAAAAAAGATCTTTCTTTTTTAAGATATATCTAGGTATAGATATTTCTTTTTAATATTATATGTAGGCCTATTGCTAAACATTGGTACTGACATTATAGGCCTATTTAATAATTTGTGGTGGACTAAATGACTATACTGTATGCATTATATTTTAGCAGACAAAAGTGGTAAACAAACTGGTAGTAGACAAAATGACTATCAACTGGCTAATAAATTATCTTATTCTATACTATACCATTCAATTTATGTTAAAACTTAAAAGTTAAAGTTAAAGTCAAAATCTATTCTTGCCAAAATAATTTATATAGAAAATATGCCTAGTATCAACTCAAACCATTAGGCCTAATTATCTTAAAACTAGCCCTTATGACATTGACATGATATGAAATATTAGAAAGCCTAATATCAACATTTGAATATGATTGCAATTTCTAACAACTTCAACGCGTTTCGCACGCCATGGTGCATTGTCAGGATTTTATTAGAATGATTTAAGAAATTGAAATTGAAAGCGATTGATTAAATATTGGTTTTTGCAACGTACACAGGTAAGGAGAATGTGACTTGCGCCACTATGTTGTAATTGGGTGTTGAGATTTGGGGTCTGAGCTTTTATGTGCAGGGCCTCGAGAATTCTAAGTTTGGCATCAGTATGGCTTTGGTCAATGATTTTAGTGTTCTTCTGGTTTGCAGTGATTGCAGTTAGTGCATTCAAGGAGGTGAGTTTGTATAGCAGATGGTTTGAGCCAGTGTTCCCTGATCTTTGTATGTAGGTGTCTTTTGGTTTTCCCTACGTAGGAGACACTCTGGTCCACAGAGCAGTTAAATTGGTAGACAACACCTGCACGCAGAGTACAAGGAACACGCGACTTTAATCTGCTAACAAAGTTTCCAATCTTGTTCATGTGGAAGACGACCCGGATGTTATGATTGAAAGAGGCAAAGAATAACCTACGCATTCTGTTTTTAAAGGCTAGAGATGGAGGTCTAAGGAAGGGGAGACGCAGAATGGGTTCAAATTCTTCAGTGGTAACAGATTGCTCAGGTTTTTGTTTGGTGATTTTGTCCAAGATAAACTTGTTGATCTCTGCGTTCTCCACGTTCTCCGCGTTTTCTGAACAGTGAGTGACATAGTCATGCATGCTGTGTACACTTAGCTTGACGTTCAATTACTTAAGCTACCGCCCCTGATTCTGCCTTTTGACCACTGGACAAGAATTGTGTACATTTGGTTTAACTTTCAATCTCAATCTATAATTCTTTCTCCTACCTACTATACCTATGTATGTTGTTAAAGCCAAGTTGTAATTAATTGTTTTCAATCTTACCCATTACCCTCCTTACCTATGTACGTTGCAAAACCAATATTTAATCAATCGCTTTCAATTTCAATTTCTCAAATCGTTTTAATAAAATCCTGACGATGCACCATGGCGTGCGAAATGTGTTGAAGTTGTTAGAAATTGCAATCATATTCAAATGTTGATATTAGGCTTTCTATTTATTCTTCTCGCCAAGCGAGCGACTCTACCAACATATGAAATGTTGTTTAAACTTTAAAAATAATATAGGCGGCATAGGCCTACCTCAAAGAATACTGAGCTAAGCTAATACATATAACATAGAATGCCATATCCAGTGTCATTTAAAAAGTGAAGCTGAAATCTTGATTCCTTAGCCTTAGGCATTTACTTTTCGAAGAGCTTGCGTGCACGGCAGCTGTTCACGTAAGCTCAGAATTGCGTGCACGGCGGCTATCTACCTAGTGCTTTATTTGCATGTATGCAGCCGTACACCTAGTGTTGTAATTGCGTGCACGGCAGCCGGCAATTGGCCGGGCCTGGGGCCCTTAAATCCACGCATTGGCATTGGCAAACCTAATTAAAAAATATTTTTACTATATTGTTTTATAGGCCTAATGTTTTATCCCCCGTACACCATGGACTGCAAATGTAATCTTAATTCATTGTTTTTTTTGTTAACTTGAATTTTTTGAATATTAATTCGAATAGTATATGACTTAATGTATAAGCCTATAGTAGTATAAGATATAGCTCTGCCGTGCACGCAATTCTGAGCTTACGTGAACGGCGGCCATGCACGCAAGCTCTTCGTTTACTTTTGCCATATAAACACAAAACAAAAACTGCATTCAACCAAAGAATAGGGGCCTGCTGAGCTAATATTAATATTAGGCCTAATATTAATATTAGCTCAGTATTCTGTGCATCACTGCATTCAACAAAAGTGGCAGTTTGCAAGTTGTAGCCAAAGTTCTATGGTTGCAGCAGGAAGGATGCCAGTCAAATGCGCTGTTAAAGACTTAAATGACTGAACTTAAACATTACTTGTTTTTGTATTCCAACAGAAAAGACGTCTTAATATTAAATGACTTCCTTAATAAATTTTGTTTATGGTCAAAAAGTAAGTGCCCGAAGAAATCGACATTTCAGCTTCACTTTTTGAACGACACTGGCATTCTATGTATTAGCTCAGTATTCTTTGGCCTAGGCCTACCCTAGCGCTCGCTAGGGCTAGCCACCTAGGCCATGAATTTCCATTTCTTGGAGCGTCTACAAGTACAAGTAGTCTATCAGAACAAAAACTATATGTGAGGGTTATCATCGATGGCCTAAACCGCCTGACGATGACATGCATTTTGCAATTAACTACGAAGTACAACCACCGAAGAATTAGGATTATTTACAGGCAGTGTTGGGAACCGTTAATGAAAAACTTAACTTCCGTTAATAGCAAAAGCGTTAGCGTTAAAACAAAAAAATCTTTACTTTTAAACTCCTAATTTCGTTAAGTTAACTGAAAATTAACTGATAATCGTTAATAAGCGTTAATCCGTTAAAGTTAACACAGAAAATACGGAAATCTTGCACGTTTTTTTCCAAAACAGACTTCGTATTGCACGTCTTTGCTATTCCATCTTTTTAGCGAAACACAGAGGTCATCTAAGCGATTTGAAAGCTAAAAAAGTAATAAATAATCATTTTAAAAACTTGCATGCTGACTTGACTTTGACTTAGCTGCAGGGTGGTCCGTAGACACAGCGGGGAGGCGAGGGTCGCCCATTCCGCTAGCCCCTGAAGGCCCGCAGACAGGCAGAGGCGTGGGGCCGGTCAGGGTGGTCCGCCGGTCCGTCCTGCAGCGTGATCTTCCGTTGGGAAGAAACTGGCTCGTCTAGTCGCCCGAAGGAACTGGATGAGCCGTGGGATGCTGTCGGGCTGGCAAACCTCGTCAATGGACGGGTTCGGCCCGAGGTAGCGTAGCCGGTCTCTGTTAAAGAAAGGGCAGTGACAGACAAAGTGCTGAGCATCTTCATTGTCGCACTCGCAAAAGGGGCAAATTTCGCTCTCGAGGTCGCCTCGGAGGAAGCAGTGCCTGGCGAGGTAGCCATGGCCGGTAAGGGTCATGACAAGGGCTCGAATATCCTTCCGATTCTGGTTCAGAAGGATGTTTCTGAGCCTGTGAGACGGGCAAGGAACCGCGGCACGAGATTGCCGGCAGTTTTGGGTGCCCGCCCATCTGTCCCTGTGGAGGGAGTCAGCCCAGTCGTCGATCTGACGATTGATGACTGTCAAGGGCATAGGGACCAGGGGGGCAGGGCCGAAAAAAGAGCCAGAGCCGCCCCTCTTGGCGAGGGTGTCTGCCAGCTCGTTCCCCGGAAACCCTGCGTGCCCTGGGATCCACTTCAGCCTGACAGTATTGCTTCTGGCCAGGAGGTTGAGCTGCCGGGCGCAGTCGGCGACTGTCCGGGAGTTCGTTGTGGTGTGGCAAAGGGCCTGTAAGGCCGCTTGGCTGTCGGAGTGGATGACAATAGTCTTTCCTCTCGTAACCTTGGCGTTTAGCTCTGCAGCGCAAGAGCTGATGGCAAGGACTTCGTTCTGGAAGACTGTAGAGAGTCTACCAGTGTGCTGGGCATGCGTGGCAATTACGCGGCCGTTGATGATGATGCAGACCCCAAAGCCGGCGCGACCGTCTTTGATGGATCCGTCCGTGTAGCAATGGACCTCCTGGAAATTCCAGTGGTCATTGGCAGCATCCCTAGAGGGGATGGTGACCTTGTAGCGCTGAAAGAGGTTGAGAGTGCGGGGTTCGCCGTCAGATAGGACGTGGAGCCCGCCGCTGTCTCTCAAGTCCTTGAGGCAGAGGTCAGCGTGGGGCAGAAGCTTGCGCTTAGCCATGGCCCTATGGGGCTGGATTCGAATGCCAGCGTCAGCTAGACGGCGGGCAGTCTTAGCCGCTTCCCTGCGGACAAAGATGTCCAGCGGAGGAATGTTGAGGAAGGCGTTGAGGCCATCGTAAGGAGCAGACGGAGGGGCGCTCATGATCGTGCGACAAGCGCGCCCTTGCGCTCTCCTGAGAGCCTCTAGACAGGTCTTTATCTGCAGGGCGCTAGCCCAGATCAGGCCGCCATACGAGATAGCGGGCCTAACCATTGCAGTGTAGATCCACCAGAGGCGCTTGGGGGTGAGCCCCCAGGTGGTGCCGACGGCCCTGCGCAATTGCGCGAGGACTGCGAAGGCCTTTTTGGCTTTTGTTTGAACGTGGGGAGACCAGTTCAGCCTGTGGTCCAGGGTAATACCCAGACATTTAGTCTGCTTGCAGAAGGGGATTTCCCTTCCGTAAAGCGTGAGCGGCCGAATCTGCCACTTGGTCCTGCTGGTGAACATGATCGCTGCGGTCTTAGTCTCAGAGAGCCTTAAACCACAGCGGTCCGCCCATTGCTCAGCAGCGTAGATGAAGTTCTGAAGAAGGTCCCTGAGGGTATCAGGGGACGGACCAGATGCCACCGCGGTGACATCGTCCGCATATCCAACTTTCAGAATGGGGTCAGGCCGAACATCCCGGAGGAGCTCATCGATGACCATATTCCAGAGAACTGGAGACAGCACCCCACCTTGCGGGCTACCTTTGCAGACGGGGACCGTCCTCTGGTAGCCCAGCAGACTGGCGGTGGCCGTGCGATGGCTGATCATGTACATGATCCATCTGGTGAGATGTGAGTGCGTTAGCCTCTCACAAAGAGCTCTTCGGAACGCCTCAAAGAGGACGTTATCGAAGGCGCCAATGATGTCCAGGAAGATCCCCAGAGCAAAGCCACTACCAAGCACGGCCTTCTCGAGTTTATCGACCAGGACGTGCAGCGCGCTTTCAGTGGAGCGACCCGCCCGAAAAGCGTGCTGGTTCTCGCTGAGAGGTTTGTTCTTCAGCTCAACAGAGAGAAGGCGCCAAAGCACCAGTCTCTCCATCAGCTTGACCAGGGAGGAGGTCAAGCTGATCGGTCTGAAGGATTTGATAGAATGGTAGTCCGGGCGGCCTGGCTTAGGGATAAAGATCACCTTTGCCTCGGTCCATGCCTGCGGGACATAACCAAGCGTGATGCATGCCCGAAGAAGGCTGCAAAGTTTGCGCAGGAAGCCTGGGCATTTAACCGCCTCTCTTAGAAGGGCCGGTACAATGCCGTCGGGTCCTGGGGCTTTGAAAGGCTTGAAGGAATTTGCCGCTCTCACAATGCGGTCCTCCGTGATGATAGATGCAGCCAGCGCGTGACCTCCCTCCGAGTGATCCGGAGTGGTCTGGTTAGCTGGCTCGTTAGGGAAAAACGCAGTGAGCATTACATCAAGCGTTTCCCCTGGGTTGTCCGTGGACGTACCGTCGGTGCGTTTGACCGAGGAGAGCTTAGACATTTTGTCCAGCGTGAGCGCTTTCACAACTCTGGAGGTGGGGTGTGAGCCCTCTAGCTCCTCACAGTATTGTCGCCATTTTTGAGCCTTTGCATTCCTAACCTGCCTTTTAAACTCATGAATTGCTTCATGATAGGCGGTTTGGTCTGCAGGGCTCTTAGTTTTAGTTGCTCTGCGGTGGAGTCTCTTAGCCCTGCGACGGAGGTTGCCGAGCTCGGGATTCCACCACGGCGCCGATTTTTTCCCTTTATAGGCTTTTAAAGGGCATGACGCCTCAAAGGCGGCGGTTAGCGTCTCTGTCAAAACAGTCGCGCACTCATCCGCCTCTCGGCACGACGTGATCGTGGATGGTTGGCCAGGAGACCGATGGAATTCCTTCAGGGCGAGCCCGAAGGTTTCCCAATCCGTATTTCTGGCGTTCCGTCTCCACGTAACACGAGTTGCGCTACGCGCGGCCATTAGGTTGAAGGAGATGAACTTGTGATCCGATAGTGAGGACACTGGAAGCACCCGCCACGCCCCAATACTCTGGTAGAGTCTGGGCGTTGCGAGCGTAGCGTCGATCACCTCCGACCACCGTCCGTTGTCAAAGGTAGGGGTGGACCCAGAGTTGCAGAACTCGAGGGTCGTAGAGGCAACGTAGGCTAGGAGGTCTTCGCCTCTCTGATTAATGCCAGTGCTGCCCCAGTGAGTGTGGTGGGCGTTGATGTCGCCGGCAACCATGAGCTCGTAGTTTTTGGCAGAGCAGAGCTCTACCAGCGTAGCGAGGGCTCTGGGGACGACCGCAGCATCGCCTGGTAGGTAAACCGAGGCAATGAGGGTGGTCTTCCCAGGAAGAAGGTCCTCGGATTGGATGACGCAGATGTCCCTGTTGGACAGGTCCGATCTGAGCCACGCACTGAGCGTTTTGCTCGCAAAGATGCAAGCTCTGGGAGGCTGGTTGGCCTCGCGAGGGTAAGTATAAAAACAATTGTAGCCAGCAGGGGCGTTTTGAGGCTTACCTCTGAGAGTCCAGGGTTCCTGGACGAGGATGAGCCCCGGCTTGTCGAGCTCGGCGTAACGCATAAGGTTGACCGAGGCTGCGACGCAGTGCTGCAGATTAATCTGCAGGCAATGGATTCCCTGGTTGCTGATCATTATCACGCAGTTGGGGAATCGTTGAGCAGGTCATCCTCCTCCTTTTCAGTGGTGGGTGACCCGCAGACCTCCATGGGAGTTTCAGCGTCCTCAGCAGTTAGGGTGGCTGTGGAGTCCTCCGCGGACGTGAGCCCAGCGTGGACGTTACCGTCGCCTCTCCTGCGTGCTTCGGTGCTGTCACTGCCCGTCCCCTCTGCCTCGTCGGTCAGGTCGATGCGGGTGGCGCCAGCCTCCTGGTGAGTCACAGACTCGAACCAGTCGGTCGGAGCCTCCCCGCTTAGAGTCTGGCCTTCTGGCTGTTGGGGTGGAGCGCGAGAAGCGCGGGCCCGCTCACGATGCGCACGAAGGTTCTTGGCCTGGTCCAGCGCGCGCTGGATCAGGCCGGACCTCCGGGTGCTCCTGGCGGGTCTGCGATTGCGATTTCCGGTTTCAGCAGCGCGAACTGCCTTACCGGGCATAGGATCGGCCGTTTGCCTCGGCTTCTTTGCCGGAGGAGCCTGGGCCCCAGTTCCGGTTTCGGAAGCTTTGGCATTCTTGGCTTCATCAGCTTTCCGCTCCTCGCAACGGAGGATGGTCAGCTGAGTCAGACCAATATGAATTGTGGACTTAGGCGGCAAGCGCTTAGCCCAGTCATCAGAGAGCCCTAGGATCACCGTAGCCCCCTTCTCCTTGCGGGAAGTGGCGTGGTGTAGGAGCCCGTTGACCTTAAGGTCGGGGTGCAGCTTTAGCAATATTTGCCTAAGCTGATCTCCGGACTTAATGGCACTGCCGGCCGGGATCCAGACGCGAAAGCGCTGGGTCTTCTGTCGTTCGCCCTCGCTGGCGAAGACGAGCTTGCCGAGCTTCTTGGGCCAGTTCAGCTTTGGCAGAAGCTCGCGTAGATTGCGGCTGCTCTCCTCCGAGCTGCACCAGATGAAGATGCAGCCGTCGGTCTTGGCAGACTTGACCACGCTCACAGGGCGGCCCGCCAGGAGCTGGTCGATGAGCGCAGCATCGATGGTGCGCCAGGCACTGTCGAGCTCGTCGGCCGTGAGGTCCTGCTCTTCCCCGAAGACGATGACCGCCGGTTGGAGCTTGACCTTTGAGGCGTAGTTGGTGGCGGCGGTTCCCGAAGGCCCGGCCGCGCTTGTAGCAGGTATACTGGGTGGCACACCAGCGGGGGTTGTATCCTGGGGGGCAGGGGTTGCTGTGGTTCCTTTCGGCCCAACAGCAGCCCGCCCTCCCTAGGTTCCCCTTCCGCCGGTGGCCGGCCCGCAGTACCCCGTAGTCGCCGTCGCCGCTCGTTGCGGCGTTGGTTGCGGGTGCGTCGGGCTTCAGCGGAGGGCCCGGTTGCGCGTGCGGGCATGTCACCAGCCGAGCCGGCGGCAAGCCCATCTGCCCCCGGTGGGGCGGCGCTGGTGCCAGAGTCACCGGCCGGAGTTGCCGGGGCCCCGGCTTCAGCGGGGGTTAAAGAGGCGGATGACGCCATAGCTGAAAGCGGGAAGGAGTGAGCTGAGTCACAAAAGAAAGAGGAAAGAAGAAAAAGAAAAGGACCGCTAGCGACCGGACAACCCCCCGGCCTTCCAGCCCATCGGCACGGTCAAACACCTTAGGCATTAGGGGGTACGTTAAGCAGTACCACGGCCTGCAGGCTGGCAAGCCAGACCCGCATACCCAAATTCGGCCGAAGCCACTGGATGGGTCGCCAGCGTCGGAGCCCAGTCTGTCCAGCAGCCCTAGGGTCTGCCTTGAACACACGCGGGGACGAGTACCCTGGGTCGACTTGTGAAACAGCGTGAGGGGGGGGGGTCTGCGGCTGCCAGTGGCAAATAGCGGGTGCAGACCTCCCTCTCCAGCCTTGACCTGCTGAATATAGGGGCAGGCGTGAAGCATCGCAGACCGTAGCCCTTAGGCCTGGTCTGTCTCATACTTCACTGGCGTGCTGAATACACCTTCGCGTGCAAACTTGCATGCATAATACTACTAAAATTAAAGCCTATGGTATAAAAGTAACTTATTTTATTTGAAACTTAAAAGCTATTAGCGAGAAATTCATAATTTATAAATACGCATAAGAAGGTTGTTTCAGTACCATTAGCAGGCGCAGCAGAAGGTTGCGAAAGATTGGGACAGAAGTGAATCAAAGCGATCGATGCTCACGCGCAAGAAATAAAGTTTCACACTATTTTAATCAGTGTTGGGCACCAGTCCGTTAATAAGCGTTAATCCGTTAATAAGCGTTAATAAGCGTTAAGATTTTTCATTAACGTTAACGGACTGTCGTTAAGATTTTTTTGAACTAACGGATTAACGAATTTGCGTTAAAACTTTTGTGAATTAACGATAAATTCATCGTTAACGGTAGTGTCTATGTCAATGACCAAAGACGCAAAGAAGGAACGAAAAATAGAAGTCTTACAAGAAGTTTAAACATTACGAACGTATTTGAGCTGGCCTATATGCCTAAATATAATCTCTTTATTTATGACGATGATCATACAGATGTACATGTAATTAACAACTTCTTACAAATAAACTTTAAAATAATGAATTAAAATAGTGTGAAACTTTATTTCTTGCGCGTGAGCATCGATCGCTTTGATTCACTTCTGTCCCAATCTTTCGCAACTTTCTGCTGCGCCTGCTAATGGTACTGAAACAACCTTCCTATGCGTATTTAATTATGAATTTCTCGCTATTAGCTTTTAAGTTTCAAATAAAATAAGTTTCTTTTTTTACCATATGCTTTACTTTTAGTAGTATTATGCATGCAAGTTTTTAAAATGATTATTTATTACTTTTTTAGCTTTCAAATCGCTTAGATGACCTCTGTGTTTCGCTTAAAAGATGGAATAGCAACTAGACGTGCAATACGAAGTCTGTTTTGGAAAAAAACGTGCAAGATTTCCGCATTTTCTGTGTTAACTTTAACGGATTAACGCTTATTAACGATTATCAGTTAACTTTCAGTTAACTTAACGAAATTAGGAGTTAAAAAGTAAAGATTTTTTTGTTTTAACGCTAACGCTTTTGCTATTAACGGAAGTTAAGATTTTCATTAACGGTGCCCAACACTGATTTTAATTCATTATTTTAAAGTTTATTTGTAAGAAGTTGTTAATTACATGTACGTCTGTATGATCATCGTCATAAATAAAGAGATTATATTTAGGCATATAGGCCAGCTCAAATACGTTCGTAATGTTTAAACTTCTTGTAAGACTTCTATTTTTCGTTCCTTCTTTGCGTCTTTGGTCATTGACATAGACACTACCGTTAACGATGAATTTATCGTTAATTCACAAAATTTTTAACGCAAATTCGTTAATCCGTTAGTTCAAAAAATCTTAACGACAGTCCGTTAACGTTAATGAAAAATCTTAAGTATATAATCTTTGTCTGTTCTTTTGGTTCCTATGGCAGAGAAAGGCCGAGGACGCTGTTCTCAGGCCGAGGCGAAGCCGAGGCCTTAGAATTGCGACCGAGGTCTTTCTGCCATAGACACCAAAAGAACAGACGAAGATCGTACTTAATCTACAGATATTGGAAGCGACTGGGAGTGGGAGAGAGGTATTCGTCAAAAGCGGGGGTGTGGGGGGCGCAGCCCCCACATTTAACCATAGACAAAAATTAAAGTAAAAGATTCGATGCTTAAAATACGAGCTAAAAGCGAGAAAGGAAAGGTTTGGGCAGCTAGAGGAAATCAGAGAGAACTGAGAATCATGGAACACGACTTGGAACTCGCTTTCGACTGGTTGAATGACATTGAACTGAGAGAAAACGAGGCTTCTAGATTTGCTTTACTGTCCGATAACGAGGTTGCTGAAAGGATTGACGCTGCTGTGCCGGAATCGACACGCCGGAAGGAACGATGGGCACTAAAGCAATTTGAGGACTGGTTTCAGGAGAGGCAAACCAAACTACTGCTTCATGGAGACGACTGCGGTCTATCTGTGTCTACCTATCGGCCGGCATACTCTCGACTCCAATTAATGTGGCGAATATCACCAAACCCGTGTCTACGGATGGTAAATTCTCAAACCAGTCTCTAAGGAAGACTTGTGCCAGCACGTTGCATCGGGCTGGACTGGCTAGGGACGATATAGCCCGCGTCACTACTACTATGGACTGGCGTAAGGCGCGATTTTGGAGGTGGGGTGGGTGTCAACCCTCCTCGCCTCTCATTGGCTGGCGCCCCGATCACTAGGTGATCGATACCCGTATCGATATCGGCGACTCGAACCCGCGACCCTCCCCAGCCGCAGGCGCACCTACCGATATTAGATCCCAATAAATCAATCAGATCCCAAATCAATCAGATCCCAAATCAATCAGATCCCAAGCGCACCCTCCCGAGCCGCAGGCGCCCATGCAGCAGGCGCCCATGCCGCAGGCACCCCGAGTGTACACTCTCCCGATATGTGTGTACACCGATATGTAGTCATCGATACGGGCCTCTTCCCCTCTCTCACCTACATCTCAACTAGCGAAATCGAACCCAGGTCGCGCCCATACTAGGACACTACACGGTTGTGGGGTATAGGGAGCGAGAAGTTTCAACCCTAACGCTGACGCAGCCCTGTACAGTGAGAGTGTACGGGCAGAGAGGGGTGGGGCGGACAGAGAACCAGCCACTAGGTTGTTATACTGTTGAAGCATAGGGAGCGAGAAGTTTTAACCCCGATGCTGACGCAGCCCTGTACACTGAGCGTGTACGGGCAGAGGGTGGGTGGAAAGAGATGTGAATAACACAGCCTGCTGCAGGAGCCGGATAGAGAGGCGCATGCTAGGACAGAGAGGTAGTGTGAGTCACACACACCCCACAGAGAAAGCCATACAGAGGATAGAGAGCTCCCTCCCCAGTTGCAGGGGACAGAGAGGCAGGCAGGGTATGCAGGGGCATGCGAACCGTCAAGGGGCCACGCGAGGATAGAGTGGAGGAGCAGAGATGTGTTTGGACAGAGAGCCAGCCACGTGTGCGTAGTGTGAGGGAACAGAAACATATGGAGCAGGAGGGAGATAGGAAGCAAACGCGCAGGGTAAGGGAGCCATGCAGCAGGGAGCAGTGTACAGTGAGACACGGGCAGGGGTGGAGCCGTGCGTGGACAGAGCTGAACGGCACGGTCAGCTGCAGGAATAGGATGATAGAGAGGCGCGGAGGGGGACAGAGAGCAGTGTGCAGGGTAGGCAGCCACGCAGGCTGGGGAACAGAGAGGCGCGTGTCAGCCAGTTACAGCCCGGGACAGAGAAGTATGAAGGGGGGCCTGGGACAGAGAAGTATGAAGGGGGGCCTGGGACAGAGTTGCGAGCAAGGCACAGAGAGAGGTAGGGTCCGGTAGCTATGTATAGGCAGGGACCCACGCGAGGGCAGGACAGGGCATGCAAGGCATGCAAATTACATGCAAGGGCAGTGAGGTGTGCGCGGAGGGAGACAGAGAGCAGTGTGTAGGGGTAGGTAACAGCAAACTTTAGTAGAGGCGCGTGCGGGGACGGAGAAACCAGTCTGAGCGTACAGAGACGTTACAGAGAGGTACACAAACAGAGACCAAAGCGGGCAGAGCACGTGTAGGGACAGAGACGTGAGGGAGAATAGACCAAAACACGCTATGTATTTTCAAAAGTTGGTTTTAGTGCAGCATATTTAATAGCGGGTAGTATAATAGTATGTACATAGTAGGTATAATGGTAGTAATAATAGTAAGTATATTAGCCCAAAAGGTAGGCTAAAACAGGCTAAACTGTGTGTACGCATCCTCATCACCCCACAAGCCCCCTCTCCCGCCAGACTCACTCTACCAAACCCTCCTGTATTGCTGCATGAAGGAAAATATAGTGTAAAAATACAGATCTTAACCGTCAGACCGCTGAAATCAGGGCACACTAGAGGGGTTTCGGGGTCTGCATGCTCTATGTAAGCTGCTTGAGGAGGTTCCAAGGGCGTTGTGAGGGTTTCCATTATGTTTTGAAAAAAAAAACTAGAGGCTTAAATACAACGTTTTATTCAAAAGTAGGTTATTTTAATGAAATAGCTGACACAATCATTGTCGAGAGTAGAAATTTTTATAAGAAACCAGGCATTTTAGCAAAAATAAACCTTCAAACCACATAAAATTGAATAAAAAGCAGACATTTTCAATTATAAACCGCAAGTATTTTAATAGAAAAGTAAGCAAACAAGGCACAAAACCAGCAAATTTTACCTTTTTATTTTAATGTTACTGATAAGGTAGAGAGTAGAAACTTGTGAGCTGTACGGAGTTAGAAAGTATTAACCATTATGTATCGTATGAATTATTAGTTCAGTACCAGCCATTGGTCAAGCGAGCATTTATGAAGTTATTACGAGTGATGAAGGGATAGAGAGCTATATACAGGAAGACAGTATCCTTCTAAACCACCACGAACAGATTGCTAATAGAGATAAGCTTTGTCTGTGTGCAGTATGAGTAAGCGAAGGCGGGGCAAATACTTTTCCACATGCCGGACAGAACAGTATTGTGCTAGGATTTCTCTCGAAATCGCGGTACGTTACTAGTTTTTATCACACCATCCAGATGCGTCAACTAGTCAGCAGTAGTCATTTATATGTTATTAGAACTTACAAACCCAGGTCAAGTAAATATTACAAAGAGTATATTACGTACACACGCCAACTCCGAATACCAAGCCATACTAGTCTACTTGCAGTGCTCCTGGAGGGAAGGGACGGCGGGGTGTACATCCGGCAGGGTGGGCGTCCAGCGAGTGTACATCTGACAGGATGGGTGTTCAGCAAGTGTACATCTGACAGGGTGGGCGTTCAGCAAGTGTACCTTCAGCGTCGAGTAGGTGTACACCCGTCAGTGGGAACTCAGCCCCTCCCACCAATGTCGTGTGCATGCGGTTAGTCAGTATAGTGGTGGGGTAGACGGTGCAGGAAGGAAACCCAGATGCTGACGCTGCCCTGTACAGCGAGCAACCAGCCCTCCTGTAGCAGGAGGGGGACAGAGAGTGCGTGGAGGCAGTAGGAGATAGAGGACGCTACCCGGCATGTCGCAGCACGCGGCGCGGGACAGAGAGGCAGTGTGTAAGTCACCCCCACAGGGAGAGCTGCCCTGGCAGGAGGCGCGGGACAGAGAGGCGGTGAATCACACCCCACGGAGAGAGCCGTACAGCGAGCTTCCCCACCCGAGTCCGGTAAATATTACAGAGTATTACGTGCACACGCCAGCCCTGAATACCAAGCCATACTAGTCTACCTGCAGTGCTCCCAGAGGGAAGGGATGGTCAGGAGTTACACACCAAGAATGCATTCATACAAAGAGTACACAACTCGAGCCCAGACACCAAGTCACAGTCTACTTACAGTAGAGATGGTAGATTAATAGCAAGATTATATTACAATTAGACCTCCCTAGCACATGAGGAGTGAAATTCAATAATAATTGAATTCAATAATAATACAACATTTAGACGTAGTAATTTAATTACAAAATACCACTAACACTGAGCCAACGAATTGTAGGTTACAAAGGAGTTGCCACTCATATGGAAAGCCAGTATAATGCAGGTGTATATTATTAAAACATAGACAAAAACGATGCAGACGTATATACACACTATTGATTTTGTACATGTACATTTCGGCATATTACCACACATCGCAGGCACATATTATATATCGGGGGATAGGTTAAAATACACACATCGTAGATGTAGAAGCAGACACAATGCAGGAAAATTATGATACGAGTGTACATATTAGTGCGTAAAAGTATCATATTATGACACCCTGTAGCACATATTGACATAATGCAGGGGAAAATATTGACAGAAATAGTACACAATTGTAGAGGTAACAACCCGCCAACTAGTAAGGACATCCAGCACTTGTTCAGGTTTTTATTATTTCGAGACGAGTGTCATGCCCCCGCAAGAGATCTTATCAGAAATTTGTTGAACTCCACTGCAACTCTCCCCAGAGCCTCCAAATGTGAGTTTTTAACCCAGGGTCGAGTACAAAGGACCCGCCCACTCTTAACCCCAAGGGGTGATCGTAGCGGAGACCAAGTACAGTGCGGACGGAGAGGGGTAACAGAAAGCGCTGCATCAGACCGCAGGGCTGCATTCCTCCCCCGAGGTAGGCGCGTCAGCTCCCACTCCTCATTTAACCATCAAGTAAACTAAAGAAGTCAAGCAGAAAGCCTTACAATCACCCGCAACCAGCACAAGTAAGAGTACTTTCCACTAGAGAGCCATAGTGCAAGATTCGCGAGCCAAGTTGAAGAAGCACACCAAATTACACTAAAGACATATGTATTAAAAAGCATACCGGCACCTCTACAAAAACACAGTATGTACCGATTAAAGTTGCTTTTGGTGCAGTGTATTTAATAAAAGCAGGTACCTAACACAAAAGTAGGCATCAATGCAGTGCACGGGCTAAACTGTATTTACAAACGCAGGGCAACGAACTACACACAATGTAGCGCATAGACATAATTGTACGCATAAATGTACGCAATTTCCGGTATATAGGACCAAATGTACACAATGTACACAAACACACACACACACACACTCAGGCGTATTCACAGCAAGAGCTTCCTGCCGATGGCGCCATCGCCTGCGGCGATCGGTGCTGCAGGATGCGCTGCAGGATGCGCCTGAGTGTGTGTGTGTGTGTGTTTGTGTACATTGTGTACATTTGGTCCTATATACCGGAAATTGCGTACATTTATGCGTACAATTATGTCTATGCGCTACATTGTGTGTAGTTCGTTGCCCTGCGTTTGTAAATACAGTTTAGCCCGTGCACTGCATTGATGCCTACTTTTGTGTTAGGTACCTGCTTTTATTAAATACACTGCACCAAAAGCAACTTTAATCGGTACATACTGTGTTTTTGTAGAGGTGCCGGTATGCTTTTTAATACATATGTCTTTAGTGTAATTTGGTGTGCTTCTTCAACTTGGCTCGCGAATCTTGCACTATGGCTCTCTAGTGGAAAGTACTCTTACTTGTGCTGGTTGCGGGTGATTGTAAGGCTTTCTGCTTGACTTCTTTAGTTTACTTGATGGTTAAATGAGGAGTGGGAGCTGACGCGCCTACCTCGGGGAGGAATGCAGCCCTGCGGTCTGATGCAGCGCTTTCTGTTACCCCTCTCCGTCCGCACTGTACTTGGTCTCCGCTACGATCACCCTTGGGGTTAAGAGTGGGCGGGTCCTTTGTACTCGACCCTGGTTAAAAACTCACATTTGGAGGCTCTGGGGAGAGTTGCAGTGGAGTTCAACAAATTTCTGATAAGATCTCTTGCGGGGGCATGACACTCGTCTCGAAATAATAAAAACCTGAACAAGTGCTGGATGTCCTTACTAGTTGGCGGGTTGTTACCTCTACAATTGTGTACTATTTCTGTCAATATTTTCCCCTGCATTATGTCAATATGTGCTACAGGGTGTCATAATATGATACTTTTACGCACTAATATGTACACTCGTATCATAATTTTCCTGCATTGTGTCTGCTTCTACATCTACGATGTGTGTATTTTAACCTATCCCCGATATATAATATGTGCCTGCGATGTGTGGTAATATGCCGAAATGTACATGTACAAAATCAATAGTGTGTATATACGTCTGCATCGTTTTTGTCTATGTTTTAATAATATACACCTGCATTATACTGGCTTTCCATATGAGTGGCAACTCCTTTGTAACCTACAATTCGTTGGCTCAGTGTTAGTGGTATTTTGTAATTAAATTACTACGTCTAAATGTTGTATTATTATTGAATTCAATTATTATTGAATTTCACTCCTCATGTGCTAGGGAGGTCTAATTGTAATATAATCTTGCTATTAATCTACCATCTCTACTGTAAGTAGACTGTGACTTGGTGTCTGGGCTCGAGTTGTGTACTCTTTGTATGAATGCATTCTTGGTGTGTAACTCCTGACCATCCCTTCCCTCTGGGAGCACTGCAGGTAGACTAGTATGGCTTGGTATTCAGGGCTGGCGTGTGCACGTAATACTCTGTAATATTTACCGGACTCGGGTGGGGAAGCTCGCTGTACGGCTCTCTCCGTGGGGTGTGATTCACCGCCTCTCTGTCCCGCGCCTCCTGCCAGGGCAGCTCTCCCTGTGGGGGTGACTTACACACTGCCTCTCTGTCCCGCGCCGCGTGCTGCGACATGCCGGGTAGCGTCCTCTATCTCCTACTGCCTCCACGCACTCTCTGTCCCCCTCCTGCTACAGGAGGGCTGGTTGCTCGCTGTACAGGGCAGCGTCAGCATCTGGGTTTCCTTCCTGCACCGTCTACCCCACCACTATACTGACTAACCGCATGCACACGACATTGGTGGGAGGGGCTGAGTTCCCACTGACGGGTGTACACCTACTCGACGCTGAAGGTACACTTGCTGAACGCCCACCCTGTCAGATGTACACTTGCTGAACACCCATCCTGTCAGATGTACACTCGCTGGACGCCCACCCTGCCGGATGTACACCCCGCCGTCCCTTCCCTCCAGGAGCACTGCAAGTAGACTAGTATGGCTTGGTATTCGGAGTTGGCGTGTGTACGTAATATACTCTTTGTAATATTTACTTGACCTGGGTTTGTAAGTTCTAATAACATATAAATGACTACTGCTGACTAGTTGACGCATCTGGATGGTGTGATAAAAACTAGTAACGTACCGCGATTTCGAGAGAAATCCTAGCACAATACTGTTCTGTCCGGCATGTGGAAAAGTATTTGCCCCGCCTTCGCTTACTCATACTGCACACAGACAAAGCTTATCTCTATTAGCAATCTGTTCGTGGTGGTTTAGAAGGATACTGTCTTCCTGTATATAGCTCTCTATCCCTTCATCACTCGTAATAACTTCATAAATGCTCGCTTGACCAATGGCTGGTACTGAACTAATAATTCATACGATACATAATGGTTAATACTTTCTAACTCCGTACAGCTCACAAGTTTCTACTCTCTACCTTATCAGTAACATTAAAATAAAAAGGTAAAATTTGCTGGTTTTGTGCCTTGTTTGCTTACTTTTCTATTAAAATACTTGCGGTTTATAATTGAAAATGTCTGCTTTTTATTCAATTTTATGTGGTTTGAAGGTTTATTTTTGCTAAAATGCCTGGTTTCTTATAAAAATTTCTACTCTCGACAATGATTGTGTCAGCTATTTCATTAAAATAACCTACTTTTGAATAAAACGTTGTATTTAAGCCTCTAGTTTTTTTCAAAACATAATGGAAACCCTCACAACGCCCTTGGAACCTCCTCAAGCAGCTTACATAGAGCATGCAGACCCCGAAACCCCTCTAGTGTGCCCTGATTTCAGCGGTCTGACGGTTAAGATCTGTATTTTTACACTATATTTTCCTTCATGCAGCAATACAGGAGGGTTTGGTAGAGTGAGTCTGGCGGGAGAGGGGGCTTGTGGGGTGATGAGGATGCGTACACACAGTTTAGCCTGTTTTAGCCTACCTTTTGGGCTAATATACTTACTATTATTACTACCATTATACCTACTATGTACATACTATTATACTACCCGCTATTAAATATGCTGCACTAAAACCAACTTTTGAAAATACATAGCGTGTTTTGGTCTATTCTCCCTCACGTCTCTGTCCCTACACGTGCTCTGCCCGCTTTGGTCTCTGTTTGTGTACCTCTCTGTAACGTCTCTGTACGCTCAGACTGGTTTCTCCGTCCCCGCACGCGCCTCTACTAAAGTTTGCTGTTACCTACCCCTACACACTGCTCTCTGTCTCCCTCCGCGCACACCTCACTGCCCTTGCATGTAATTTGCATGCCTTGCATGCCCTGTCCTGCCCTCGCGTGGGTCCCTGCCTATACATAGCTACCGGACCCTACCTCTCTCTGTGCCTTGCTCGCAACTCTGTCCCAGGCCCCCCTTCATACTTCTCTGTCCCAGGCCCCCCTTCATACTTCTCTGTCCCGGGCTGTAACTGGCTGACACGCGCCTCTCTGTTCCCCAGCCTGCGTGGCTGCCTACCCTGCACACTGCTCTCTGTCCCCCTCCGCGCCTCTCTATCATCCTATTCCTGCAGCTGACCGTGCGTTCAGCTCTGTCCACGCACGGCTCCACCCCTGCCCGTGTCTCACTGTACACTGCTCCCTGCTGCATGGCTCCCTTACCCTGCGCGTTTGCTTCCTATCTCCCTCCTGCTCCATATGTTTCTGTTCCCTCACACTACGCACACGTGGCTGGCTCTCTGTCCAAACACATCTCTGCTCCTCCACTCTATCCTCGCGTGGCCCCTTGACGGTTCGCATGCCCCTGCATACCCTGCCTGCCTCTCTGTCCCCTGCAACTGGGGAGGGAGCTCTCTATCCTCTGTATGGCTTTCTCTGTGGGGTGTGTGTGACTCACACTACCTCTCTGTCCTAGCATGCGCCTCTCTATCCGGCTCCTGCAGCAGGCTGTGTTATTCACATCTCTTTCCACCCACCCTCTGCCCGTACACGCTCAGTGTACAGGGCTGCGTCAGCATCGGGGTTAAAACTTCTCGCTCCCTATGCTTCAACAGTATAACAACCTAGTGGCTGGTTCTCTGTCCGCCCCACCCCTCTCTGCCCGTACACTCTCACTGTACAGGGCTGCGTCAGCGTTAGGGTTGAAACTTCTCGCTCCCTATACCCCACAACCGTGTAGTGTCCTAGTATGGGCGCGACCTGGGTTCGATTTCGCTAGTTGAGATGTAGGTGAGAGAGGGGAAGAGGCCCGTATCGATGACTACATATCGGTGTACACACATATCGGGAGAGTGTACACTCGGGGTGCCTGCGGCATGGGCGCCTGCTGCATGGGCGCCTGCGGCTCGGGAGGGTGCGCTTGGGATCTGATTGATTTGGGATCTGATTGATTTGGGATCTGATTGATTTATTGGGATCTAATATCGGTAGGTGCGCCTGCGGCTGGGGAGGGTCGCGGGTTCGAGTCGCCGATATCGATACGGGTATCGATCACCTAGTGATCGGGGCGCCAGCCAATGAGAGGCGAGGAGGGTTGACACCCACCCCACCTCCAAAATCGCGCCTTACGCCAGTCCATAGTAGTGTCACTGGACATTCGTCCAACGCAATAGAGAGGTACATACGGCTAGACGTCCAGGATCATTCGCGTATGACCTACGCTCTACACGCCGGAGGAGCCGTGGAGTCTAATGGGCGGACCAATGAGCAAGATGTCGTGTCTGAGGGTACTACCAAGAAGGTGCGCATGACTGTCCACGGTGACACCAACAGCGTAGAAATCATGTTCGAGTAAATCGGCAAGAATGAATCGGTCTTTACTGCTGTTGATAGTTTATACTTCTAATGGACTAACTGACAAATTATAGTCATTTTAAAATGTTCTCAGGCCTTGTTATTAGGCCTGTTAACCGGTTAACAGGCCTCGTTTTGAGTTCTCAGGCTTAGTTTTTTAGTGAGGTTTGGCCATAGACTATCGTTCCACTAGAAAAGAAGGAGCCTAGGAATTTAGTGTGAACCGTCATATCTGTAGGTTAACGCTTATTAACGCTTATTAACGGATTAACGCTTATTAACGGACTGGTGCCCAACACTGTTTACAGGTAAATTTTGCACACCCTGAGGCTTTTCATATTACCAATTCCAGAATCAGAATCGGTTCTGATCTTCCAAGAAAAACAGCAGTATAACTATTTAATTCTGTTGAATGTTTGACTGCCTTAACAAACTCACTTAGCACAATTTTTCACTTTCTTCTTGGCGATTGTCATTTAATAATAAAAACTTTATAGCGCGCATCTCCCTCTAGTTATGGAAACAAAAGGTTATTATGAAAAGGCCCCCTAATACGAAATTTCAAAATAGCGCCTAAAACCTAGAAATAATGTATTTTCATTGCTTCTGTGCTGAATTGGGCTTAAAATTATGAATTCTGATGTGCAAAACAAAATATTTTTTATTTGTATGACTTTGTCTAATAAAAATAGTTTAATACAAATCTGCTTTTCGGTAATGGAATCTGTTAAAATTTCATCTGAACAATCTTGAATTGATATAATAATTCTCTTCAACCATAAAATGTCTATAAGAAGCATGGAATCACTTCCATCTTGCAACAGGCTTTTTAAACCAATTCTACGACCTCGTCGGTAACACCTTCGTATAATTACAATTAGATATACAATATACACAGTACATGTACGGTGCAGGCTCGTTAAAGCAAGCTATCCAAATGGAGTAAAGGGTGAATAACTTTATTCTTGGTATTGTTATTTAACATTACGTTTCTACGCATTTGTGATGCCTGACAGTGATAGCACTGTCAGTAATAAATTTTGGCAACAACGATTTGTTGCAATCAATATGTTCCATAGTACTGACCACAAGTATTCTTGTAGCACTTTTGCATTTGCATTTAATAAATCCCCAATCGACTGATGATTTTACTTGTAAAACGACAGCTTATGATTATTTATTAATTAAGCATGGATTAATAACATAATATAAATTCTGAAAAAACTACTGATAGGGAATGTACATGTACACATACGAGCGTACTAGGAGAATACACATCGTAGCTTGAGTGCATTTTAATGTGAAACAGACAAGTAGCTCGAATAATAATGGAATGGAATGGAAAAGAAGGATACTCTCGTAGCACAACAATTTTAAACAAGAGGCACCGAAAATGATATGAACATTTTGTGTTCCAACTGATAAAGTCAGTCTATTAAGAAGTCGGATAGCAAATAGTTGGTGTTGCATGGTTATTAAAATTTTAGAGGCTGATCAGCAGTGTAAACGCGTAGGCTAGAGATGCTGCTATTTCATTTGATTTTGCGCCGTTTAACTGATGAATTCGAACCCAGGATGCCTAAATGGCCACCAATCGGTCCAAAGTTCTTCGCTGTCAATCAACCGGACAAGTCTCCCCCTTGCCCCTCGTCCGAGTTGGCGTCGCCCCGGACACTCGCAGACTCCTCTTCTTCATCAGCTTCGGCACCGCCGGGGCGCAGAATTGCCCTAAGATTGACAGCCAAAAAGTCGTCATCTGGTCCGACGCCAGCCAGCAGTCGACGCGCTTCCGCGGCGGCCGCCGGCGCAAGAAAATGGCGCCGATTATGGCGCCTACTGGCGCCAACGTATCGGCGCGCTTTTTGCAGTAGAACAGCGGCGCGCTCTTGGACGCCGCGGTCGACGCCGGCGCCGACGCGAAGCAGCCCGACAGCCAGGCGTGTCGCCGTGTCGCCGCCACCGTCGACGCCGTTGTCGATTCTTCCGTCGACGAGTTGGCGCAAAAATTCGGCGCCAAACTCGGCGTCGCAGGCCAGACAGAGCGCCGCGTCCAGCAGGGCGCGCTGGTGAGCAGCGGGCCAGTGGTGAGCGGGCGCCTCCGCCGACTGCAAAACCGCCAGCAGCAGCCAGTGACCGCCGTCTAGGGATCTGTGGGTTTAGGGATTGTTTAGAGATGAAATCTGTGTTAGCTGTGAGCCTGCCAAATAAATCATTTCAAATGTGAAAAAATAGATATACAATGATGTAACTGCACTTTGACATTCGATAAGAACCAGGCAAGCCAAACCAAACCAAACGCCGGACAGACACTACAATCAGATATCCGGCAGACACCAAAACGACACCGGAAACCGGACACCGGACACCGGACAGGCAATGGGCAAACATCAGAAATTACCGGAAAAAATACTAGACACTGAAAAGACACCGTAAAAACAACGGACAGACATCGGGATTGACCTCCTTTGACGGAAACTGGAGACACCGACAGACTCCGGAAGGACATTGGGCAGACACGGCATAGACACTGGAAAGCCACGGGACTGACGGGAAAGACACGGGAGAGACAATCCAACAAGACACCAGACATACACCGGACATACACCGGACAGATACCGGACAGACACAGGAAAGACACTGGAGAGACACCGGACAGACACCGGACAGACACCGAACAGACACCGGACAGATACTAGACAGGCACCGGACAGGCACCGGACAGACACCAGACAAACACCGGACAGAAACCGACAGGCACCGGACAAACACCGACAGGCACCGGACAGGCACCGGACAGGCACCGGACAATCACCGGACAGACACCGGACAGGCACCAGACAGACACCGGACAGACACCGGACAGACACTAGACAGGCACCGGACAGGCACCGGACAGACACCCGACAGACACCAGACAGGCACCGGACAGACACCAGACAAACACCGGACAGAAACCGACAGGCACCGGACAGGCACCGGACAGGCACCGGACAAACACCGGACAGAAACCGACAGGCACTGGACAGGCAAGGACAGGCACCGGACAGACACCGGACAGACACCGGACAGGCACCAGACAGACACCGGACAGACACCAGACAGACACCGGACGGAAACCGGACAAGCACCGGACAGACACCGGACAGGCATACCTGACGGCAACGCGCCGGGCCTCCCTGGACTCCAGCAGCCGTTTCCGCAGCGCTTCGACCGCCCGCTGTCGGGCTTCAAAGTCGCCAATCGACGCGCGCAGAATCAGCAGACAGGCCAGCAGCAGCAGCTGGTCGCACTCGACTCGATCCCGACGAGGCAGCAGGCGCTGGGCCAGCGATTCGGCCAGTTGGCGAACGCAAGCGGCGCCGCTGACCCGCTGTCCGGCGCCACCCAGCTCAGCAGTGGACAGCAGGCGATGAAGAAAGCGGAGACTGGCCGAGGCTGTTGCTAAGGTTACCGAATGCGTCTTCTGACTGCGCTGTCGAGTCGATGGCGAGCCGAGCCGCTGCTGGAGCAACTCGACCAGAGGCGGCATGCAGCGCAGTGCGGCTTCGGCGTCTACAGGCCGCGGCGAAGGCGTTGGCGTCGATGGCGAACTCGGAATTGGCGACCAGGCCAGGCGACCGACAGAGTTGTCCCAGGAGATCAGGGACTGAGGGCGAATTTGGATGAAGCACTTTTTTGACGGGGAAAAAGATCACAAGCCAAGCAAAATATTTGATATTTAAAGTGAATAAACATTCAAGTTTTAAGGTTTATGTTTTCGCCGAATAAAACTGCATTTGACACAAACTCAAACGCTGCATTCACCAATTCAAATGCTGCATTCACCAACTCAAACACTGCATTCACCAACTGAAACACGGCATTAACAAATTCAAACACTGCATTCACCAATTCAAATGCAGCATTCACCAACTCAAACACTGCATTCACCAACTCAAACACTGCATTCACAAACTCAAACACTGCATTCACCAATTCAAATGCTGCATTCACCAACTCAAACACTGCATTCACCAACTGAAACACGGCATTCACAAATTCAAACACTGCATTCACCAATTCAAATGCAGCATTCACCAACTCAAACACTGCATTCACCAACTGAAACACGGCATTCACAAATTCAAACACTGTATTCACCAATTCAAATGCTGCATTCACCAACACAAACACTGTATTCACCAACTCAAACACTGCATTCACCAACTCAAACACTGCATTCACCAACTCAAACACTGCATTCACCAACTCAAACACTGCATTCACCAACTCAAACACTGTATTCACCAACTCAAACACTGTATTCACCAACAGAAACAACACATTCACCAATTAAATGCCACATTCACAGCCAAGTCACCTCGGCCAGTTGTAGGGCAGCCGTAGCCGCGCGCGCCGCAGCCTCAGCCTCGGCAGCGGCGACAGCGGCGGCCATCCACTTGGCCGGAGTCTGCACTCCGACATCGACGCCGCTCGATCCGGCCGCATCGACGCAGCATCGACGCCTAGCGGAAGGAGGAGCCGCCGCCGACGGCGATGACGATATCGCGCTGGAATTATCGGCGCCAAGATTTGCCAATCGGGCGCGATGCGAGCGCTCGGCCCGCGCCAGTCGGTCGCGCTCGGCTTCGGCCTCGGCCAGTTGGCGCCGCAGCTGCGCAGACGATTCCCGAGCCGATTTGAACGCGTCGCGCAGTCGGGCGCATTCGCGTCGAGCAGACGCGCCAGCCTCCTCGGAGGCGAGCAGCCGGAGCTCCAGTCGGGCCCGCTCGTCGGCCTCGGCACGAGCGGCGGAAACGGCGGCGGCCTCGGCCTCCGCCACGGCGGCCGATTCGCGGGCCGCTAGGGCCGCCTCGCGAGCGCGAAGTTGCCGACGTTGCCGACGAAGAGCGGCGTGGATTGCGCGCAGTTCCTGCATTGCGCGGCCGAGTTTGGCGAATTCGCCGACGCTCAAGTCGACTGTAGATCCGTCGGCGTCGCTGTCAGTGTCGGTGTCGCTAGCGAACTCGCTCTCGCGTTTTCGCCGATTCTTAGGCTTGACCGCCGCCGCTGCCGTCTTTGACATATTTGACGACGGCGAGGGCGACGGCGAAGGCGCCAGCATCAGCTTCGTTTCCGCCATCAGAGTTGCCAGGCGCGACTGGTTGTTTAGGACATGCAGTGAAATGGGGAATTCTTTAGAGGGGAATCTTACCAAAGGGGAATTCTTTAGAAAGGGGAATTCTTATCAAAAAGGAACTCTTTAGAGAGGGAAATCTTATCAAAGGGGAACTCTTTAGAGAGGGGAATCTTATCAAAGGGGAACTCTTTAGAGAGGGGAATCTTATCAAAGGGGAACTCTTTAGAGAGGGGAATCTTATCAAAGGGGAATTCTTTAGAGAAGGGAATCTTATCAAAGGGGAACTCTTTAGAGAGGGGAATCGTATCAAAGGGGAATTCTTTAGAGAGGGAAATCGTATCAAAGGGGAATTCTTTAGAGAAGGGAATCTTATCAAAGGGGAACTCTTTAGAGAGGGGAATCGTATCAAAGGGGAATTCTTTAGAGAGGGAAATCGTATCAAAGGGGAATTCTTTAGAGAGGGAAATCGTATCAAAGGGGAATTCTTTAGAGAGGGGAATCTTATCAAAGTGGAATTCTTTGGAGAAGGGAGTCTTATCAAAGGGGGATTCTTTAGAGAGGGGAATCTTATTATTCAAGAGGTGATGAATTTTTGACACAGGGAATTTTCGACATGGGAAATATTTTTTAAAAAGGGGAATTTTTTGAGAACGGGAATTTCACAGACAAGGGGAATTTTCAACAAAGGGGATTGGTTTACTTATTCTAGCTGAAAACGAAACTTTTCCATTTTGAAAAATGAGAAAAACAAAGAATGAAAGACAACACTGTAAAGATAAATAATTGAAGAGCACTTTTATTTTGAACCAAATCAAACTTAATTCAATTTTCGCATGCAGAATTTGCAAAGTATTATAAAATCTTCAAGTAGAAAAGGAAGTGTGACACAAGCTTCACTACTACTAGGGCACGAGTAACAGAGCGCTGGCAGAAAAATTAAGGGCTGCAAAAAATAATCTTATCTATGTTTGTTTTACTGAAGAAACCTTGAGCGCTATTGCATCGATTATAAATTATCGAAAAAATATTCGTTCACCACTCTACTCGTACTGCAAATCAATAAGTCAGTAGGACCAGTCGCATTTTTATCTACAAAAACTCGTTCTTAAGAGAGAAAAAAATTTGGCTTGAAGTTGTTGCTTAAATAGCAAATTTTCAAAGAAATAAAAAAAAATAAAATAGGGGAAGATGGAGGGGATGATAGAGGGAAAGACAGAGGGGAAGACAGATAAGGCAGAGGGAAAGCCAGACGGGAAGCAGATAAGGCAGAGGGAAAGCCAGAGGGGAAGCAGATAAGGCAGAGGGAAAGCCAGAGGGGAAGCTATAGAGAAAGACGGAGGGAAAGTCAGAGGGGAAGGCAGAGGGGAAGACAGAGGGGAAGGCAGAGGGGAAGACAGATAAGGCAGAGGGAAAGCCAGAGGGGAAGCAGATAAGGCAGAGGGAAAGCCAGAGGGGAAGCAGATAAGGCAGAGGGAAAGCCAGAGGGGAAGCAGATAAGGCAGAGGGAAAACCAGAGGGGAAGCAGATAAGGCAGAGGGAAAGCCAGAGGGGAAGCTATAGAGAAAGACGGAGGGAAAGACAGAGGGGAAGGCAGAGGGGAAGACAGAGGGGAAGGCAGAGGGGAAGACGATAAGGCAGAGGGAAAGCCAGAGGGGAAATCAGAGGAGAAGACAGAGGGGAAGCCATAGAGAAAGACGGAGGGGAAGCCAGAGGGCAAGGCAGAGGGGAAGGCAGAAGGGAGCCATAGAGAAAGACGGAGGGCAAGGCAGAGGGGAAGGCAGAGGGGAAGCCATAGAGAAAGACGGAGGGGAAGCCAGAGGGCAAGGCAGAGGGGAAGGCAGAGGGGAAGCCATAGAGAAAGACGGAGGGGAAGCCAGAGGGCAAGGCGGAGGGGAAGCCATAGAGAAAGACGGAGGGGAAGCCAGAGGGCAAGGCGGAGGGGAAGCCATAGAGAAAGACGGAGGGGAAGCCAGAGGGCAAGGCGGAGGGGAAGCCATAGAGAAAGACGGAGGGGAAGCCAGAGGGCAAGGCGGAGGGGAAGCCATAGAGAAAGACGGAGGGGAAGCCAAAGGGCAAGGCGGAGGGGAAGGCAGAGGGAACGACGGGAGAAGACAGAGGGGTTAAAAAATCGATATTTTACTAAGGCAAAGTTGCACACTGACTGATGTTAAATTTAACATCGAATGCAATTAATAACCGGCCTTGAGAAGTATATGAGTAATTAGCAACACAAAGGCAGTCAATATCTGACAGTAAAATAAAACTCCGATTGGTAGAATGTAACTGAATTTGAATTACAATTGGCAAATCGAGCCGGACTTCTATAGTCCAGTCCGTGTTGTGAAAGCGCCGGTACAAAGCAAATAGATATGATTATTATATTGATGATCGATTTTGAAGACAATATTCTCTATTGTTTAGTTGATTCACTAAAAAACGAAAAATATACATTATACAAGCTCAATAGAAAATATAACGAGTCTATTATCTTTAAGTCTGTTTGAAATATTATATCTGTCTGTCTGTCTGTCTGTCTGTCTGTCTGTCTGTCTGTCTGTCTGTCTGTCTGTCTGTCTGACTGACTGTCTGTCTGTCTGTCTGACTGACTGTCTGACTGTCTGTCAATAGCGACCCACCCCAACTACCCCGAGGTCACAGCTCTGCAGAGTGTGGCGGGCCTGCATGACTTGATGAGGCGGCCTGCCGGCCGCAGCTCCAGCCCAATAGAAAGGCCAAGAAAATAACTCCAAAGGCCAGCAGCCACAGGCTGTACTTGGTGTAGGCCAGGCGCTGCGACTGCTGCACCGCTAGGCGGCTGACCATGCCAGACAGACGGCTCACCTGCCGGGGGGAGGGCGTTGGGACGAGGATTTGGGGGTCTGGAGTGGTGTCTGTAGCACTGTCTCTAGCTGTGTCTGCAGCTGTGTCTGCAGCTGTGTCTGTAGCTGTGTCTGCAGCTGTGTCAGCAATAGTGTCTGTAGCTGTGTCTGAAGCAGTGTCTGTAGCTGTGTCTGTAGCTGTGTCAGCAATAGTGTCTGTAGCTGTGTCAGCAATAGTGTCTGCAGCTGTGTCAGCAATAGTGTCTGCAGCTGTGTCAGCAATAGTGTCTGCAGCTGTGTCAGCAATAGTGTCTGCAGCTGTGTCTGAAGCAGTGTCAGCAATAGTGTCTGTAGCTGTGTCAGCAATAGTGTCTGTAGCTGTGTCAGCAATAGTGTCTGTAGCTGTGTCAGCAATAGTGTCTGTAGCTGTGTCAGCAATAGTGTTTGTAGCTGTGTCAGCAATAGTGTCTGTAGCTGTGTCAGCAATAGTGTCTGTAGCTGTGTCAGCAATAGTGTCTGTAGCTGTGTCAGCAATAGTGTCTGTAGCTGTGTCAGCAATAGTGTCTGTAGCTGTGTCAGCAATAGTGTCTGTAGCTGTGTCAGCAATAGTGTCTGTAGCTGTGTCAGCAATAGTGTCTGTAGCTGTGTCAGCAATAGTGTCTGTAGCTGTGTCAGCAATAGTGTCTGTAGCTGTGTCAGCAATAGTGTCTGTAGCTGTGTCAGCAATAGTGTCTGTAGCTGTGTCAGCAATAGTGTCTGTAGCTGTGTCAGCAATAGTGTCTGTAGCAGTGTCTGTAGCTGTGTCAGCAATAGTGTCGTAGCAGTGTCTGTAGCAGTGTCTGCAGCTGTGTCAGCAATAGTGTCGTAGCAGTGTCTGTAGCTGTGTCAGCAATAGTGTCTGTAGCAGTGTCTGTAGCTGTGTCAGCAATAGTGTCTGTAGCAGTGTCTGTAGCTGTGTCAGCAATAGTGTCTGTAAAAATATTTCTGCAGACTTTCAATTTATGCTGTTTCAGTAACATGATCTCTAAAGTAGTGTCTGTAATCAGTACTGGATATTCATGCAGTTATTGCAGTAGTTCAGCATCAACGGTTATAAGCATGCGTGCCACAGCAAAGTCCTCATCATTCTGTCGAACACGACGGCTCGCTTACCTCGGAGCGCAGAGCGGCCAACTGCTGGTCATCTGGCAGCCGTCCAGATGCCGCCGCTGACGACCCAGCAGCCGGTTTCGGCGTCTCAACCCGACAGCGGAGCCGGTGCTCCATCAGCGCCTCGGACGGAGCGGACTTCAACGCCTCCTGGCAGGCCTCGCGCGACAGGCCAGATTCAACTGGCGCCGCCAGCAGCTGCAGCTTGTCAGAGCGAGCCGGCGGCTGACTCGGCGGCGTTGAAGACGGCCTTTGTTGATGTTGATAAAATAGTTTACAGTGAATTTTCGGGTTTACAATAAAACTTCGAGCTTACAATAAAACTTCGAGCTTACAATGAAACTTCAAGCTTACAATGAAACTTCAAGCTTACAATGAAACTTCAAGCTTACAGTCAAACTTCGAGCTTACAGTCAAACTTCGAGCTTACAGTCAAACTTCGAGCTTGCAATAAATTTTCGAGCTCACCTGTAGGTGACTACAACGCAAACGCTGGCTCCCGGCTCCAACAGACCAACGCTAGGCTTGACCCTGTAGTCAGCTGGGCAGGTAGTTTTCACTTTGTAGGCCAATGCCGACTGTTGCCAAGTGCTAGTTAGGGTTATCGTACGTTGGCAGTCGCTGCTGTTATTATTTCTAGCAGTTGCTAACCGAAAAGTCACCTGATCAGCTGGGCTGATTGACATGTACCGGCCAATGTAGCTGCTGCTGCCAAGAGATGCTGAAGAGGCCGCTGGGGATCGAATTTTGAAGCTCTGCGTCTGACTGCCATCCAGGGAAACTGCGTCAGCCTCATTGAGCTGAAGTGGGCAACAGGCAGTTTAGATACCGATAAAAACAACTGTAATTAAAGCTGGAGTGAGAAGCTTCCCAGATGAAAACGGGTCCTTTCAGAGTCATTGCAGGTAAAATGGGAAAGAAGTAACTCTAGACGGCTCCAGAACAATGAGATGTCCCATTGTCCCGGTACGAGTCGCCAAAAAGTCAATTTTAGGCACCGTTTTACTGTCTGCGACTCAAGGGCGCTTCTAAAATGACTCTTCTGAGTCGTATCTGAGGCGTGCTAGAGTCGCTGTAGACTGCAGCAATTATGAACTTCATGAATTAAAATCGCATTTTTCTCGAAATTCCGGGACGAAAATCGCCCCCTAGCAGCTAACAACTACCTAGCAACCGACATCCTAATCCAGGAGGCTTTTCATATTACCAATTCCAGAATCAGAATCGGTTCGGATCTTCCAAGAAAAACAGCAGTATAACTATTTAAAATTGTTGAATGTTTGACTGCCTTAGCAACCTCACTTAGCACAATTTTTCACTTTCTTCTTGGCGATTGTCATTCAATAATAAAAAATTTATATCACGTATCTCCCTCTAGTTATGGAGACAAAAAGTTATACTTCACAAATTGGTTCTGGTTCTGGAACCAGAACAAGCAAAATGAAAAGGCCCCAGCAATTGATGTTTGCCTAGCAACCAAAATTTCACTAGCAAACAACATCTACCTAGCAACCAAAATCGTCCTAGCAACCGACATAACTATTCAACAATCGACATCTCCCTAATAACCAACATAATTATTCAACAATCGACATATCCCTAATAACCGACAGTCTTATTCAAC
Source organism: Macrostomum lignano (assembly GCA_002269645.1). Lineage (NCBI taxonomy): Eukaryota > Metazoa > Platyhelminthes > Macrostomidae > Macrostomum > Macrostomum lignano. The sequence continues at coordinate 371,000 of NIVC01000212.1, read as the reverse complement.
AATCGACATCTCCCTAGCAACCGAAATCCTTATTCAACAATCGACATCTCCCTAATAACCGACATCCTTGTTCAACAATCGACATCTCCCTAGCAACCGAAATCCTTAATCAACAATCGACATCTCCCTAATAACCAACATCCTTATTCAACAATCGACATCTCCCTAATAACCGACATCCTTATTCAACAATCGACATCTCCCTAGCAACCGACATCTACCCAATAGCAGACACCCTGCTTAATTCCTCAACTCACCGGCAGAGACACCTGCATGCTATTCTCGGCGTCGACAAATTCGACATCGCCGCATTCGTCTCCGGATGTCGGATACTCGGCAGTATCTCCCGTGAGCATACCCGGCGAGTACTCGTACTGATAATCGTCCGTACCGCCCATGTGCACCCACAGCTTGTCGGGCGCGATGTACTCTTGTACGTTGGAACGCTTTAAAAAGATGATCCTCTTTTGTGCCTCTTTGTCTAGCCACGAGCGAATCACCTTCCATGCGGCTGGTGAAACGGGCAATGTTGTTAAAAAAGTCATTACCCAATTCCACTGCTCACATCAAAGAGGATTCTTCTGCTTTTCGTAGCCTGACTTCTCCATTCTCCCCTTCATTTCCTCTATTCTTGCATCTCGTTCTATTAATCTCACCACTATTCCTTCTCACCTCTACTGCCTCAATTCTCACCAACGTCGTTCCCTCTACGCCTCTATTCTTACACCGATTCCCTCTATTCTCATCCTCATTCCCTCTATTATCATCTTCACTCCCTTTATTCACATCTCCATTTCCTCTATTCTCACCTCCATTTCCTCACCCCGATTGATTCTAATCTCACCCTGATTGATTCTAATATCACCCCGATAAACTCTAATCTCACCTTGATTCACCTTTTTTTCATCTCCATTTACCAGATTTTTGTCAACGCCTACAAAGTACCTCGATCTCGGTTCTTATCTAACTAATCACTTGAAACCTCAGTGTTACCTCATGAGACAATAAACAAACAAATGTCAGATACTAACCAGTCAGCACCCAGGGCATCTCATACACGAACAAATAGCCTAGTAAACCAGGATAGTACACCTGGAACGCGCGTACAACAAATCTAACCAGATCTAAGTTTAAATTGGCCACTCCAGCGTTAGTCATATCGAATAGTAGGGAGACTTTCTGCTCCGGTTGACGCCGATGCCTCGAATCCAACAGCCAGCCGATAAACTGGCGAATTTGTAGCAGCTCATCTGGAGAGGTCTTGCCGCTGTCCTGAATGCGAAAGTACAGTATAGGATGACCTTCGCGATCTTCGCTGTGAAAGAATACGGAGCCTTTTTGCAACGCTTCAAGTGGAAAGTCGGCCTCCGTCAGGCCGCTGATCTGGTCCTGACAGCGCCATCGGAGGCAGGCTTCGGCCAGCTGCAGACGGGCCTCCAGGTTGCCAGCGCGAGCGGCTCCGGCGAAGCAGTTGCAGTAGGCATCGTCGGACATCAGGCGGTCATAGTCGGTGGCAGCGAATTCGCCAGAAGCCACCAGACCTGGCCAATGTATGATGGAGCCCCTCAGTTACACTTGAATTCACGAGCCTTGTGTGAAGGGCAAGGTAAGGGTGTGAAGGAGAGGGAAGAGATGTTTAGAGATGAGAGAAGAGAGGAGAGGGGAAGAGAAGAGGGGAGAGAAGGAGAAACTGGTAAAGTTTCAAAGAGCTTCAGGGGCCTGTGGGCCAGAGTTTGCTAACCCCTGTTGTATTATAGATAAACAAATAATTTAAAATGGTTTTGGGCACCCTGGCGCAATGCCTTCGATGACATCAGCAATTCTGCCCATTCCGGTGACTCCTGAGTGCACACAAGCGCGCCAATACTGTACACAGACACACACTCGCACATGCTCACACAGGGTGCACAGCAGGCCTGACTTTCTAATTGCCAGGCATGTACACTCTCTGGTTTAACAATCCTAGGCTTAATTTAATGCAGAAAGTAAAATAAACCAATTTAAATTTATCTTAAATTATTTAAACTTACCACTATATCGCTCACTGAAGGCTTTTCGAAACTCTTTGATTGACATGTTGATTATTTATAACAATTTTTATTGTAGTAGCATTTTTATCTGAAATATATATCTATACATAAATAAAACTATCGTAAGTATTAAAATATATACTCATTTAAATAAATTTATTCTAGTTTACAAATATTTAGTATCAAGGATAATAAACCAAGACATTTTTATTGTATTCTTTTTAATCTATTGGGATTAAGTAGCCTTTAATTAGTTTAAATTAGATTAATAAAAATGTATTATCACTGGCAGATTGACTATGGGGTCAGAGGGAAATCTTGGATTTGCACCTCGCATTATTTTTATTTTTTGTAAAAAACATTCTCAGGTAAATTAGTTATGTAAATACTATAGCCAAGGTGGTATAATTAAAAAAGAAATCTTAAAGGATTGTTTGCTTAGGGCAAATTCAATCAAATTTAAATTTGTACCAAGAAAGAGAATTTGTATGTTATGTAGCAGCGGTTATCATTTCTTAGAAACTCTAGTTTTAAAATTACACAAAAGTTATATGTTTGTTTTAATTGACAAAATCTTTTTGAGTTGTAAAATTTGTTTTAAACATAAAAAAATTGTATAAATAGGAGTGAATTTTGAGGGAAGAAAAGATGAACTTGTTTGCAGCTTGCACTCTTGCTATAAGCTTCAAAATGTGTTCACTAAAAATCATTCTTAGACTCCTTTAAACATTTTACAGTAAGAGATTCCAAGAAGCATTTGAGAAATTTGGGAGTACATGCAAAGAGAGTACATGTTTAGAGTAAGTGCCATGACCCTCTAATCCAGACCTAATGCCCAAGAGACTAGAGAATAGTATGACTTCTCAGGCCAAGAATACATCAACACTACCAGAACAATTCTAGAAAGCTACATAGAAAGTAGTAATTAGCTGAAAAATATTAGACAGGGAAGCGAAAATCCCTGTCACAGCTAGTAGCATTAGTAGGATTATTTATTAAGAAGGAAGTAAGCCTTACAACAACTTTGGTGTCAGCTATAAGATTAAGTAATAGAAAGAATAACCCCTAAAATGCTAGGACAACTTGGTGGCCAACTGGTAGGATAGTTTTTAGATGATAGAAGAGAAAACCCCTAAGACAGTTATAATTTTTTAAAAGATATTTGCATAAACTTTAATTATAATGTTTTCAATAAAATCTTGAAATAATTTGTTATTTATAAATATAATTTTAGATATTTTATAACCTTTAGTCATAGACTCATACTGTATAGTCTATAATCAGTGGTATAGCTAGGGGAGAAGGATATGGGGATGGGGATATATCCCCTTAAGCAGCTGCAGTTAGGGGGATGGGTTTGGTTATAGGATGGGAATACCAAATTCCTATCCCTAAGTGTCTATTAGAAATTGAACTGTGATTTAAAAATATAATATAATATTATAATAAGATAAGATATATTTTCTATAGTACATAATTGCATTTAAAAATTGCATTATAATATTCTAATTGTGACTTTGCATAGTAGGGGTGGGGTCATATATTTTGTTGTTATTATTATTATTGACACTAACACATTTTTTTGGTTTTATTTATGTTTGTTCTAAGTTTTGATTAGCTAGAATGTTTCATGATATGGTGTTTTAGTTTTTAAATAGACATTACATTGAGTCTCATATTTTGCCTATATAAAGTTATTATGTATGTAGAATTCGCTTAAACGAAATATGTTAAACCAGTGGTATTGCTTATAATAATTGCTCTAGAGTTTATTTTGTACTATTGCAGACATTTTTCTTGGTTATTTTTTGTTTTTTACTTGTATTTTGTATTTTATTTTTGGTACTGGTTCTGGTACTAGAATTATAGACGTATACAATGTATATTTTGTAAATAGCAAATATGCACTTTGTCTTTAGGCTATATTTAACTATATCAAATTAAAAAACTATATACCAAATAGGCTATAGGCAATATCCAATATGCATGTAAAAACACACATGAATTTTCGTGTATAAAAATTTTGGTTCAAGGGTGCAAAATACAACCGGATCCACTTTCCTATTTATCACATGCATGGTGGTGTACCATTTTGCATTGCACTGCCACAAGTTAAAATGCTTGTGATATATTGAGAAGAAATGAGTTATTGACTTGTAGTTGTAGGCCGTATATACAGTGGTGGAACCACAAATTATAAAAGATGAGATAGTATACAATAGCTTAACTCAAGATTTTCCATTAACTCATGTTTGATATATAATAAAGGTAAGCTGACAAAGCTGTGCGTCCCGTCCGTCCCCATGCAAAGTGACTCGGGTCAGCTGTTAATCTCAGAAAAATATTTCATTCTGCCAAAGTTAAACGAGTGCGATGCTGCACATTTAAACTATTGTATTAAACGAAGTACAAGTTGCTCTTAAACATTAAGGACTTGCAGAACCATTAGATGGACGTACTTAGTTTATTCATTGCAGTAAATACTTTGAATTCTTATTATTTAATGTTTGTTTTACTTTCGTTCGTAAAGCCAAACCGCAGACAAATTTCCAATTCCACATGAAGTTGAAATTACAATCAATGACTAGCATTAATTTTTTATCTATGGCGTTGGAAACAAAAATTGAAAGCGGAACCTGAGAGCTCAGGGCACAAGGGGCCAATCTTTTTGCAGCATAACCGCGACGAGTCGAATAACCAGAACAGAACCGGGCTTACAACAAGGAATTGCAGGCAACAGTATGCCCAAGAGCAATACCAAGGACAGTGGTCCTTGAGCAATACAATGTATGTGGTGCTTTAAACCAATGCAAATTAGTCACCCTTGATTATCCACACAAATTGAATTTACTTCAACAGTGACAATTATCTTAATATCTTATACAATGTATATCGATCAGTGCATGCTGCCAATGCTGTCAAAAGTCACATTAGCCCAAATTCGTTTAGTTTTCTTCTGAACAGATGCCATCTCCATTTTGTAGCTATTAAAGAATTCAATTCCAAAACTTTATTTAGTCTCCAGCTTTAATTCTGATTGCGGCTACAATTTGCCGCCCCCGCTTTGATCGATTATATATTAACAAGCCTGTAAACTGAAATTTAAGATTGTCAAAGAAATGTCTCCGGATCACGTGAATCACCATGCTGAGTTTTTTCTTCGGTCAGTTATGCCAAATCGTGACTTAAACTCTTTCACTGCAGATTTTGAGCTGAATGATGCCAAACTGTTAGGTTAAATCAAGATTTTACTTTTTAAGAACTTCAAGAGCTACAATAAGAATTCCACCATTGATTTTTTACGGTTAAACTACTACACTGTATACATATTGTATATCAAATACATGTATACTATACTAACTTTGACATACTACTACTGCCCGGCCCTGCACAGTTTCACTTCTTATTCCACTCATTTGTTGTTTAATAAACTTGTTGTCTATATAGCCTTTTCTTCATTATTTTTGCCTAAGCTGAAATAATTAATGGCCAATTTGGCTTGCCATGTACACACTATTGACGTGCCTTAGGTTACGATGAGAAACGTAATGCAGGTGGTTGCGAATGCAGGTTCTGATCATGGATATCTCATGGATCATGGAGAGCAAGTCTAGAACAAAGAGTTTGCGAGGCGAGACAAAAGTGCCAAGTGCACTGACAAACAACCGATACGATTTTATTATAAGTGAAGTTCATAGAAACCCCCAACGTACCCAAGGACTAAACACCAACAGTGTACATTAAAGTCACGATAGAGCAAAGACGTGCAAAGAGCGTGAGCCCAGACAAAGGGCACACGCACAGAGTTAAAACCAGAAACGATACACAGAGTAAAAGCGCACGCCCAACCCCACGCACCAGGCCCAACACGAGCGTATCCTACAATCGTCTAGAAAATATTAATCATACATGTACTGTATATTTTCTTGATATATACTCAGCAACATTGAAAAGTCGCCATTGAAGACATTGAAAAGTGTCTTTCGACACTGTCACCTGGCAGCGTCTGTCACCTGGCCAACCATTTTGATTTTTAAAAACGTTTGAAAAAACAATGCGAACCGGGCGGAAGCTTCAATGCATCCAGTCTTCGCCCTCCGCCCGCTCTTCCCGATCCCTCCTCACCCAGCCCAACTCTGCGTCGTGTGGCGCAAGTTGCGTCTCTCAAAAGTCAATACTGAGATGGAATTTACTGCGCACTCTCAAAGGTGGCGACTTAAGTTGTTGAGTATATATCAAACTGCTTTAGCTCAATGATAGAAATTTGTTTGCAGGTAAAATGTTCGGTCGTAATTATACAAATTCTGACATTAAATCCTTTGAAACGTCGACAGACACTCTCACATCATGGCTTTGTTTTTCATCCTCAATTCAGACCAAAAGTTCCAGATTAGATTTTCAAACAGAATTTAAGCGACAGTGACGAGCATGTAGTCCGCTGAATTTACAAAGTCTTTCCAATTTCCAACCTGAAGGTTGTACAAAATTTTTGGCAGATCCGTGCGGCTGCCACCTGTCTGGGCCCACGCACAGACGTCATTCGACTGCTCGACAATAACCATGACTCCAAAATCCACATCGCAGCCAACATATGCCATATTGATGAAAAAGGGCCTTTTTGGCCCGCTTGCTTCACCACTATAATGTCCAACCACAGAAAAGTAGTTGTAGGTCCTGGACGCCAGATCCAAGTCCGGCTCGCTGCCGACCAGCCTGTCCTTGCTGAACCAGTTCGTCGCATTCAGTCCTGAGAACGTGGCGTCGAACGAGATCTTCAACACCGTGAAGCCGTTCTTGAGCAGCTCGACCGAGATCGTCTTGCCGGACACGAGTCTCACGAGATCCGGAAGTCGGTCGAGCCAACACGATCGCCAGAAGTCGAGCGGAGGCGGTCCGACAAGCGGCGACAGCAAAAGAGACCGGTTGCAGTTGACGGGCGACAGATACGAGTCCAGGACGTTGACTTTGCTATAGGACTTGACCGCAAACACCACGAGTCTCGGCTGGCTTTGAGACGTCGGCAGCAGTGCAGTGCGCGGCTCCGACTCGTTCAGAAGCAGTTGGTCGCACCAGGTGGAGATCTCGCAGCCTGCAGTTTCAGCCGAAGGGGTGAAGTGAATGAAGTGAGGGTCAGCACCCTCCCGCTTCAGCTGCATCCAAAGCAACAGGCAGTTGGCTGGATACTTCGTTTGAATATTTAACAGCCTGCGGCAACTGGTCGCAACACCGGGTAGCCACATCTGTCTAAAGTACTCCGACTGCCTGTCCGACTCGAAGGCGCTGGATTCTACCGAGGCAAAGAGAGCCATTAATGACAGGTAGGATAAAAGGCTTAACTGCATCCTGAGCTGCAGCAGAAAGTTGCGTTTTTGTTAAGTGAATCAAAACCGAATCATGTAGCTTATCTGAAAATCTCGATAGGAATTTTGCAATATTTAACAAGATCCCCATCATTTAAATTTACACCCTAGCAACGGCAGTTGGTCAGGACGCGCTAATGGCTTTTAGCTACTCAGCCACATCAGGCCCGAAAGTTTAGAGAAAGTCAACGTGTTTAAATGCCTGAATGTACGAGTATTTTAGCACCCGACCGACTATCTTGTCTGTAAAAAACCCCGTTTCGACTGTAGATTAATAATCTGCCAGACTGCAATTAAGCGCTTTTAGATATGGTTTGATATTTTACTTTACTGACAGAAACTTTAGCCGATCAAGTGTTTAGCACTTGCATTAGCTTTTAGGCAATTCCTCACTTCTCACGTGTAGAAAAAACTTTTAGCATATATATCGTCACTGCAAACAGTTATCTGATGGGCATCTTTTTAAATCTATCGCATACTAAATTGTGATGGGTCGTTATCAAAGTGGACCACCAACAGTCCAATGAGCTAGTACAAAGCCATTTGAATGTTCAGCGCATTTGCCGTTGACTTCAACATCTGCTAGTGTTGAAGGTCATACAGCACGTTAGACGTATTTTAGCTCTCGTACATGTAATTCTATTTTCTATGCTTGTGAAGTCCAAACTAAACGCTTAAAGAGGACTTTCAACTTCTTTTGGAGCAAAACTATTGTACAACTTTAATCTGAAGCCTCATCGGACTGTTGCTAACGTCGATTCTTAAGGAAAATTTATTCCATGAATCTTGCTAGCACGCATGCAGTCTGAGGCCTGAATTTTCCAAAAAAAACAGTCTGAAAGCTTATCATTATCTTTATTCCCAGCACTGACTTAAACCTCTTTTTCCAATCTTCCTTTGTTTTTTTCTACGCCAATCCAATAGGTCGTGAATCGATATAAAGACATATAGTCATTCCAACGCATTGTGTCTTAATTCAGACGCAATTTCCAACTGCTTTTTAACAGATAGTGAAAGTTCAACCGTTCTTCCCTATCATTCGATGGGATCGACCGGGTGTCAATCGCACGTTGGTATTGTTTCTTCACCTTAGCTGTCAATTATTCTCACCTTTATATTATCATGGAATCCGTTTACCTAATCCAAGGTCTGTTCCCCTAAGTCTCACCCAAAGCAATTTCCTTAGCAGCTTAAAATTACGATTCTCTGGTGAGTGCCTAAGCCGAATCAATGCATCGATAGACATGATTTACATATAATGATGCGATTTAAAAAGTGATGATAGTGACTAAAAAACCTGTTGCTTTCCAACTTTCACAGCCAAGACTTATAGAAAGAATGTCTTTTCATAAGCATCATTCTTATCATGGTCCGAATGCCATCAGCAGTCGAGTCACAGGAACAGTCGAATACATTCAAGACGCTGCCTCTGCTCAACTTCTGGCGATCGTGTTGGCTCGACCGACTTCCGGATCTCGTGAGACTCGTGTCCCGGCAAGTCGAGCTGCTTAAAAATGGCGTCACGGGGTTGAAGATCTCGTTCGACGTCACATTCTCAGGACTGAATGCGACGAACTGGTTCAGCAAGGACAGGCTAGTCGGCAGCGAGCCGGACTTGGATCTGGCGTCCAGGACCTACAACTACTTTTCTGTGGTTGGACATTATGGTGGTGAACCGAACGGGCCAAAACGACACTTCTTCATCAATATGGCATATAGTGGCTGCAATAAAGATGCTGGCGTCATGGTGATTTTCGTGCGATCCGATGAATGTGTGTGGGCTCAGACAGGGGCTAATCGCACGGATCTGCCAAAAATTCTGTTCCGCCTTTAGATTGGTAAGTGGAAGGACTTCGTAAATCCAGCAGACTACATGCTCGTCACTGTTGCTTGAAATTTTAGTGGAACTGTCTGTGCTACAGGAATAATATTGACTTGTCCAACAATAACAACGCAATAAGTTTGGTAGCTGCAGTTAGTTGTCAATCGGTAAAACTCAAGCCTCCAGTTTTTTTAAATATATGATCGGTTAGCTTCTAAGGCAAATATATGATCAAACTGTGCCATTCTTGCTACTGTGAGTAGGGCAAATGGCACCTGTACTTGTTTCCCTCGTTTTTTAGGGCTTCTCCGTGGCTGAAAATGCACTATAATCAAATGTCTTTAACCGTGTCGTATATTTAGTTGCTGGCTACGAACCATACGGTGTGTTATGAAAGGACTCAATTTCGCAGACGTTAAGAAATCTCACTTATGCACCGCACCGTTTCGATAGTTGACTGTGGGGCGGAGCAGCTCAGTGGTATAAACGCGTACAGTTGTTGTGCCACTTGGTTCGATCCCCTGCGCAGCTACATTAGTTTGGGGTTCGTACAAGATAATTGGCCGGGGTTTGTCGTACAATTCAGACCCTTGAGTACCAACTCCCCAAGGCACGGAGAGTGTACCTCCTGACGCTTAGAAAGTCAATCAGGGCCGCTGTACACCCTGTGTGAGCGTGTGTGTGAGTGCGTGCCTGCATACAGCATTGGCGCGCCTGTACTAGTATGTGCTTAGGAATCGGCGGAACGGGCGTAACCGGCTCAGTGCTGGTTGTTGTTTTCTCAAATATACACGCTCAGTTTCAGGCAGCAAATAAATTACAATAGAGGATGTGAACTTTCTGGAGCCTTAGGTTCACATGAAATCCCCATTTATCCCATTTCTCCCCATAGAGATCCCCAAATGCCAAAGTGATCGATTTTAGGCATAACGGGAGCTATTTGGCTCTAAATGAAGATATTGGCGTAGAGTTCTAAGCCATGCTGTCTACGCAGCAGAGTATATATTTATAGAGTAAATAGTAAATATGTCTATGTTATAAACTTCCTTACTTTAGTTGATCTATCGAATCTGGTAAGACGGTAAAAAGCATAAAAAAGCCTTCGGATTCCCTGGTCTAACTAAGCCAATCCAAAGCGATACAATAGAATGCCATCTTCCAGCGACGACATCCGCTGGCCGTGGGAGAGCGACGAGGAAAACTCGCCGCGGCAGTCGAGGACGCCACAAAATTCGCCGAACAGCGGTGGCGGCGGCGGGAGGCAGCACTCCTCGTATGTAATGCACAGTGGCGCTCGGACCAGCTCAAGACAGATGCAGCACCATCAGCAGAATGTTGGCCACCATCCAGTCGTACTGGAGCACTTCGTTCACGAAATGCTGCTGGCGCACAACAAATATCGGGCTATGCACCAGGCGCCACCGTTGAAGCTTGACAGAAGCCTGACGGAGGGAGCTCAACACTGGGCTGAGACGATCGCTAGCCAAGACCAGCTGAAGCCAGATATGGACGTCAAGAATGCGCACATTGGCGAAAATTTGGCTATGAAGTTTAATTCGGAGAGGACAGATTTTTCTGGTGAGCGTATTTGAAAATTTTACGTTAAAGTGTCTAAGGAAATCTATCACCTTACATGTCGCTAATTAGGCAAGTAAAAAATAGAGACTTCTCCGTACATCTGTTCGACGTCAGCGACGTCAGCCGACATTTTTGACGCCTATCAACGTAGCTGACAAATATTTACTTTTAGTTTTACATTAAATCATTCATCGGCTAGACGTCGGTGCAATGCAAAAGTACATATTTTAGTCGATAGACGTCGAAAACGTCGCCGACGTCACCCACATCGCACTGCTGTACCGTACACGTCGGTTAACGTTATCGACGTCGCTGACAAATATGTCCTTTCATATTACACCGACGTTTAGCCGACGTCGGACGGATGACTTTCGTTATCCGTCGATGTACTGTAAAAGTACATAATTGTCAGCGACATTGACAGACGTCGAGAATGTCGACCACATTCATTATTTATTGACATCAATAATAATCTATTCCTATTTAAAAAAACGCTTACCTAGAGCAGGCCTTTGCATAGTCTTTTACTCGTCCTAATTACCTTATAATGGACATGCTACTTCACGAAACTCTTATATGTACGCTCAGTTTCTTCTGTAGTCATTTTCTATTATTATTTTTTTTTAAATATTTCGAACAAACAAATGAAAAAATTTCAAAACTTTCTCACAAAAGGCGCACAGTTTACGGACTACTGGTACTCGGGCATTGCGGACTACGATTTTGGCGAAAATGCACCCAGGCTGCATCGAGGTAACTTTAATAGACCATTTCATTTATTAAAATCCCTCGGGTTCGATTGCTGATTCGAGGCCAACCCATAGGCACAGAGAATGTGAGAGTGTAAATGTCGGACGATGGTCTTAGAGCATGTACCTGCGTACGTATCAGTGTGCATTGTGCACAGTATAGTCATGACTGCACTTGCCTCCTCTCTGGCTGCCGATTGACTGTAGTCTTGATGTTGCCATGTTGCAAACTAACTGTAAACCATATATCCTTTCTAGTCGCACTGTTATACCCCCAAAGAGTGGTAAACCATCGTAAGTCCTATTCTGTCTAGATATACATGTCACTAAAGACACTCAGTCCCAGTGGTATAGTCGGGTGAAAATTAGGATCTTATCTTACGTGAATTAAATTGTACGCTTAAAACTTTCAACTGATCGTTCAAGTTGGCTTAAGTTTTCATTTACTTCAGGGGTCGTTGGACCGGCATTTTTACCTCAAGGGCTGGAGACGAGAGGAGAGGAGAGATAAGAAAAGTGATAAGAGGAGAGATAAGAGGAGAGATAAGAGAGGACAGGAGAGAGAAGAGAGGAGAGGAGAGAGGAGAAATGGGAGGAGAAAGGAGAGAAGAGATGAGAGGAAACAGAAGAGGGGAGTATAAGAGAGAGGAGATGAGAAGAGACACAAATCTTGAGCGGGCCGGATTGCTTTTGTGAAGTTTCACAGGCGTAGGGTCGGATTGTTGATTGTTAAAGCAACTGCAGTTCTGACAATGAAAGCTTGAAATATGCAGAAAGCAATTCAAACTGTAAATACTTGGAATCCAACTACAACCCCTCTGTCAGGCTCAGGCGCTCTATCCTTCACGCAGATGGTGTGGAAAGCCTCAAGAATGGTTGGTTTCGGCCGGGCCGTTTCGCGTCTCGGCCGCGTCTACGTTGTCGGGCGCTATTTTCCTGGCGGAAATTCAATTGAAGGCTTCGTAGAAAACGTTCTGCCACCTTTGGGTGCGAATTTGCACGATGTCGGCAGATCATCGACAATGGACCGGCAGCATTCAGAAGAGCATCTGGAGCGCCCTTCTAGTGAGTTAACTTCCGTCCTATACTTTTTCAGTGCCATTGCAGCCGGGATACATTAGAAACGCTTGCATCTAGCTAAATGTAGTGTCACTAGAGGGTTCTGAGACGTCAAGGCTCAATGGGGATTTCCTGAGATTCCGTGACTCAATGGAGAGTTGCTGAGATGCCATGGGAATTGCTGAGATGCCATGGGAATTGCTAAGATACCATGGGAGTTGCTGAGATGCCATGGGAATTGCTGAGATACCATGGGAGTTGCTGAGATGCCATGGGAATTGCTGAGATGCCATGGGAGTTGCTGATATGCCATGGGAGTTGCTGATATGCCATGGGAGTTGCTGATATGTCATGAAAGTTGCTGATATGCCAAGGCTCAAGAGGAAGTTGCAGGCAACATGGTCTCCCTAAATATCCCCTGAACCAGTCCCAAAAAACACAATAAATCCCAATTCCAGAAATGGCCGCTGTGAGATCAGCCGGTTCGCGAATGAGCGAATACGTCGAGCCACCCGAAGGCGCTATTGGGGCTGTGAAACCCTCGGACACCCTGGTCTCCTCAAGCACTTCCACTGAGTATCAGAACGATCGCACCGTGGTCATATTCGAAGAGAAGTACAGAACGGCGGACGGATCGACTTATACTAAGCAGAAAAAGACCACCTACTATGGCGAGAACCGGCATCACAGCTGACGAAACGCAATCGCTTGACAACAAAATGGCCTATAAACAATGATTGATAGATTCGTTTGGTTCTTTTCATTTTCAATGAATCACTCAAGCATTGTAGCTTGTGCTTTGGTTATAATAAATTGACATCAAAGCTGATGCTATGCTCGTAAAAATGAGTCCAAATCAAAATCCAGTGAGAAAAGTTCTACCGTGTCGCAGATTTTAATAATTTTTTGTCACTTAATCCAGCTCCTCCAGCACGATGGCACCCTCTGATTTCCCATTTACGCCCTTAGAGTATGGGTATAATTATAGCATATACTATATTGTACAATCCTAGCTCGTACTATGGCTAAATTAAGCGACAATTGGGTGGGCTATGTTTCAATACGATAAGACTTTCTGAGAGGTCAAAAAGAGAGTCTCCAATTTGCGCTTCTGCAACCTGTAGGCCTGTGCGTTCTACTAAAGAGCTATTGGATACAAAAAAATAACGTCTGGCTGAAAATTTGGCGCAATTTACCGGTACTGTAAGGGCCTAATTGTAAACTCGGCTGAGAACAGAGATTAATGCGTAGATATTGTGTACATTGTGTGCACTACTGAGACTTGACTGGAATTTCCAAGAAATAAATGCATCTACACAAGTCTGCGTATCAAAAGGAGGCAGATGCAAAGCAGAGAGCTGAAATCCTACGAGTAGAGCCAGAGCAAAAGATCATGGACTGTCCAATTTACCAGGAATGGCTTGATGCCAAGCACAAAGAGGACTTGAGATTCTACAGCGACCCGGAATTCCGCAAGGCATATACACAGAAAGAGTTTATACGCAAGTCTAGGCTCGTGCAGACGCAAATACGAGACGAGGTGAAGCAACTTCTGCAGTCAGTTTGCAGCGAGCCGCAGCCTCGGGAGATCCGGATCTTGTCGCTCGGTTGCGGTCCCGGCAGCGACCTGCTTGGAGTCGTCAGAGCCATCAAAGATGTTGTACACAAAGGCGAGGTTAGTCAGGTGCACAGCGGTAGGCTGCTGCAGCTGAGCTGCATTGGAGTTGACGCGTTCCCCTGGGACTGGAGCGCTTTTGACGGCGAATTCGCACAGGCCACATCGGATTGGTGTTTCAACACATCGAGACGGGAGTTCAATAAAATGCCCATGGAGGTCTTTGTGCTTGACCGAAAGCTAACGGCTCAACCATTCGACATCATCAGTCTGAGTTTTGTCGACGCTGGTAGGAATTTGAGTCTAGTTGGCGTGAAGCTGCCTCAGTTGCTGAGCATTGCGGGATACATTCTTGTAATGGATATTGAGATCAGACAAGTGCAGAAACTGGAGGAGTACGGATTTAGAAGAACATTTACTGGCAAAAGAATTTGTCTGTACACGAGAGGACAAGGAAACTTTCACCTGCATTATGTGCCAGCCAAAAATTATGCTGCCGAAGCTCTTAAGAAACAGAAGTTGCTGGAGCAGCAGCGCAAGGAGAATTTGCAGGAGCAGCGGCAAATGCAGATGTTGCAGGAGCAGCGGCAAATGCAGATGTTGCATGAGCAGCGGCAAATGCAGATGTTGCAGGAGCAGCAGCGAAAGCAGATTTTGCAGGAGCAGCAGCTAAAGCAGATGTTGCAGGAGCAGCAGAGACAGCAAGAGTTGCAGGAGCAGCAGAGACAGCAACAGTTGCTGGAGCAGCAGAAACAGCAACAGTTGCAGGAGCAGCAGAGACAGCAAGAGTTGCAGGAGCAGCAGAGACAGCAAGAGTTGCTGGAACATCAAAAGCGATTGCAAGAGCAGCAAAGACAGAAGCAGCAACAGGAGCAGCAAAGACAGAAGCAGCAAAATCTGTTTCGCTGTTTGTTTGTTGCTTTCTAGATTACTTTGCAAAAATGATGTAAAAGACCTTAAAATCATGCATGCTACAGCAGCCTGCATGCTATACAGAGTCCTGAAACTCAAAACTCAAAACTCAGCAGTGTCCTGATCTCAAAAGCTCAGGACTTTTTGAGTTTTCAAAAGCAGTCCTGATCTCAAAAGCAGTGTCCTGATCTCAAAAGCAGTGTTCTGATCTCAATAAAAGCAGTGTCTCAAGTTGTCTTGATCTAAATACTGATGCTGTTAAGAACAGTGTCTTGATCTCAATAAGTGTCCTGGCCTCTACATAAGTCTCTCAGATAGTTTTTGTGTGCTGTGGTGGTAACGAATAAAAAAAACTTGACTTCATTAGTTGTTTTTTATTACACTTTAAATTATCTTGTTCAGAACATTTTTTCTTAAAAACTGCAAAAATTAATTTTACAGATACCACAAGCGGCGTTAAAAAATCCGAAATTGGAAGCAATCATGCGCATCTCTTCGACAAACAAAAAACAGTTTTGTTTAGTCTACAGTTTTTTTCTCCGGTCCATGGTAACAAGAAACTTTCAACTGTTTCACGATTTTCGCAGTGCAATTGTAAGCCAGGCAAAGTCGCAAATAACCAGCTGGTGAGCTTTCAGCTCTGTCAGTATCGTGACTTTCAGCGTCAACATGCCGAAAACGAAATAAAAACTTGAGATTTTTTGTTACAGGTGAAAAAATGTTTTAATTCTACGAGCCTATCCCAGAAAACATGATTTCCACCTCATTTTTTTAATCAGTCATAAGCTATGGCATCGCTACCTCTAGGGAAAAATCCGCATGGAGCAATGCCCATATGCCTCTCCGATGTTGAGAATGCGGAGCACTTCATTTGTGAATGCCCCGCCTTTACTCAGGACAGGCTCACCTACCTCGGCCCAAACCCGGACCTCTCCGACGTTTTCAGGCCCGAGAATCTCTGCCAGCTTATCCGCTACCTAAGGGCTACCGGTCGAGCGACATTCGGCGACAGCGCTGCGGACACAAGCACCACCGGATCTTCAGCTTGCCCTTGGTCACCAGGGTTTAGCAAAATGGGCAGCAACGCCTCCCTTAAACCCTACGCTGGATCCTAACGTTTAGGTTTTAAATTTTGTTGTTGCTAATACGCGTTGACCTTAAAAGTATTAGGTCGCGGGTCAGCCCTTGGAGGGGCTCTGCCGCAATATCTATATTTATAAATTTTTATAAAACGAGCATTATCTGAAGGTTTGCGATAATGGTTATTTTGTATAAAAAGCTTATTTTGGAGGGAAAATGTGTAAAACTGTAAAACATTGAAAATGAATATAAAAATGAACATTAAAGTATTTTTTTTATATTTTACTCAAAAAGGAAATATAAGGAAAAGGGGATAAAAATCTGGGGAAAGGGATTCTTTTGAGTTGGAATGAGTTTAAAAGCTACGTATAGTATTTGTTAATAAAAAATCTAATACCAATGTACAGTATTGAGAATAAAAATTACATTTTTTAGTATTGTGTGTGTTGCATTATTTTGATTTTGTAAGTAACCAGCATTTAGATGTTGTACAATAAAAGCAATTTGAAGTATAAAGGTAGTAAAGGCTATTTATTTTGTTTAATAGATATTTGTGAGTCAGATAATTGAGCCTGATAATGGATGAGAGTGAGCTTGTGCACTGCTCCAGCCCAAATGGTGGCATTCTTTTTAACTTTTATTTTCGTCGTTTTAGTAAATTATAACGGCTTTCTTCTTTAGATGCTACTATAAGAAGTGAAAAGTAGAAGAAATATCTGAATCGGGTTCAGACACAGGATGCGTGATTTTTTTCGTGGGTATACAACGAAAATCGAGCTGGGCACAAGATAAGGGCCTTTCGAGGTCTGCCAGGTCTGCGGGCCCGACGCGGGTTCCTAGCTGAAATCGTCGTGTGCCTGAGTGACATTGCAAGATAGGTTATCCACAGTGTGGGACCTGCGCAACAATTCACCACGTGGATTTAGCTTGGGTGCCGCGCTGAATCTCTTCGGCAAGTTTTTTGCTGTTTGTTGTTAGTTTCCTTCGTTGTTGCTTAATGTTCTTTTTGCTTTATTTGCTAGTCTAGGCTGGATCGGAGGTGCAGAGGCGGCCCGCTCCCTCTGTTTGCACCATAGCTTGTTAAGGATTGGCGGGTCTCTCTGGGCTGCAGGTCCGGCTGTAGGTCCGGTTCAATCCGAAATTCGTGAAGGTTAGCATTTTGCGCCTTACTAAGCCAGCCAATGCCCAGGTCCAAGATCCTATCTGCAACCATTCGCATCTCGGCTAGCTCATGAAGGAATTTAGTTTGTGTATATAGCTAGGGATGCCATGGCATAATCTAAGGGCAAAGTTTTGGGTTTGTTGGAGTTTTGTAATGCTGTCGTTTCTGAGTACTTAGAGAATTGGGGCGCCATAGGTCATGGCGCTCTCAACATATGCTCTGTACAGCATCTTTAGTGTCTCGCTGCTGAGTTTGGTGAGTTTGGAGATGCGATGGATAGACATAATAAGTGCTCTGCATTTGGTGATAACAGCCTCACTGTTATGACAGCCAACAGCCTTAAAGTTAGGTTTTAAGTTTTAGTTTCGAATCTCTTCTTCCGTTTTTTTCTTTTCTTTTTCTTTGTTAAGTGATTAGGCTTTAAATAGTTGCCCGGCGCTTCAGCCTTGTCGGCTCATACGTCATAAGTTTATTTTGTTGTATTACAAATTTGTCGATTGTTGATCACATTTTATGAATAAAAGTGGTGCGAGTGATAAAATGTGCATCTGAAATTAAAAAATCGAATAACAGTAAAACAAATCGAAGTACAGTAAAACAAATTGAAGAGAATTGAGGAGGAGAGGGTGTTGTAAAACAAATTAAAACAATTAAAACTATGTGGCAATATGAGATAGAGAGGGTAGGTAAGGCATGAGAGAACACAAGGACAGAGATAAGGAGTGACACAAAGAAGGGTGTTGCAATGTAGAACCGAGAAGTTTAGTGTCATGGTTTGTTGCATACATTTATTGGCACCCTGAACCCCCTTCTATCCCATTTCTTGGTGTCTAGGTCAAAATTATGCACCCCAGTTGCTTCAGTATTTTTATACCAGCGCTTGCATGGCTAGATTCTAGATGCGCTCTTTAATTATTGGCATCTTTGTGATGTAGTGCAAGTTAAGTAGCTAATTTTAGTGTACAGAGGGGCGTCAAGTGACACCCTGAGCGCTTTGTTCTGCAGCAACTGTAGCTTTTTGAGCTGAACATCCGTGAGATGTATCAGCACTGGAGCACTATATACCATACAACTCTCAATTTAAAGTCTATAGATGAGCCTGAGCCCTAACTGTAAGATACCGGTCTTTTTGGCTAGGCGTTGGAGCGCAAACAGCTTGTTTTGAGCAGCGCTTACAGTTTTGGCAAGGTGAGGCTTGAAAGTGAGCTGTTTGTCAAGGATGATGCCTAAGAACCGAACAGAGTCGTGATAAGGTATGGAATGGTTATCGAATCTCTTCTTCCATTTCATTTCATTTTTTTCATTGATAGGTATTTGGGCATTAATAGGCCCGGCGCCTCAGCCTTGTCGGCTCTTACGCCACAGTTTATTGTAATGAGTTTCAAATTTGTAGAATCTCTTACATTACATTACATTGATAAGTTTTGGGCAATCAAAGGCCCTGCGTCTCAGCCCTTGGGGGAGGGCTCTTACGCAACTAGTTTTATTTTTTAAAAATCCAAATTAGAGAGGGGGACTAATTTGTCGAATCTCTAACTAACTAACTAAATAAGTGCTTCCGGCGCCTCAGCCATTGAAATAGGCTCTTACGCCACTAGATATAAAAAGTTTCCTAATAGGGAGTGTACTAATGTACACTAAAAGCCAAGTTAGACTATAGAGGACTGTACAGGGCAGTATCAAAAAAAACCAAACCTCCCCGGGGGACAGTGACAGCGGAACGACATACCAGTCAGGAAGCCCGTGCCCAAAAACCAGGTTAGATAGACCCAAGCCTATTAGGGATGACCCGAAGGCCTAGAGCCGTGGCTACCATGCTGGGGCCGACCGCCCACCACCCCCGGGTACAAATCATAAACCTCCCCGAGGCTAGAGGGGGAAGAGTGAACCATTCAGGGGAGCCCGTGCCTTCTCCTGGGTTAGATAGGCCAAAACACCGGTCATAAGACCGCCCCCACGGCCGTGGCCACCCGAAGGAGCCTCCCCCCCAACTAAACCCCGGGTACTCTTGCCAGACAGTCTCTTATCTTTGAAGCGGCAGGAGGGCTATTCGCCGGGACTATTTCGCCCTTTGCTTCGCCAACCCGCCATTTTTATAATGACCGTGCCAACGGTCTCGTCCTGCTCAGACTCAGTCCTGGTTCTGGTACACTCCAGCTTTAATAGGGTCGCTGGCTGCACGCTCAGAGGGCACCTGAGGGATACCGTCAGAGCACCTTGGTACAGGTATAGGCCTGCCTTCCTATACAGCTACCCACAGCCCCTCCCGATCCACTATTACCCTCCAACCCAGCCTACTCACTCATTACAAGCTTTCAGCCAGGCAGAGACAAGTTTCACAGAAGTGACTGCGGTTAGGCGTCTCTATGCGAGACTGAGATTATGCTGAGATTATGCTACGGTGCTCCCAGTTACACGCAAACTAAATTCCTACACGAGCTAGCGGAAATGCCTATGGTTGCAGATAGGATACTAGACCTGGGCATCGGCTGGCTCAGTAAGGCGCAAAATGCAAACCTTCACGATTTTCGGACTGAACCGGAACTACCCAGAGCGGCCCAGGGAAACCCCCCAATCTTAAACAAGCTATGGGGTAAACAGAGGGAACGGGCAGCCACTGCAACCTCGACCCAACTTAGACTAGCAAATAAGGCAAAAAGAACATTAAGCAATAGTGAAGGTAACGAACAACAAGCAAAAAAAACTTGCCGAAGAGAGTCAGATCGGCGCCCAAGTTAGATCCACATGGTAAATCGATGCTCAGGTCCCACACTGTGGATAACCTATCCTGCATTGTCACTCAGGCGCGGGGACGATTTCAGCCAGGAACCCGCGTCGAGCCCGCAGACTCTAACCTGGTAGACCTCGAAAGGCCCTTATCTTGTGCCCAGTGACAATTGCTTATCTGTGCTCTTGTATACGTTTCGATTTCCTTTATATACCCACGAAAAAATCACGCATTCAGCGTCTGAACCCGACTTAGGTGTTTCCTCGACTGTTCACTACTTACAGTAATATCTTGGGAAAAAAAGCTGTAAAAATCTTCATAAATATCAAAAAATTACCAAAATAACTAAAATGGTAAGATAATTAAAGTGTCACCATTTGGGCTGGAGCAATGCACAGCCCACTCCTTTTTGTTTCTTTTCGAGCTTAATTAGATGCATATTTATGACTGCCTAACAAATATTCCTTTCAAATTTCAATTAAATTGCTTTTTTTTTAATTCTACAATATCTACGAACATCTACAATATCTATAAATATCTTTTTAAAATTGTTTTTAAAAAATCCATCCCAGCTCATAAGGAACCCCCTCCCCTGTTTTTTATCCCTAATATTTTCCTTCCTTGAGCAAAATTTTCTCAAAATTTTAAAATATTACTTCTATTTTATTTTTAATCTCAATGATTTCAGTTTTACACCACATAAAGTGAAATACTATACAAATACTAAATACTATTTCGCAAATTAATTTACTCGTTTTAAAAATTTTTATAAATATATTTATTGCGGCAGAGCCCCCCCAAGGGCTGACCCGCGACCGCCCAGGTCAACGCGTTTTAACAACAGACAAAACCACGGGGACTAATTTGTCGAATCTCTTCTTCCATCCAAGCTAGCTCTATTCTATATCTACCAAAATACTTAACTAACCTTTAGGACATTTCCTAAACAAAAACTACTAACAGTAGCGTAATTGCAAAGTTGCATCAAAACAGCTGCCCAATATGCGCTATTATATTCAACCACCGCAGGCTGCAGCCACCAGAGAGATCAGCCGCACCGAAACGCGGCCGTGGCTCGACGCATCGCCGCCTCCATTTGCCCACCGAAATTTCATCTGTCTGACGTTTTTGTTTTGCCGACGTCTGTCCGCCGCATTATTGCCCACCGCATATTTGAGAGCCGACCTTTGCCCGCCAACGTTTGCCTCCCGATTTTTGCCCTCTGGATGATCCCCCCTCCTGCACACTTGTCTGTCGCAATGCATAAATTAGAAAATGCATAAAATCAGCTGTCACCACTCTCTTCCATACCTTTATCACTTTGTCATTGAACAGAGTAGACCATTATTTATCATTTTAGGGGGACTTTGAGGGGTTAATCAATCAAGTTTAAAGGTTAAATGTTAATCCATGGATACATTTGGCGTGGTTTATATTTTGCAGCGGATATTTTTGTTACTTATCCACTACCTTCTGTCTACGACAGCAAAATATGGAACACAAAAATGCTCGGGCTACATTTTTACATTTTTCCGTAGCCAGGAGCCAACGGCCGAGCTCAGGCCCGAAGTGGAAAGACCGGTGTAGTCTCTCGGACCGATGTGCTAGTTTATTTAACTTTACAGGGAGAGAATTTTTTAGCTCTCTCCTCCATTTACTGTCCTCGCCTTCTAGGCACACGCCACGGGCTTCAGGGGGTGGCAGGGCACGGTTCGGTCACACGTGCCAAAGCTGCCACGCGCAGCAGGCCCGTGCCTCACTTAAACGCGCGGCCTACACAATCATTCGTGTGGGATGGCATATTAGCATTTGAACGCTGATGGCATACATGTATGACAGAAGGACTTTTAAATTTAATTAAATTATATGTTCCATTTATAGTCAACTACATTTAGTGTGTCTCTAGAGCTAAAATTATTGTAAAATTTTACAACAGAACGCGGTCTCGATCACCGCTCTGGCGTTCGGGCATGGCGGCCTCGGACTGCAGGACAGCCTTCGCGGAACGGAAGGCAGCCCAGGCAAGTCCACGGCGACGTCGGGCAGATCCTCGCGAACGTCAGACACCAGCCGCCGAGGTAGACAAACTGATGGAAGCGCGGTAGCCTCGTCCCTGTCCGTCAGCGCCTCGGCAGAAAATCGCAGCCCCGATGTCGTCCGGCACGCAGAGCACGACGGTCTTCTGCGCTTGTTAACCACCAGGCCGACGCTCGCCTTAACGCTTACCAGCCGGTCCAGCTGCCGCTGGGCACCCTTAGCGGTCGAGGACAGCAGGGCGAGATCGTCGGCGTAGCCAAGCACACTAAGCCGCCGTCCTGTTGTACAACGCCGATACCTGGACGCTGACGGATTCGCTCGAAACAGCTGCAGGTCGATGCGGCGCACGCTGGCCTGCGGCGCGCCGCCTTCAAGATCGGCTACGAGCGAGTCACCAATGAGGCACTCTATCGCCGCACCGGCCTGTTATGTCGGTCAAACATGAAGGAGCCACCATGTCAAACAGAAAAGAGCCACCATGTCAAACATAAAAGAGCCACCATGTCAAACATAAAAGAGACACCATTTCTCCATTGCCGTTAAAGAAGCGTCATGCCAAACATAAAGGAGCCACCATATCAAACATGAAAGAGGCACCGTGTAAAACAGAAATGAGCCGCGACGTCAAACATAAGAAAGACAATATTTGAAACGCAAAAAGACGCGTCATGTCAAACATAAAAGAGCCACTGTAAAGCTAAGGAAATTGTTGCACTAGGTACTTGCTATCAGGGGGATGCTTGCTATCTGAGGGATGCTTGCTATTTGAAGGATGCTTGCTAATCTGAGGGATGCTTGCTATCGGAAGGATGCTTGCTATGTGAGGCAACTTGCTATTGGGGGATGCTTGCTCTTGAGGGTTGGAGGGTACTTGGTATCTGAGAGGGGGTTGCTAGCTATCTATAAGCTAGGATTATTTGTACGAGGGTTGTCAGAAAAGTTCTGTGTATATTGTAATAACTTGAGAACGATAAACAGTAGAAACATGAAAAGTTACAAATGTCTTCCTTAACATCTATTCACTCAAAGTATGAGCCCTCAGCTTCAATACACTTCTCCCAACGCCGCACCAGCCCGTCAATGCCTGTAGTCATGCCATTGTTCGTCACGGCGGCAATGCCAGCCTTGTAGGCCTGATTCACGTCTTCCTCTGTGCTGAAACGCTGGCCTCGCATCGACTCCTTGATGCGAGGGAAGAGGAAAAAGTCGCATGGACTTAAGTCCGGGGAATAAGGCGGATGCGGAAGAATTTCCCACCCCCACGACTCGATCGTAGCCAGCACGCTTTGCTTTCGGTGCGGGGCTGCGTTGTCGTGAAGCAGAATCGGGCCAGCCGCGTGAAGTGCAGGTCTTTTGTCCCGAATGGCACGCCGAACTTTCACCAAAACCGACAGGTAGAAATCACCATTGACCGTCTGCCCCACTGGCACAGGCTGATCGAACAACAGACCCTCCCG
The DNA here is from genome assembly GCA_002269645.1 of Macrostomum lignano. Taxonomy (NCBI): domain Eukaryota; kingdom Metazoa; phylum Platyhelminthes; family Macrostomidae; genus Macrostomum; species Macrostomum lignano. Next base: position 347,411 of record NIVC01000212.1, on the reverse strand, counting down.
GTCGAAGAAAGTCACGTGCATGACCTTCAGCTGGCCGATGCTCCGGATGGCCTTTTGAGGTCACGGAGAACCTGGCCTGCACCAAGTGGCACTCTGCCGCTTCAACTCCGCCTCCCAAGAATGCGCCCAGGTTTCGTCGCAGGCAACGATCCTCTGCAAGAACGCCGTGCCCTCCCGCCGACACCGCTGCAGGTTGGATGCGCACATGGCGACCCGCCGAGCCTGCTGATCGTCAGTGAGCAGATGCGGCACCCACTTGGCACAGACCTTGCGCATCCCAAGGTCCTCGGTCAGGATCTTGTGGACTGAGTCGTGGGACACCCCTATGGCATCAGCCAGCTGCCTGGTGGTCAGTCTCCGGTCCTGCAGCACGGCTGCCGGACTTCTTCAAGTTTATGTTGATAAAATAGTTGCAATTTTGATAAGATCATAATTTTGTCTCTATAAAGGTTTTTGATGGTGCTGATTTCAAATTTGAGCTCCATTTTTTGGTAGCTTTAACCCAATTATATGTAGCTTAAAACCAACCACTGGGGCATGGGGAATGGGGGGTTTTAGGGTGGGGAGATTCTTCATGGGGATTGATTTTATCAACATAAACTTAAATAGAGGCATGGAGACCTATTCAAGATTGTGTTGATAAATTCCAATCCTAATAGGGGGGAGGAGGGGGGGGTTGTAGCTTAAAACCAACGACTGGGACATGGGGTCGGGGATTGGGGAAGGGGGGTTTAGGGTAGGGAGATTCTTCATGGGGATTGATTTTATCAACATAAACTTGAATAGAGGCAATTCAAGTCTTCAATTTGTATTCAAGATTCTGTTGATAAATTCCAATCCTAATAGGGGGGGGGTTGTCTGAATCAGACGACACAAGAAAAGAGTCAACATATTTCAGATTCAGAAGTTGGTTAAATTCTATAACTTTATCTATATGAATTTGCTTACCGAAATCAGGTGCTGTTATTGCCATAATACAATATAATTAGTAGTATAGCCTTGTACAGTAATTGGTTGAGAGGTGCGAAGTGCTTTGAAGTTGCGAACGTTGCTTTGGCTGGGTGCAGTGAAAGTGCAAGTGCACAGATCAAGCGGGTCGTGACGTGGCAATTTAAAAAAAGCGAACAGTGTCTATGCATTATAACTAAATTGAAAAACTATTATCATCGAACGTAAAAGACAATTGCATATTAATTTTTAGATATTATTATTCATCTTTAATTGGCCCAATGAAGTTCTAGCCTATGTGCTATTATATTAAAAGTCTAGTGGATACACTTTCAAAAATGTATTCGTAGAAACTTTTGCTTACCGAACCTCATTAAGAGAATAGGGAATCGAGTAAATCGTGATTGTATCAACCGTACAGGTAACTTTCTACAGTTTTTTTTGCATTTTTGAAATTTTTGGTGCCCCATAAGTGTCCACTGCAAGTTTCAGAAAAATCGGAAAATCAGAAGTATTTTATCAACATAAACTTGAAGAAGTCCCGGCTGCCTCCACCTGACTCACCAGGCTGTCAGTCCGAGCACTCGTTGGTCGTCCACTGCGTGGCTTGTCGTCGAGGTCTTCTTTACCGTTGCGAATGGCAATAGCCCAGCGGCGAATCGTAAGATGGGCAAAAGTCTCCTATGGTCTGCCGCATTTCTTCAAAAATCTCGGTTGCTGAACGCCCCTGAAGGACATGAAACTCAATATGATCGCTCGATTGTCGCGTTTAGAAAAACTCTCTCGCGGGACGGAATGCGCCATGGGTGTGGTTGAAAAATTACTGCTATTTTAGCTAGAAATGATATGGTGCTCTAAAACTGAAGCTAGCGACTCTTTATATATGTATATATCTATGGCTAAAACCCCAACTCTTCAGCTATTCATAGAGCTGAGCTATTCTCTAATACACATAACTTTTCTGACGACCCTAGTATCCAGGAATGCTTGCTATCTGGGGTTGCTTGCTATCTGGGGGATGCTTGCTATTTGGGGGATGCTTGCTATCTAAGGGATGCTTGCTATCGGAAGGATGCTTGCTGTCTGGTGGATGCTTGCTATTTGGGAGATGCTTCTTGCTATTGTATTAGGGGGTGCTTGCTATTGTATTTGGGGGGGGGGTGCTTGCTATCATGGGGGATGCTTGCTGTCTTGGGATGTTTTATTTTAGAGGGAATGTCTGTTGCCTTTGTAAAGGCTTCATTTCGCTGTCTTTTTGTTACTTGTAGAGAACAGAGATTCTATCCAGATGTCCCCCATCGGGGCAAAGATTGCTAGTCCTTGGCTAAAATTTTTTGTGGCTAACTAAGGTATCGATATCTCACTGGTGATATGCTTCGCGCTGACACGCTAACAGCCAAACAACTCAAGAGTGAGCTTGGTAGCCGAGGGCTATCAACTGCAGGCAACAAAGCAGACTTACTAGCCAGACTGTGCCAGCACATCAATCAGACAGCGATCCAAGGGGATACAACACAGCACTCAGATCGATCAGCATCACCAGGCGAGCGGACGGAGCTGCAAGGCCGGGACACAGAAGGCGGATCTGGACGGCGAGATCCGGCGGGCCCAGAAGCGGTTGCAGCTCCTGGAGCTACAAACACGGGAGCGGGAGTTGCGAGAACGAGCCAGTGTGACATCAGGTATGGAATCAGGTGAGCTTCAAAGCATTCTCGCTGAAATCCTGAACCAAACAGGCACCGTCGGCGCGAATGCCAGTCCCCGACCGACTGGGATGCCGTGTCTGCTCGTCAAAGACTTTGTCGACGACCTGTCGGGCCAAGCAGACGAGCTGCTCACCCGGGGCAGCTCAGGCGGACTGGTGCTCAAGAAGTCGACAACTAAATTAGACGGCATGACAGTCGGACAGTGGCTATCAGACAGCATGAGGATCCTGCTGCAGATGCTCGACGAGACGCCGCATCAGGTAACTAACAAGGGCCAGCCGCACACCCCGGTGGAACAAGCCAAGGACTACGCCCGGTACAACATCCAAGTGGCCGAGCTTTTTCGACCGATTTCCAGTGCACCGGGTGGTTCGATTCGACCCCGACTACCGCCAGCACCGCGCCGCCAACAACCTCCGCTGAGGCAAAGACTGCTCCCAGATGTCTATCAGGCACCTGCTCAGCACCGAGACTGACCAGCAGAACCAGACAGCTAGGCACCCCCAGTCTAACAAGAACCGCATCGTTGGGCCGCGAACATCCTCAGGCGTGAGCTATGTTTGTCTTTAAACAGCACCAACGGATGCTCAAAGACAAACTGTCCCTTTCTACATGCCTTTCTAGTCTGCGAGGGCAACCACTCCGAGCAGAATCACCCAAAAAAACAGAGAAAGCGCGCCGATTGCGCTTGATTTTAACAACCCGGCGCAGCCTGCCCCGGCGGCAGGCCTCCGCAGGCCGCTTACTCAAATCTCTGATCTGACGCGGCCGTCTGGCGATCTCCGAATCGACGCCTGGCGCCTGGAGCTCGCCGGCGACCACGACGCAGATTTTATTCTTGACGGCATCGAGCATGGCTTCCCTATCGCTGATGACCTTGATTTTACGCCCTGTTTTCTACGCAACCACCAATCCGCCTACCAAAAGCGCGACCAAGTCCAAGCAGCCCTGGAAGAAGAAATCCGTCTGGGCGGATACACCCCGGTGGCGGACAAGCCCACGATGGTCTGCCCGCTCAACACGATTCCTAACGACAGCGCCAGCATCCGGCTGATCGACGACTGCTCCGTTCCTCCTGAAAGCCTGAACGATCACTACGCCCAGAAGCGCAAGCTCCGCTTAACTTTTGTCGATGAGGCCGTCAGGTTGATGCAGCCGGGCTGGTTCATGGCGAAGGTTGACATCGCGTCCGCCTACCGTGCTGTGCCCATTTTTCCGCAGTGCTACCAAGCCACCGGGATCCACTGGGACTTTGGTGACGGGCGCTCAGCTCACATAGTGGACACCCGCCTACCATTCGGCAGTCGTGCCTCTGTCAGCATCTTCCATCGTCTCACTCAAGCGGTTCGGCGTATGATGTGCCGCAAAGGCTTCCTGGCCACCATCGTCTTCATAGATGATTTTCTTGTCATGTCGAGGACAGAAGCTGAGTGAAAACGAGCCTACTGCGAGCTGCGTAACCTGCTCACCGAGCTTGGATTGGTCATCAACAAGAGAAAATCTGTGCCGCCAACAACCAAGCTGCGGTTCCTGGGGATAGACATCGATACCGTGCAAGCGAGCCTCTCTTTCCCAGCTGACAAAGCCAAGAAGCTTCAGTTCCTGCTTCGCACCTGCTTGTCACAGCAAGACGTGTCAAAGTCTGAGTTGCAGAAGCTGCTAGGGCATCAGCCATATGTGCACAACCGCTCAGCACGGTCGAAACTTCCTGCGTCCGCTAATCGATCTCGCCAATAGCCTGACGCATCCGTCCGACCGTGTTCAAGTTACGGTGGAGCTCAGGTCTCAGCTGGAGTGGTGGACGATCGCGTTGAGCACTCTGCCGCCAAAGTCCGCTTGGCCATCTCGTCGGCCGGCCGCCGCTATCGAGTCTGATGCATGCTACGCAGGCGGCGGTGCGGTGCTGCACTTCAACGACAGTGACTCGACCGGGCTTTTTATTAGCTGGCAACTCGACTGCGAGTTCGAAGAGCTCCACATCAACCTCAAGGAGTGCGCCGCCCCTCTGGTCGCTATCCTGAAGCATCAAGAGGCCCTCAGCGGCCGCTCCGTTGCGGTGTACACGGACAGCACCGCTGCCTGTGGCATCATCAAATCTAGCTCGGCCGAGGATCGCGGCATCGCCGACCTGCAGAGGCTCGTCACTCTGACCTGCATCTAGCGTGACATTATCCAGCGAATCACATCCCTGGCCGCTTTTAGCTCCTCGCGGACCCGCTGTCCAGAGGGCCATGCTGCGACGGGCCAATTTGTGTGTCGCCGGTCGGTTTGACCCCCTTCAAGACCTCAGCGCGAGCTGCATCAGGCCGGCAAGTGCCGGCGTTGTTCTCGTCATTTCGAGGTCGAAGACAAACCAGTTTGGTGCGCGCCAGCACCGAGTCTTTTTGCCGCGGCTCCCAGCCGGCAATCGGCTTTGCCCAGTTGCAGCGCTCGAGAAGTAGCTGCTCATCAACCGTCCACAAGATGCTTAGCATCATCTTTTCGGGGCTCGCAGACGTGGAGCCCTCGCGCCGCTCACCGCACGCACCTTTGCCAGGCAGCTGGAGGCGGCCCTGCGGGCGGCTGGGTTTTCAGAGCCGGCCAGCTTTTCCGGACACTCGTTGCGGCGAGGGGGGGGGGCGCCACGTCCGCCGCGAATGCCGGCATCCCCGTCGACGCTATCATGCGGGTCGGCGACTGGGCGAGCAGCGCGGTAGAGCGGTACCTTCCGCTTCGGCTGGCGTCCCACCTTCCGTCTGTGTAACTTTCACCTCTCGTTTTCTTGGGAGTTTTGGGCTCGTTTCGCCCGACTTTTCGCCGCCACCCCCCGCGTCTTCTCCTTGTTCCTTTCGGCCCGGTTGGCCAATGTTGTGATTTCAGGGCCGGTTTACTGGCTCTGTAATCGGCTTTAGCTGACCGGGGCCGGTGCCTCTGCCCGCTGGGTGAGGGTGTGGGTGCGGTGTGCAGTGTGGGTGGTGTGGGGTGGTGAGGGTTGGGGTCGCGCTGGCCCTTTTATTCGCGTGTTCTGCCCCTCAGCGTTGGCATGCTTGGCTAATTTTTTTTCCTGTGTGCTTGTCTTTACCTTCTGCATTTCCGTTCTGCTTTTATTCCTCTGCTTTTACTCCATTGCTCAAGTAATACTTCAATGTCGCTTTCGCTGGGCTTGTTTCGCCCTCCTTTTCGCCACCACCCCCTGCGTCTTCTCCTTGTTCCTTTCGGCCCGGTTGGCTAATGTACGCGTTGTGTATAAACTCCGCAGTGGAGTTTTTAGAGGTAGAGAAGGAAATTAATGCGTACGTCTTTCGAGTTGTGTGCACTAATGATAGTGCACCAGTCTAATGATAGACTGTAATTTCCAAGAAATAAATGTATTTGCACAAGTCTGCGTATCAAAAGGAGGCAGATGCAAAGCAGAGAGCTGAAATCCTACGAGTAGAGCCAGAGCAAAAGATCATGGACTGTCCAATTTACCAGGAATGGCTTGATGCCAAGCACAAAGAGGACTTGAGATTCTACAGCGACCCGGAATTCCGCAAGGCTTATACACAGAAAGAGTTCATACGCAAGTCTAGGCTCGTGCAGACGCAAATACGAGACGAGGTGAAGCAACTTCTGCAGTCAGTTTGCAGCGAGCCGCAGCCTCGGGAGATCCGGATCTTGTCGCTCGGTTGCGGTCCCGGCAGCGACCTGCTTGGAGTCGTCAGAGCCATCAAAGATGTTGTACACAAAGGCGAGGTTAGTCAGGTGCACGGCGGTAGGCTGCTGCAGCGGAGCTGCATTGGAGTTGACGCGTTTCCCTGGGACTGGAGCGCTTTTGACGGCGAATTCGCACAGGCCACATCGGATTGGTGTTTCAACACATCGAGACGGGAGTTCATTGAAATGCCCATGGAGGACTTTGTGCTTGACCGAAAGCTAACGGCTCAACCATTCGACATCATCAGTCTGAGTTTTGTCGACGCTGGTAGGAATTTGAGTCTAGTTGGCGTGAAGCTGCCTCAGTTGCTGAGCAATGTGGGATACATTCTTGTAATGGATATTGAGATCAGACAAGTGCAGCAACTGAAGGAGTACGGATTTGGAAGAACATTTACTGGCAAAGGAATTTGTCTGTACACGAGAAAACGAGGAAACTTTCACCTGCATTATGTTCCAACCAATAATTACGAGAATGCTATCGAAGCTCTTAGGGTTGCTTGTTATAAGAAGCAGAAGCTACAGGAGCAGCAGCAGAGGATGTTGCAGAAGCAGCAGCAGAGGATGTTGCAGGAGCAGCGAAAGCAGAGGATGTTGCAGGAGCAGCAGCGAAAGCAGATGCTGGTGGAGCAGCAGCAAAGGAGGTTGCAGGAGCAGCAGCGAAAGCAGATGCTGGAGGAGCAGCAGCGAAAGCAGATGCTGGAGGAGCAGCAGCGAAAGCAGATGCTGGAGGAGCAGCAGCGAAAGCAGATGCTGGAGGAGCAGCAGCGAAAGCAGATGCTGAAGGAGCAGCAGCGAAAGCAGATGCTGGAGGAGCAGCAGCGAAAGCAGATGCTGGAGGAGCAGCAGAGGATGTTGCAGGAGCAGCAAAAGCAGAGAATGTTGCAGGAGCAGCAACGAAAGCAGAGAATGTTGCAGGAGCAGCAGCGAAAGCAGAGAATGTTGCAGGAGCAGCAAAAGCAGAGGATGCTGCAGGAGCAAAGAGAGCAACAGCTTCGAGAGAATCCAAGATTACAGCAATGGCAGGAACAGCAGAGACAGCAGCAGTTGCTGGAGCAGCAGAGACAGCAAAAGTTGCTGGAGCAGCAGAGACAGCAACAGTTGCTAGAACAGCAACAGAGATTACAAGAGCAGCAAAGACAGAAGCAGCAACAGGAACGGCAGAGACAGCAACAGTTGCTAGAACAGCAACGGAGATTGCAAGAGCAGCAAAGACAGAAGCAGCAGCAGGAACGGCAGAGACAGCAGGTGTTGCAGGAGCAGTACATAGTTCAAAGTGTAGATGAGAAGAGCGAGTACTTTGTGAATAATCACACAAATGGTGGTCAGGCGGAGGAGGGGCATGACAACCAAGGATACAACGGAGGCGACCCAGAATCTGGCCACTTTGCTGGTGCTGCCGTTGACGAAAAGGAATCAAAATTTCGACGCTGCTGCAGAATACTGTAACTGATATTACTGAACTGCGAATCTGTTTCGCTGTTTGTCTGTTGCTTTCTAGATTACTTTGCAAAAATGATGTTAAAGACCTTAAAATCATGCATGCTACAGCAGCAATGTAATTGACCGAAACTACGCCCGACAGTTTCCTGGCTGGCTCAACATCAGAGCGCCCATCATTGTCAAATCATTGTTCGATTGTCAACGGGCGCCCGACACTGCCAACGGAGCGGACTTTGTTCGCTCCCAGGCTCTGCGGCGCGCCATCTGACGCGCCCTGCTCTAACTGTGACCTTTTGCTCACAGGGCCGCGTATTTTTTGCTGTTGTTAGCACTGTAATACTGTTCATTCCTGTGTATCGAGTCATCGAATCGAAAGTACATAGTAAAAAACGTCTGAAAATTTATGCAGCTTTCACAGATTTTTTATTAATATTTTTACTCATTACTATACATTTACTGTCGCAACTGACTCACTGGAAAGGGTGCATAGTATTCGTTTTAGGTTCTCTAGAGTAATGTGCGGATTTCAAGAGAAAAAGAGATATGTATTGAATATTGAATATTGAGCCATGATAAATGCCGATAATGTTTTTTGATTGTTGAAAGGATCATCGCAGTTTGGTGAAGCGACTGACAAGACAGCCGAGAGGAGAACTGCTGACTACATGCAAAGGGGATAACTGCAGGCTGGTAATAAAAGTACGACTGCAGTCTGTTTTGTGGGATAAAGGAATAATTTCAGGGTTGTTATAGCGATATCTTTCTATTGCATTTGCAGCTTACTTTCGTTAGCTTACCAGCATTACAAGCGTAGTTTTAACTCATTCAGTTCAGAAGTCAAATGCAATAAAACCACTTATTTATTTCACCAGAAAAGCCACCAGAAACGATTTCAATCGGTATTTTTGTATTTCACATTCGCAATCAATTTTATTTCTATTTTTCATTCATACTGGATCTAACACAAACAGTAAGAAGTCGAATAACAGACCATAGAAGCAGACATTTCAACAATAAACTTTTAACTGGTAATATAATTACGAGTTCAGTTCAATTGAAACTCAGACAACCGCGTCGTGCAAAGTGTCGCTGCAAGCATCCACGTAGTCCCGTAGATTTCTTTGGCCGTTGAGAAACTGCCCTCTGAAGATCGCCAGAGCATTCGCTAGTTGCCGGGTTCGGAGCCTCGGCTGCGGTGGTACAGTTACCGCGGCTCGCTGCTGAATGCGCGTCTCTGCATCGACAATTTCAACTCGCAGCTCCTTGACGAATTCGTGGACATTGAGCCGATGGTTACGACTTATCGAATTTAGCGCATGGTGTCGGCTCTCCGCGGCATTGATAGTTCTGTCTGCACCTTCATTAAGATGGTTCCACATTTGTCGGTTATAGCGAGCGTTTGGCTGCAACCAAGTGGTCAGGAAGTAGTCTAACAACGCATGGCAGTTTTGATGAGCAGCATGCCAGGGTTCAGGCTTGTCGGCCATAATCATATCAGTAAATAGTAAGACAAAACTCAATATTATTTGCGACGCGTTTCGGCTAAAACTAGCCATCTTCAGGCACTATCGAACAGAATTTATTTCAACTTATTAAATACTGTGTAGACGACAAAATCAGGTATTGAAAAGATATAAAAGGACTAAAGGATCAATGTACAGTATAGCAATGTTCATAATATTTGTTTGTGGAATGACAGGACAGAGAAAAAAAAGAGAGAGAGAGAGAGAGAGAGAGAGAGAGAGAGAGAGAATGAGGCGTATGCGCCCCAAATGTACTCTAGCTTAGAACACCAACAGCCGTTCACTCGCACCTCCTCCAGATAGTTGGACATTGAGAATGGGTTTGTGTAACTTAATATGCAGAGCTTCAAGAATGTTAAGTTTATGCTCATTTTTGCTGTTGTCTATGACCTTGAAATGAGAGGTTATGTCTGGCTCATCACAACAACCATGGCATTGCAGCAAATGTTCCTGAATCGGAGAGTTTCGTTGCCTATGTTCCTTGGCTCTCGTGAGTAGGTGTCGCTTGGTTTTACCAATGTAGGTAATGCTCTGGTCAACAGAGCAACGAAAACGATAGATGACACCTGCCTTGAGAGCACATGGAACACGAGACTTTAAACTGCCAACGAATTGACTGACTTTATGAGTACGGAACACTACATGAATCTTAGTCTTAAAGAATTTTTGGCAAGTTTTGCGAATTTGCCTCTTAAACACAATCGAAGAGTTGCCCAAAAACGGAAGAGTCAAGATTGGTTCTCCTGGTTCTCTATCTGGCCGTTTAGGCTTAAGCTTTTTTTCAATTTTTTCATCTAAGAAATTACCAATAACCTTCATGATGTAGTTAATAGGGTATCCATTGGCAGTGAGAATATTGATAATGTTGGTAAACTCGTTGTGCAGCAACGACCAAGAGCAACATACTGTATAGGCCCGATGAAGCAGACAACGAATGACTCCCGTCTTCCATTCCCTGGGGCACAACGCCTGGAAATTAAGCATCAAGTTAGTGAATGTGGGCTTGCGATACACTTCGGTCTCAATAGCGCAGTCCTTCAGATGGATCTCGATGTCAAGAAACGGAAGTTTCTTTCCACCATATTCCACGGTGAATTTAATGTTAGGATGGGTGGCGTTTATTGTGTTGAGAAATTGCAGAAAGTCTTCCTCGTTATCAAAAATAGCGCAAGTGTCATCGACATACCGTTTGTAAAATTTCGGAGCACAGCTTTTTTCCATCCAGGTTTTCTCCCAATGCGACATGCAAACGTTAGCAAGAGTGGGGGCAAGAGGGCTGCCCATAGCGCAGCCGTCAATTTGCTGGAAGTACTTATCGCCGAATTGGAATATCCCAGACGTGGCAATAACCAACAATTTCTTAAACACTTTCTCCGGGATTGGTGGCGTTGGGTTGTCTTTGAAGACCAAATTGGTAGCAATGTCGATCGCCAGATTCAGCGGAACATTGGTAAATAGAGAGGTGACATCGAAGCTATACAATTGATCTTCATGAGATGGGGTGTAATTGCTGATGGCTGTTATGAATTCCCTATTGGACCGCAAACTGAAATCCTGAGGGATGCATGGCTTGATAAGTGAGTCTAGAAATTTAGCCAGCTCATATTCAGCCGTGTTCAGCATAGACACAATGGGTCTCAATGGTTTGTCTTCCTTATGGACCTTGCACGAGCCATAGAGTTGGCCAGGTTGACTCCCACACGGCATAATCTTCTTGTACACATGGTCACTTATGTGCGGTCTGACATAGGTTCTAATATAGTTTTGGATAGAGCGTTCAGATTTAAGAACAGGGTGTGACACGGTAACCCTTTCATCGGCAGGTCCTAAGCATTTAAATTTGGTTTTGTCTTGAATTAAGTTGGTCATTTTGGCCTCATATTCAGCACTGTCTAAAATAGCAACGCCATAGCCCTTGTCAAAGCTCAAAATCTTGATTTGTTCATTATTGCGGATGTCCTTAAGGGTTCTGTGAAAAAACTTGTTCTGTTTACTGTTGATGGACATGAGAGCACGGGAGCAGAAGTGATCAGTGTCAGAGATCACTGTGTCACACCCTGTTCTTAAATCTGAACGCTCTATCCAAAACTATATTAGAACCTATGTCAGACCGCACATAAGTGACCATGTGTACAAGAAGATTATGCCGTGTGGGAGTCAACCTGGCCAACTCTATGGCTCGTGCAAGGTCCATAAGGAAGACAAACCATTGAGACCCATTGTGTCTATGCTGAACACGGCTGAATATGAGCTGGCTAAATTTCTAGACTCACTTATCAAGCCATGCATCCCTCAGGATTTCAGTTTGCGGTCCAATAGGGAATTCATAACAGCCATCAGCAATTACACCCCATCTCATGAAGATCAATTGTATAGCTTCGATGTCACCTCTCTATTTACCAATGTTCCGCTGAATCTGGCGATCGACATTGCTACCAATTTGGTCTTCAAAGACAACCCAACGCCACCAATCCCGGAGAAAGTGTTTAAGAAATTGTTGGTTATTGCCACGTCTGGGATATTCCAATTCGGCGATAAGTACTTCCAGCAAATTGACGGCTGCGCTATGGGCAGCCCTCTTGCCCCCACTCTTGCTAACGTTTGCATGTCGCATTGGGAGAAAACCTGGATGGAAAAAAGCTGTGCTCCGAAATTTTACAAACGGTATGTCGATGACACTTGCGCTATTTTTGATAACGAGGAAGACTTTCTGCAATTTCTCAACACAATAAACGCCACCCATCCTAACATTAAATTCACCGTGGAATATGGTGGAAAGAAACTTCCGTTTCTTGACATCGAGATCCATCTGAAGGACTGCGCTATTGAGACCGAAGTGTATCGCAAGCCCACATTCACTAACTTGATGCTTAATTTCCAGGCGTTGTGCCCCAGGGAATGGAAGACGGGAGTCATTCGTTGTCTGCTTCATCGGGCCTATACAGTATGTTGCTCTTGGTCGTTGCTGCACAACGAGTTTACCAACATTATCAATATTCTCACTGCCAATGGATACCCTATTAACTACATCATGAAGGTTATTGGTAATTTCTTAGATGAAAAAATTGAAAAAAAGCTTAAGCCTAAACGGCCAGATAGAGAACCAGGAGAACCAATCTTGACTCTTCCGTTTTTGGGCAACTCTTCGATTGTGTTTAAGAGGCAAATTCGCAAAACTTGCCAAAAATTCTTTAAGACTAAGATTCATGTAGTGTTCCGTACTCATAAAGTCAGTCAATTCGTTGGCAGTTTAAAGTCTCGTGTTCCATGTGCTCTCAAGGCAGGTGTCATCTATCGTTTTCGTTGCTCTGTTGACCAGAGCATTACCTACATTGGTAAAACCAAGCGACACCTACTCACGAGAGCCAAGGAACATAGGCAACGAAACTCTCCGATTCAGGAACATTTGCTGCAATGCCATGGTTGTTGTGATGAGCCAGACATAACCTCTCATTTCAAGGTCATAGACAACAGCAAAAATGAGCATAAACTTAACATTCTTGAAGCTCTGCATATTAAGTTACACAAACCCATTCTCAATGTCCAACTATCTGGAGGAGGTGCGAGTGAACGGCTGTTGGTGTTCTAAGCTAGAGTACATTTGGGGCGCATACGCCTCATTCTCTCTCTCTCTCTCTCTCTCTCTCTCTCTCTCTCTCTCTCTTTTTTTTCTCTGTCCTGTCATTCCACAAACAAATATTATGAACATTGCTATACTGTACATTGATCCTTTAGTCCTTTTATATCTTTTCAATACCTGATTTTGTCGTCTACACAGTATTTAATAAGTTGAAATAAATTCTGTTCGATAGTGCCTGAAGATGGCTAGTTTTAGCCGAAACGCGTCGCAAATAATATTGAGTTTTGTCTTACTATTATCTGTTAAGAGTGCTTCTCTACCGCATATCAGTAAAGGCCTCGTCCAGGTGATCAAGTTGAACCAACGGAAGCGCCATCAGTCTGCGAACCATTTTCTGAACATTTGGATCTTGCTGATAAGCTTTCTGCAGTCCAAGAAGCTGAGTGTTTCGCAAGACAGCTTGGTTGAAGTGAAAGAGACAGCCTTTGATTGTCGGTGGCGGGTGAACTGGCCATCTTCCTGATATGGCTGCAATACTGGCGAGCTCAAAATCGGCCAAGAAGTGGTTGCACATTGGGTAGTTGCCAGTCAGTTGTCTGCAGGCATCATGCAAGTAGTGCCACATTGCTTCGTAGGTGACTTGCTGCTTGTTGGGCATGAGAAAAAAGCCAGGGGTTCCCACGCTCCAAGCACCTTACCATGGATGATTGTCAGCATATCAAATATATTCGGAACACAGTTGAAGGTACCGTCGATTTGAAGGCGATCAGTTTCTGCGAGTGCGCGGATCAGCTGGCTCGATGAAAACCCAACGATGCGATTCGGTGTGCCTCCATTGATGTCGAAAACCCGCAGAGTTTGTTGAATCTCTGGATCAACGATATAATCAGCTCGAGTGGCCGGAAGAGGGGGCAAGTTCTTGTGCCAAGCACGGTATGCTGCATCCTTGATACTACCGAATGTCGGCAATGTCGCCGAGTTTGCTTGAAAGGCGTCCATAGCAATGGCCTGCCGGTATACTTGAGGCATTGGAGCGTTGTTCTTGGTACACTCGTTCTTGATATGCTGCACAAACTCTGGGCTTCAGTTTCATCAATCGCATGACGATGCTCTCCACTCGTGTGCGACACATATCCACCCTCGACGATGGCCATGGCATTGCAACCTTTAGCGGCGACACTTGTGATATGCTTTTGCTTTAGTCTTCTTATCGAGCCGGTACAAATATCCCATAATGTGAAGCAGCTGCCCTTCACGCGAACTTGGGACAAAAGTAGCTAATTGTAGTGCTGCTCGAGCCATGGTGCGTTTGAGTGAATATTTGCTTGAAAGTTGGATGTTATTCCTCAACCTCCTACCGGGTCCTCTGCTGATTAAACTTGACGGCTTGGCTAGCAAATCCCACCGTCGCTACCAATTGTAACCGGGTCCAGTCGTTAATGAGTTTGCACTTTGCTAATCCCAACGCTGTTTCCATCAAATGTAACAGGGCTTCTGCTTAATTAAAACTCCGGTGTGGTTGATGACTTTAACTATGAAATTGCGACTAACGCTAACTGGGCTACTGCTGGCGAGTAGTCTACCAAGAATATTAACTCCAGCGCGGAGTTCAAACGGACCTCCTGTCGCGAGTGCCCTATAATTTCCTATGGGCCCTATGGCTCGCGGAGCTATAGTTTTTCCTCTGGGCCTCCTGGTCCCTACGGTCTTTGTTTGTCGGCAGACTGTGACTCACACGCACTCTAGCACTCTGATGATTCAGCGTCTGGCCTGGCTCAGACGGACCTCTTGTCCGCGAACTCTTAGTGAGCGGGGTGACTGGTTTCTCTATTTCCGGGTGGACAAGAGTCCCAACTAACTTTAACTTTCGGTAGCTTTTCGAGAATTGGTCTAAGGCAAAACTGCTTATCAGCACCAGTCGAAGAGCGGTACCCTGAGATGGTCTGATAGAGCAATGCCAATAATTCCTTGATAAGTTACGTTCCCCAATGTATCGATAATTCAGCCCCAAACTATTAATTGTCACGAAAGGTAGATCGCTGCCACCAATCGAAGCTACGATCAAAAATGACTGAGCCAAAACCGCTATCAAAGAAGATTTGAATAACTTGGATTAGAACTTAGATTGACCGATAACTAAATCACTGCCAATTGTCAATTATAATTACTGAACGATAAATTAACAAATATTGGAACTAGCGCACCAGCAAAAAAATAATAATTTACCTTAACAAAATTTAATGAACCAAAACACAAAGATAAGCTCGGCCTCCTGTGTCCTTACCAACACAGTCTGTTAGAGCTAAGATTTAGTTGGCTAATCTAACTTAGTACTTAGGAGCAGTGCTCAACTAAGACTCAATAGTCACTAATAACTAGCCATCAACTAATAATTTGTCAGGCACACCGGGCCGATCTTACAAGACAACACTAACTGGGAGCGCACAGTCCGGGCTAAAATGCAAGGCAAACATGAGCCAAGGCAAGGGCAGAGAGCGGTCCATTTCAAATCGGTGCGCGCGGTATTTATATACCCGCTGAAAGAGTGCATTAAAACAACTGGTAGGCCTCTCGGCACACATATACGGTAACCTATTTGTTTTCGCATGTGCATGAGTTCCCAGTGAATTAATTGCGCACGTTAGTATACTCTCGCAAGTTATTAGTAATATAATAATAATTAATTATTCACGTGATTAACGATGGATTCTAGGAGCCCTACCACAACTCCCTTGGACTAATAAAAAAACAGTAAAAAAAATATTTGAACTTATTACAAAAGAATTCGGGCGGCACCAGCGGGCGGGGGTGCCGCCGGTGGAGACGTCGCAGAGCAGCTCCAGGCCTGGGCGGAGGGTCACGCGCTCTAGTCGGAGGCCGGAGCTGAGCGGCGGCAACTCGGTCGGGGCATGCTGGGCCTGCGACATCGCGGCAAAATCGATGCTGGGTAACACGCTGGCCACGGTGCAGCGGGACAGCGCGTCGGCCACCGGATTGTTTTTGCCGGCGATGTGCTGGACGTCCGTGGTAAATTTGCTCACGTACGCCAGGTGCCGCTGCTGGGACATTTTTTGGTGGGACATTCTGAACGTGTTTTGAACGTTTGCACGAGGACGCTTCGAGAACGTTATAAGTGTTTTGCCGAAAACGTTTTTTGAACGTTAAAAAATCGGATCTTTTTCACTTGGGTTACCTCCGCAGGTCGCAAATGCCGGCTGCAGAATGCGAGCGGCTGCCAGGCGGGGCCGACACGCTGCTTAAGGACGGCGCCCACGGCGGTGTCAGAGGCATCGACGGTGAGGGCCAGCGGCGCATCGGGCCTGGGGTGCGCGAGCATGGTCGCGTCGGCCAGCGCCTGCTTGGTCTTGTCGAAGGCCTCGGTCAGCTCCGGCGTCCACCGCACCAGCTTCTCCTTGCCGGCCATGGCCTGGTAGATCGGGCGCAGCAACCGGGCTGCGCGGGGCACGAAGCGGTGATAGAAGTTCACCATGCCGGCAAACTCCTGGAGACCCTTCACCGTCGTGGGCGGCGTGAACCTGGCGACTGCGTCGACCTTGTCCGGCAGCGGCATGGCGCCCGCAGCGCTGATCCTATGGCCGAGGAAGTCGATCTCGCTGCGGCCAAACTGGCACTTGGCTGGGTTAAGCAACAGGCCGTTGTCGGCGAGGCGCTGGAACAGCTTCCGCAGGTGCTCCTCGTGCTGCTCAGGGCTGCTGCTGGCGACCAGGAAATCGTCGATGTACGCGAAGACGGCCGGCAGGTCCTGGCAGATCGAATCTACTAACCGCTGGAAGGCCTGTGCCGCATTTTTCAACCCGAACGGCATGCGGAGGAACTCAAACAACCCAAACGGTGTAATGACGGCGGTCTTCGGGATGTCCGTTTGCGTGACCGGGATTTGGTGGTAGCCACGCACCAGGTCGATCTTCGAGAACACTGTGCAGCCGCTCAGGCGCGCTGAGAAATCCTGGATATGCGGCACGAGGTAGCGGTCGGGCACCGTGGCGTCGTTGAGCCGCCGGAAATCGCCGCAGGGGCGCCAGCCGCCGGAAGTCTTGGGCACCATGTGCAGCGGCGAGGACCAGGGGCTGCTGGACCGCCGCACAATGCCGAGCTGCTCCAGGTTGCGAAACTCTTCCTTGGCCGCGGCCAGCTTGTCGGGCGGCAGGCGGCGCGCTCTAGCGTGCACCGGCGGGCCCGTCGTCGGGATGTAGTGCTGCACGTCGTGCCGCAGCGTGGCTTTGCTGAAGCTGGGCTCCGTGATGCTGGGGAACTTCGCCAGCAGCCGGCTGTACGGGTCCCTGGCAACCGCGGCGGCGAGCTGAGGCGCAGAACTGGAGCCAGCCAGCAATTGCACACTGGCTAGAGAGGCGGCGTCTAGAAGGCGGCGGTTGGGTAGGTCCACCAGCAGGCCGTAGTGGCGCAGGAGGTCGGCGCCGATCAACGGCCGGTAGACCTCGGCCAACACGAATGGCCAGGTGCATGTCTTCAGGCCGACGTCCAGTGTGATGCTGCGGCCGCCGAAGGTTCGGATGCGGGTGCCGTTCGCGGCGAACAGCGGCGGGCCAGGGGCTGCTGGACCGCCGCACAATGCCGAGCTGCTCCAGGTTGCGAAACTCTTCCTTGGCCGCGGCCAGCTTGTCGGGCGGCAGGCGGCGCGCTCTAGCGTGCACCGGCGGGCCCGTCGTCGGGATGTAGTGCTGCACGTCGTGCCGCAGCGTGGCTTTGCTGAAGCTGGGCTCCGTGATGCTGGGGAACTTCGCCAGCAGCCGGCTGTACGGGTCCCTGGCAACCGCGGCGGCGAGCTGAGGCGCAGAACCGGAGCCAGCCAGCAATTGCACACTGGCTAGAGAGGCGGCGTCTAGAAGGCGGCGGTTGGGTAGGTCCACCAGCAGGCCGTAGTGGCGCAGGAGGTCGGCGCCGATCAACGGCCGGTAGACCTCGGCCAACACGAATGGCCAGGTGCATGTCTTCAGGCCGACGTCCAGTGTGATGCTGCGGCCGCCGAAGGTTCGGATGCGGGTGCCGTTCGCGGCGAACAGCGGCGGGCCAGGTGAAGGGGCGTTGGCATCATCTGCAGAGGCTGGGAAAATGCTTACCTCGGCGCCCGTGTCCACCAGGAACCGCCGGCCAGATGGGACGTCGGGGATGAGCAGCAGGTTGCCGGCCGCCGCGATGGTCACTGGCGGCCGGCCGGCTTGTTTCCTGGAAAGCTGCAGGGCTGCTCGCATTAAGTAGTAGCACAGCTCCTGGGCGCGGGTGCCGCGGTGCCCAAGCCGGGGCGACGTGGCGCGGGGACGCGCAGCCTGACGCGCAGCGCAAACCTCCGGCGAACTGGGCGGAAGCGGCTACTGGCTGGGGCCGGCTGGCCTAGAGCTGGTCGGCGAGCTGCGCGACTGCCCGGGGGTCTTCGAAGTCGGCGGATGCGAGCGCCATCCGGATGTCCACGGGCAGCTGCTGGCGGAACAGCTCCTCAAAGAGCAGGCAAGGCCCGTGATCACCAAGCAGGGCCAGCATCTCGTCCATCATCTCGGACGGCCGGCGATCTCCCAGGCCGGACATGCTGAGCAAACGGCTAGCTCGCTGCTTCCGGGTGAGACTGAAAGTGCCGAGCAATAAGGGGCTTTCCAGAACGTCCAGCAGGCGCTCGCCGGTTTGTTGATCAAGCGAGGCGACCAAGTGGTGATACTTGGTGTCGTCCTGGGTGATGCCGCGCAGCTGGAACTGGGCCTCTGCCTGGATGAACCACGCGCGTGGCTGCATGGCCGAAAACGTGGGCAGCTTGAGTGCAACAGTTGACTCAGTGGGTGGCGCCATGTGTTAGACGAAATGGCGGGTTGTCGAGCTCACCAATGAAGCGGGCAGTAGCTACTGCGTGCAGACTTGAAATTGTATTTGCGGAGAGCAAAAAGTTCCTACAAGCGTCTGCGCACAGTCAGGTTAGATAGGCCAACGCACTACCCCAACCCCCACGTAGCTCAGGCTGGGTGGGCGAACCCCCACCCCTAATCTCCGGGGTTGGTGGCGCATAGACGCGGCGTGATGAGCAGGTGGGCGCGAGGGCACCTAAACGGCCGTCTTCAGGTGCGCTTGCACTTGTCCGCCACACCACCATACTTTTTGGCATACATTCTTTAATAAGTAACTCATCTTTCGTGGGGGGTAATTTTCTAAACTGCTGTCTGCGCAAAGTAAAATCACTGGTGAAAATGTGCAAGAATAAACAAAATTAGCGTTAATTTAATTTTATCGCACGTTTCTGTTACGGTATAGTGAAATTGTGTAGCAAAGCACCGAATGGACCGTAAAAATATATATTGGCTTATATATTGGAACTGAGAATGAACTAAATAGACCTAAATACTCTAAAGAAGTCTATTTTATTCCCAACTCAGGCACGTGGATATGGATAGCCCATAGTGCGATGTTGTCTTTTTTATAACAGCTTGCAAGTATTTGAGTCTACGAGTATGGCGTGTCATATGATATTATTTGTAGCTTTAGGAAGTTTAGAAAGGCGCAAACTGTTCCTTATATTTACTTTAATGCATTTTATAAAATTTGTCATGGAAAAAACCTCTTGTATAAGCCCACAATGGTAGCCTCATTTGCACATAAAATTTCTATAGCTCTTAATAATAGTTAAATGTTAAAATTAGATCTGATATTCATTTGAAATAAACTATGAAAATGCAATGAAAGCATGTTTATATATAAAATTTGATAGATCCAAAGTCTTAAACAATGCAACTTTTAAAAGCTATATTGCAATATATGTATTATGCAATATTTTCAAAATATTTTATACTATGTTCCATTTTTTCTGAAATTGATCACATATTTACCTAAAAAACATTTTAGTGTATGGATTCTTGTAAAATAAAAGGAAATTATATATATAATTTATATAATTTACCTTTAATGTCATATTTAACTAGTTAATAACAATTAAGTGCAACTTGTTTTTTATAGTAAATATAATAGTAGGCCTTATTATTGTCAAAATGTCTATTGTTATATTAAGCTTAACTTTATGTCGTTTGTTCTTATTTAGCCACTTATTACACTAGTGACTTGTTTTTTATTTTATAAATAGTCTATTGTCTTAGATATTACTATTCTATATGCAAGTATTTTCAAGCTACTGTATAAAGACTTTAAAAGAAAAGTATTGTCTTGTCTTCAATTCTCAGAAGTACCCATTTAAGTCTTTATATCTGAATGCCCCCTTCAAATTCACGATTTACCTATATAACATTTTTGAGAGGTAGTCTTGGCTCTTAAATTGTCTACATTTTTAAAGAGGTTTTTGTGTGTACACATGCCAAAACAGCCGACTCCATAGAGTAGCCAAGTGCATAGCCTCTGATCATGGGTTGCCGAGGTCCTAGATCTGCTAGATGGCGCCAGAGACCAGGAGGCTCACTATCAGAGCCTTAGCTGTACCAGGTGGCCGCCCTGAAAAAGCTCCCTAGTGTTGCATTATTCCTGTTCAGCATGGCTCACAACCTTTGGCTGCAGCTCCTGGTTCTATTCAGCGTAGAGCTGCTGAGCAATGAGCAGTTGGCGGCCTGCTCGGAAGTGTTGCCCCGAGCACCACCCACCGCCATATCCAACTGGCCCTGTAGGCTACTGCCTCCATAGCCATGGTCAGCGGGATGGCTTTTCCTTTTGCCACCCTGATGCTGCACGACCCGAAAGAACCCTGTGCCAAGGTCAAGCCCGCACCACCACCCTGCAGGCCACACTGATAGAGGACCTGCTGAGCATCGGCCTGACCCCCTAGACTACCACTGAATGTTTCCCCAGCAACAGCCTGATATCCTCGCTAGCACTGGCTAGCATCATAAATAATAATAATGATGATAATGGTCATGCCTAACTATGCCCAGCCATGCCTAACTATGCCCAGCCATGCCTAACTATGCCCAGCCATGCCTAACTATGCCCAGCCATGCCCCACTATGCCCAGCCATACCCCACTTTGCCCAGCCATGCCCCACTATGCCCAGCCAATCCCAGCCATACCCCACTATGCCCAGCCATGCCTAACTATGCCCAGCCATGCCTAACTATGCTCAGCCATGCCCCACAATGCCCAGGCATGCCCAGCCATGCCCCAGTGCCCAATATGCCCAGCCATGCCCAACTATAATTCAAGGCACTGCGGCTTCGCTGTGTGGCTTCTTGAGTCCCTGGCGTCATGAATCGCGTGCTTGCCGGCGTCTCCGCACCCACCGAGTGGACCGTAGCAATTTTGAAGAAAGCCGAGACGATACAGAAAAAAGCTCATCGAGGCATGTTACTGATGTCCTATACTGCGAAACTTTCGAACGTCTGCATTCAGTGCTAGACCCCTACTTGCGTTATAAGCATAATGGATTCCGGCCGCAGCGCGGTACAGTGACGCAGATCCTCGCACTCCTTATTGGGGGACTGCGTATTTTAGTTGTTGTTGTTGCTCATGTCGTATCAAGTAACCTTTTCAGGGGCGCAGATGTATTGTTTTATATAATAAAATATAGATATTAATACCGGTAATTGCATTTGTTACCCCTTTTTCTACTTAATCGCACCTCTCTTACCTTTTTTTTTTCATTCCAGGCGTCGCAGCGGGATAAAGACGTACTTGAAGTAATTCAACAACTGAAGGAGTCCATCGACGCAGCAGATTTGACAGATGGAGCTGGCATCAAGAATTCGGAAGCCTATCAGAGTATTGTTGAGCAGTTGAGTGTGCAGCATCCCGGCAAATACGATGAAGCCTCGATAAAGACGATCCGATGTGATTTGCAGCAAAACAGAAGGCAGCTGCTTACTGCTGCATTGTCTATTTTGTCATCTTCGGAAGACCAGAGCGTAGAACCCGAAAGCACGCCTTCGTCGCCTTCTGAGGCTGAAGTTCAACGTTTTGTCGGGACATTTGGGTGTCTCAAAGAGAAATGGTACGAAGTTAATAAGACCATGAAAGAAGTAACTCGGCGAGCACAGAGAAAGAGCAATTTAACGGCGTTTTGTTGCGTGAAGTGCAGAACTGCTGGGTGAAGCACTGCAGCCTCTCAATTGTTTGCAGTTCTTTTGATGGCCCTGAGTCTGCTAAGTACTCATTGAAATGCTCGGCGCGACTGGCTGGCGACCCAAAACCGTCTTCGTGTCAGCTGGGCGATGGAAGCTAGAGGTGAAGGGCTGCGAAGTGCGTCTGGAGCAGACCCATAAGCCATTGCCGCACCCCCTAAACCTACAAAGGTTCGGGATGCAGGCTTAAAAACAAGAACTGATACTGAGGGAGCTGCCGTACTGCAGGCTTCAGTTGCTGCAACAAATGACGATCTGCGCAACATTCCATCGCAAAGGATGCTTCAAGGAATTCGACAGTACAACAAAGAGAAAAAGAAACTGTGCCCAGACATCCCTGTGCATAACTTGCTGTTGAGCGTCAGCAATTCGCCGAAACTAAAGGCGTACGTGCATTACTTTGAGTTTGCGGGTGATATTTCGCTTACGGCTATTGGAGCATATCACCCGGAGATGGCTGCAGAGGCTCTGTCTCTCATGAAACAGTTAAAAATGCCAATCAACCTAGTTATCGTCTCGACAGGAGCGTCAGTTTGCAGCTGACCAGGTGGAATTCCACAGAAGCCAGTATACCATTACGCCTTAGTGATGGCAGCCGAGCAAACTATTGGAATGACCCAAGTTTCTCTATTCGACGTTCTGACTTGTAATCACTATACCGTTCAATTGACTAGCATGTTAGCAAAGTGGCTTCAGAAGATAAAGGAACAAAAAATGGGCCACGGCACTGTGAAAATAGCAAAGATTATGACTGATTTTAACTGGCCGACACTACATGCCCTCATAAAGGTCTTCAATGGATTAGGAATTCGCGAATATCTTGATTAGTGCTTTCTGATCGCGCTAAAATCAGAAAATGGACAGACTGGAATTCCAAAGTTTATGCAAGCAACTTTGCAGCAGGCACGTCAGCGCACCGCTATTGTTTTTGGTCACATCACATCATCAATGAGGTTCGGAATTGGCAAGAAGTGCGCAGCGCAAGTCCTCAGGTAAAGGCACTGTACCTTCGGGCGTTTGCGCGGATTGTTGCAAGCACCACTTCAGCGGAAGGCCTAGCCAATCTTCAAAACATGCTGCATGTTCTGCTCGAGCGCAATGCAAGAAGAGCCATGCCGCGTGTCGAAACACTGTTGATGGAGACGTCTGATGTGGGTGACAACGAGCCCATGCAAGGCGTGGAAATGAACGCTCCGGAAAACATTATGAGTCGGGCAACGATTCGCTCATCGTCCCGCTTTTTTAGTCAGGCACAGCTCTTTCGAGCGAATCAATACAGCTTGCCGCCAAGCAAGTGAATCGCAGCTGCCGATGATCAATGCGTACCTTAACGAAAAATTGGCGCAGAAGGTCGTCAATTTGTACGCATGCTTTCCGCTCTTCAGTGGCTTCATGATTGACTGCCAACGATTCTTTACTGGACAGAGCACAGTGCAAGAATTCCGCAACAGCGAAGGATCTGTGGAAGTGTATCATAGAATTGTCAGAAGAGATGTGATGCATGGCCGATCGCTGAAGCTGAAGCTGAAGCTTCAGAAGCTCTCGTTGTAAACAAAAAAGCGAGCCACAGTACCGCTCTGAAGTACTTTCCTGTGGCCAAGTACTTCCGAAGACATGGAGAAGAGCTGGTCATCAGAACGTATCAGGAAACGAACAAAGAGGCTGCACGAGAATTGGTACGCGTGACGAAAAACAAGAGAGCGACTGTTGTGGGAGAAACTGTGGTTACAGAGGACGTGGCCGTAGTAGCAGAAGCGGCAGAAGAGGCGGCATTTGTGATGTCCAATGCGATGGTCTTAGCGACGCCCTAGGTGGGGATAGATATGACGGCATAGAAGGCATCCATGACGATCGCGATGCTCAAGACGACGAGCAAGTAGCCGGCCATGTCAATATTTCTGAGGACGCCATGTGGGCGAGGTCGGACATGAAGGCCACGGAAATAATTCTTTGCTTCAAGTGCCTCGGGATCTTTACGACTACAGCGGCAAGGCACTGGTTGTGCCCGACCTGCAGGCATGTGTCGAGTCAGGCCCATGGATTTCGGAGTTAGGGCTGAGCACAGCTGACAAGTGAGTAAAATTGTACGCCTGAGCTTCTGGAACAGTATGTACCGGAGAAAAACCAATCATTAATCGCCTTTATCTAGTGGCGGATCCAGGAGTTTTTTGGATGTGGCGTACGTGTTGCCTCTTTTGCCAATAAAGAAAGGGCGGGAGTTTTAACGACAAATAATGTAATGTTAATGTATTTGTATTTTTCATCTTAGGGCTTAGAACGCCAACATATTTAGGTTTAGCGGCGTCTACCTCAGAGACATGCGTAACCTACCTCAGTGCCAGAGCCAGAGGCGCCCTGCCGCTCAGATATAGGGGCGCCTATTAATTTTGTCAAAGGGCACAAAATTAATCAGAATTTTGGTGGCCGCTTCCCCTAAATTCACCCTGCCGTATTGGAGCTAAAATTGCTCTCACATGTCGAAGATAAAATGAACCAGGGTAAAAAATTCCTTAATCGATCTCAACTCCCGTCTCGTTTGTGCAGAATTTTAGCACTAAGTATCGATATTAGGCTAAACCCTTTTTACTTTCTTTTGTGCGCTACTGTGGATGTGATAGAATGCTTTGATGTTTTATGTATAGCTAGATACGAGTATACTAAAACACAGATTGTTATATCGCCTAATGTTTCAGAGCAAGCAGTGAAGCGACGTACGGCCAGCTCACTGGTGAAGTATATTTGTAGTGACCTTCGCGAACTTTCTTTAGCGTATGAATAATAGAAATTTCCCGATATGGTAATATTAAATATTCTACGCTTTTCCTGAAATTTCCATCAAGTTCACAATATTATTTCTACACCGTTTATGCATAGTTAATTATTAATTTACATGAATTCTCGTACTGTAACACTTAGTCACTATTTGAGCAATACGTACATACAACTTAGTTTTGTTATAACGATGCACGTTTTTCCAGAACTTTCCGGAAACCTCAATTTCATCTATAAATACACGAAACCAGAAATGCAATTATTTTAAGTCCTTTTCAATCACTCGATTGACTCAAAAAAACAGAGCATTCAACTGCTAAAGCCTTTACAACTGGTCCGGCGAGGCGGATCAACGCAAATACATCGCGACAACAATGTCAACTCCTAGCGACTCCAGTGCGTCGAACCTACCGCCTCCTCCACCGACGGAGCAACCTCCGTTACCGGTCGTCAGTCAGCCCAGCGGCGTTGCTTCACCACCGGCGATAAGCCCGCCTAGCACCACCGCCGCGGCACCGTCAATTAGCCAGCCCAGCGTCCTTTTCTCGCCGGCTGCGATGCCGCCTTACCAGCAGGCTGTGGCTGCCGTCAGCGTCAAAGCCCCGCCGTTCTATCGCAACAACCCAGACGCTTGGTTCCAGACGCTGGAATCTCAGTTTAAGTTAGCCCGCATCACATCCGAGGAAACAAAGTACCATCACCTCGTGTCCAACCTGCCAGAAGACGTCGCATCTGTTCTCCTGTCGTCTGAGACTCCTGCCAACTACACTCTACTGAAGACCAGCGTTTGCAACATGATGCAGAAGAGTAAGCAGGAGAAGATTAACGAACTTCTGGCGACATCGGACCTCGGCGGCGACAAGCCCTCGATTTTTCTACAACGCCTCACAGCCAAGATGTCGCAATGCGGGATACAACCAGCCAGCTGCCCGGACATGGTCAAAGCCACGCTGTTGCGCTGCCTACCGAGCGAATTCCGCCTTGCCTTGTCTGGATTCCAGGAACAGACTCCAGCACAGCTCGCCTCCATCGCCTACTCGATGTTCGCCGTCCAGAATTCATTCGGTCGGGTCAACGCAGCGCAACCAGAGCTCATCGCGGCTGTACCAGCAAAACCAACCGGTGACTTCAACAAGGCTCGGAAAACTAGAAGCAATGGGATGAAGCCGTTCAAAGCAGGACAACGCCCCGTCATCTGCCGCGCTCATATCTTCTACGGCCAACAAGCGCGTACTTGCCGCCACTGGTGCCAGTTTCCAAAGGCACCCAGTCACTTCCCGCGCGTCCTTACGAACAACGAGGCGACGCCAGCGCAATCGCGATCATCGTCACCAACACGAAACAGCCCAACTCCGGGAAACTGGACGACGCTGCCCAACACGCGGTATTCGTGCTTTTTTGCCTTCAGCTATTCACCTGAAGATATACAGTATCCTGCTAAACGCGTCGTTCAATTAAATTTATTTAATGTTGATTTTTGCCCTCCTATTCATCTTACTTGCCAAGCAAGAAACTTTATATGTTGGCTTACTTTGTATTTGTAATAAAATGGAGAATTTTAATATTCATTCGTAAAAAAGTTAAACAAAGTCTAACTCTAAAATCTAGAAATTGTTTTATAACTCAAAAAAACGTTTAGTTAATTATCTCTTTATGCTTACATCTTTATAAAGTTTTGATTATAATACACAAATGGAAACAAGCTTTTATGAAATGAAAAATATTCGTACAAACTGTCCCATGTGCACACCCCGCCTCTAGTCTAGCTGGCATGCCATGCAGTGCATAAACTTGGCCTAAGTCTAGCATAAATGATGAAATTTAATAAGTTTTCCTCCAGCATAACTCCAAGAATGAAACCAACTATAAGTCCTCTACAATGTATATCAATTATATTACTATCACTAAGTCAAGACAAACAAAATAGAAATCTATATTAAAATAATTTTTTTAATGTCCACGGATATGCACTAAGCATCATATACTTTTGTGCATCTAGTATACTAAGTAAGACACTTTGTATGCCAAGCATCCCCCTAGCCACACTCTTGTGTATCAGTATATAACCATATTACTCCCTCTTCTAAGTTCTAGTCTATTAATGAGTCTAAATGAGAAAATGACCAGTGCATACTTTCTCCCCCCCCAAAATCCTAGGTATACCAATAAGTAAGCCCCCCCCCCCCTAAATATTTTATAATTATGGTATTTTTTCTAAGCAAATGTATACTCATTTTCTTGTCATAATTCATTTCTATTATAATATATATCTAGTGCATTATCCTTCAATATGCCTTAATGTTCTATCAGCCCCTCTGGCATGCTATCCCTTAGCCTTAATATGATATGCTATACTACAAGGTATAGTACACTTGATGCTGCACCAACATTTCTTTAAAGTGCATTAGATAGCTATCTATGAAAATGTCATTGTTTTCAATAGGGCTAGAAATGCCAATGATATCAAATTTTACAAATGTTAAATTAAGTTTTAAAAGTGCTAAATAAAGCTATATAACTATATTAAAAATATATATTATTTTTGGCAATTCCAAGAATGTGATAATCATAGGTTTTAGAATATATTGCTAAATTGTGATATGAAACAATTGTTCATACTAGTTTTTTGGTCCTTAAATAACAATTTTGCATCATAGTTTATATAAAAATGTTTTTAAACTGTAGTTTTATTTGGAAGCAAATGGGACATGTTTTAGTAGGTATAAAAATCATTGCCATAGAAACATGCCCATATAAAGACAAAAATGCTTTTTTTTATTCTTGTGAAGTTTATCATAGATTATAGATTATATCCTAGACTAGCAATAACTTTAGTATTATTAGGCTTTACTTATTATTTTAATTTCTTACAAATAAATGCAAGAATATAAAGATTAGTTTAAAAACCTTGAATCAGCCAGAAGTAGCTAGTTGATAATTTTTAATTTTTAGTATAATAGAAGAAAAATGCTAATACAAACATAAATGTTTCAATAATCAATGTGTTTTATCAGAATATGACATAAACTAGCTTCTTTGGTATGGTATAAAGGTTATTGCAAAAGCTGCTAGAATATATTATTAGATTGTAATTTAGTATTATGAATTTAGGTAAGTTAATAAAGCAACTAGGTTAAATTTTGTATAAAATTTGCAATATCCCTGATATGTGTCATAACAGATTAGCCATTTTTTTGGCATTCCAAATTTGGACATAGGACCAGCTTTAATACCTCCTAATCATTGTCAATATGCTTAGATCTTTAGTTTTCTTTCTTAATTTGCATTTATTTGATTTGTATTGTATTGACTGATGTTTTTTTTGTCTAAACTAGATACTATACACATTACTGTGTTAGTAGTTTTTGAGCCTAATAAAATTTCAAATTTGGTAATCTATTTGTGATCAAACATTGGTTTATGGATATCAATAGTCGCAATTTGGTGTGTGGCTTTGCACCTTACCTGTCTGAGGCTAGCACGCCAACAAAGCCTGAGCAATCCCATGAGTCCCCGCCATCTGCTTTATTGGCAACCAGTCCATCATTGTCATGCGCAGATGAGCCTGACCTTCTAGATCCTGACTGCAGTCCTGGCAGGCGCATTCGTTGGACTGTCACTTGTGGCCAGTGTGGACAGGTCCGACCCACTCTAGTTATGCCATGTGGCCATCACTACTGCACTGGGTAAGGATTCTTATTTTTGTTGTGTTCCGGCTTTCAACTCAGATTTTAGATGAAAATCGGTTTTTTTCAGATCCCTATCAAAATCCCATTCCCCAGATCCCCATCAGAATCCCCATTCCCCAGATCCCCATCAGAATCCCCATTCCCCAGATCCCCATCAGAATCCCCATTCCCAGATCCCTATCAAAATCCCCATCCCCCAGATCCCCATTGAAATCCCCATTCCCCAGATGCCCATCGAAATCCCTAATTTCTATATTCTTATCAGAATCCCTATTTATTGTATGCTTTGCACGACACGCGTTAGTTTCTAAGAACTTCTTTAAATTTATTTCTTACCAACGGGAAATGAGCAAGTTAAGCTACTAACAGTAGGCAAAGAGTTTATTTTGAATTAATTGACAAGTTCCAACCGAAATTATTATAAAAAAAATAAATCAAACCCGAAACAGCTGCCTGCAGCAGGGCAAAGCGGCTCAGCTAGGCGCAGACAGTAGTGGCTCGGTGTCCGCAGTCCGCTGCCGTCGCTGCTCGGTCTCTTCTGGTGGCAGCCACGCGCCAGTGTCAAGTCTATTGGAAAATTTCGCGGCCAAACGTTATCTAGCAGGCTATGCTAACCAGGCTGCCCATTTGTCGCCTGTTGTTAGCGAGGCGTCAAAGCCAATTGACGATGTTGAAGCTGGTCGTCTGGCCGCCGCTGGTCTCGCTGCAGCCAATCGGCACCGTCTGCTCATGGATTATCGAGACCGTCTGCTGCCACAGTTGGAGGCTTCGCTGACAGCCGCCACGACCCAGGCTGCTGCTTCTATTGAACGCTGTCGATTGGACTACCTGAGGTGGGCCAAATTTTAGTATAACTGTATTCAAAATACTTTGCGTAATTTGGCTTTTCTCACAATATCTTCCGAATGCGCTGAAGACTGGAAGAAAGGCAGATAGATCAGACTGACTGACAGGTTGATACAGACCGACTGACAGGTAGATACAGACTGACTGACAGGTAGATACAGACTGACTGACAGGTAGATACAGACTGACTGACAGGAAGATACAGACTGACTGACAGGTTGATACAGACCGACTGACAGGTAGATACAGACTGACTGACAGGTAGATACAGACTGACTGACAGGAAGATACAGACTGACTGACAGGTTGATACAGACCGACTGACAGGTAGATACAGACTGACTGACAGGTAGATACAGACTGACTGACAGGAAGATACAGACTGACTGACAGGTTGATACAGACCGACTGACAGATAGATCAGACTGACTGACAGGTTGATACAGACCGACTGACAGGTAGATACAGACTGACTGACAGGTAGATACAGACTGACTGACAGGTAGATACAGACTGACTGACAGGAAGATACAGACTGACTGAGAGGTAGATACAGACTGACTGAGAGGTAGATACAGACTGACTGACAGGTAGATACAGACTGACTTACAGGTAGATACAGACTGACTGACAGGTAGATACAGACTGACTGACAGGTAGATACAGACTGACTGACAGGTAGATACAGACTGACTGACAGGTAGATACAGACTGACTGACAGGTAGATACAGACTGACTGACAGGTAGATACAGACTGACTGACAGGTAGATACAGACTGACTGACAGGAAGATACAGACTGACTGACAGGTAGATACAAACAGATGGATTCCGCCCACTGCCCCACAGGGAGGTGGAAAACCGTCGCGCTGAGCTGCTGACAGAGTTGGCCAGCTGTAGTGCCACACTGGCTAGCGAAGTTTCATCGACAAGGCGGCATCTGATGGCCGATCGGGAGGCGCTTTCCCGCCTGTTGGCTCTGGTGAAAGCGCATTTAACTGTCGGGGCTAATCCGTCTGAATTGGCTATGCTACTGACCACTGTTGAAGGAAAACTGGACGAGGTAAGTATTTTTGTGTTTTAATATCTCTATTCTATTCTATCTGTAAAGATCCGCATTAGAATCTCTCATATTCTTGATCCTCTAGATCCTCGCCAGTAGTTCCCCAGATCTTCATAGAAATCCCCATTCCCAGATCCCTAACCGAATCCCCATTCCCAGATTCCCAACCTAATCCCCATTCCCAGATCCCCAACCGAATCCCCATTCCCAGCCCCAACCGAATCCCCATTCCCAGATCCCCAACCGAATCTCCATTCCCAGATCCCCAACCGAATCCCCATTCCCAGATCCCCAACCGAATCCCCATTCCCAGATCCCTAACCGAATCCCCATTCCCAGATCCCCAACCGAATCCCCATTCCCAGATCCCTAACCGAATCCCCATTCCCAGATCCCTAACCGAATCCCCATTCCCAGATCCCCAACCGAATCCCCATTCCCAGATCCCTAACCGAATCCCCATTCCCAGATCCCCAACCGAATCCCATTCCCAGATCCCCAACCGAATCCCCATTCCCAGATCCCTAACCGAATCCCCATTCCCAGATCCCCAACCGAATCCCCATTCCCAGATCCCTAACCGAATCCCCATTCCCAGATCCCCAACCGAATCCCCATTCCCAGATCCCTAACCGAATCCCCATTCCCAGATCCCTAACCGAATCCCCATTCCCAGATCCCCAACCGAATCCCCATTCCCAGATCCCTAACCGAATCCCCATTCCCAGATCCCCAACCGAATCCCCATTCCCAGATCCCTAACCGAATCCCCATTCCCAGATCCCTAACCGAATCTCCATTCCCAGATCCCTAACCGAATCTCCATTCCCAGATCCCTAACCGAATCCCCATTCCCAGATCCCCAACCGAATCTCCATTCCCAGATTCTCATCCGAATCTCCATTCCCAGATTCTCATCCGAATCCCCATTGCCAGATCTCCAACCGAATCCCCATTCCCAGATCCCCAACCGAATCCCCATTCCCAGATCCCCAACCGAATCCCCATTCCCAGCCCCAACCGAATCCCCATTCCCAGATCCCCAACCGAATCCCATTCCCAGATCCCCAACCGAATCCCCATTCCCAGATCCCTAACCGAATCCCCATTCCCAGATCCCCATACAAACCTTATTCCCAGATCCTCATCCGAATCCCCATTGCCAGATCCAAGTCCCCGTTGTCAGGATCCTCAATAAAAGACCCTATTCCCTTTAATACTGATATCTTGAATCCATTGAATCCCTATTTAACTTAAGAATGCTTAGATTCCTAAAATTGGCTAATGCAGATATTATTGCTGATTTACCCACTCCGCACCGCAGGTCCTGAACCGCCGCTATCCGCTGTTACATCGCGACCCTGCCGACTGTCTTCGCTATGTACAACCAATGCCCGTAGCTGCCAATGCCCATTTATTAATGGGTGCTATTGTTTACAATCGTCAGATGTCTAAGCTTCGTCAGCAGCAGCCTTCAACTGGCAGTAATAATAATAATTATAATTCTCACGCTGCCAGCACAGTTGGCGATAAGAACAACAACAACACCAATGTTCAGAGCTTCAATTTAAATCGTCGGCAAAGTATGCCTTGCACTTTTAATAAAGAGAATCGCCAGCCAGTTCAGGTTGACTTTCCAAATCGAACTTGTCCCTCGACTGCTCAGCCGACTTTGAAAATATTGCGTCTAAAGTCACTACTGTGAGTAGCGTGGTGTGTTTTTTACTTTTTTCAACGGTAAAGAGAAATTTAACAGATCCCCATTGAAAACTCAATCCCCATTCCCCAGATCCCATCAAAATCCCACTCGCATGATCCCATGGGAAAAACCATTCCCCAGATCCAGACCGGAATCCCCAATCTTTTGATCCCCGTCAATATCCCCATCGGAATCATCATTCCTCAAATCCCCATCGAAATCAACAGTACCCAGATCCCCATGGCAATCCCCATTCCCCAGATCCCATCAAAATCCCACTCGCATGATCCCATGAGAAACACCATTCCCCAGATCCAGACCGGAATCCCCAATCTTTTTATCCCCGTCAATATCCCCATCGGAATCATCATTCCCCAAATCCCCATCGAAATCAACATTCCCCAGATCCCATCCAAATCCCAATTCCTCAGATCCTCCCTAAATTTTTTGTGCTTTGTGATACACTATTAGTAAAAGACTTATAATCGCCCCTGCTCTACCTGGAACTTCAGCAAACTGGACACTACCGGGAATCGTCGAACGTCTTGTTTAGCGGTTTCACCGTCAGGCGATATTCTAGTTGCTGACGGACTGGGCGGCTGCGTTCAAGCGTTCAAATTGAGTACCGGCTGTCAGGCCTATTGCCTAGGCGGTGGCGGCGGTGCCAGGTGTCAACAAGATCAGCTGAAGTGTCCGGAGCTGGTAAAAAGCAACCGCTCTGTTTAAAGTATCTTAATGCAATGTTTTCACATTTTCACTATCGCCTTCAAAATCTCCCTCTGCATACAATGCCTTCAAAATCTCCCTCTGCATACAAAACCTTCAAAATATCCCTCTGCATAAAATGCCTTCAAAATCTCCCTCTGCATAAAATGCCTTCAAAATCTCCCTCTGCATACAATGCCTTCAAAATCTCCCTCTGCATACAATGCCTTCAAAATCTCCCTCTGCATACAATGCCTTCAAAATCTCCCTCTGCATAAAATCCCTTCAAAATCACCCTCTGCATACAATCCCTTCAAAATCTCCCTCTGCATACAATGCCTTCAAAATCTCCCTCTGCATCCAATGCCTTCAAAATCTCCCTCTGTATACAATCCCTTCAAAATCACCCTCTGCATACAATGCCTTCAAAATCTCCCTCTGCATACAATGCCTTCAAAATCTCCCTCTGCATAAAATGCCTTCAAAATCTCCCTCTGCATACAATGCCTTCAAAATCTCCCTCTGCATACAATCCCTTCAAAATCACCCTCTGCATACAATGCCTTCAAAATCTCCCTCTGCATACAATGCCTTCAAAATCTCCCTCTGCATAAAATGCCTTCAAAATCTCCCTCTGCATACAATGCCTTCAAAATCTCCCTCTGCATACAATGCCTTCAAAATCACCCTCTGCATCCAATGCCTTCAAAATCTCCCTCTGCATACAATGCCTTCAAAATCTCCCTCTGCATACAATGCCTTCAAAATCTCCCTCTGCATACAATGCCTTCAAAATCTCCCTCTGCATACAATGCCTTCAAAATCTCCCTCTGTATACAATGCCTTCAAAATCTCCCTCTGCATCCAATGCCTTCAAAATCTCCCTCTGCATACAATGCCTTCAAAATCACCCTCTGCATAAAATGCCTTCAAAATCTCCCTCTGCATACAATGCCTTCAAAATCTCCCTCTGCATACAATGCCTTCAAAATCTCCCTCTGTATACAATGCCTTCAAAATCTCCCTCTGCATACAATGCCTTCAAAATCTCCCTCTGCATACAATGCCTTCAAAATCACCCTCTGCATCCAATGCCTTCAAAATCTCCCTCTGCATACAATGCCTTCAAAATCACCCTCTGCATACAATCCCTTCAAAATCTCCCTCTGCATACAATGCCTTCAAAATCTCCCTCTGCATACAATGCCCCAAAAATCACTATCATCCCTATCGCCCGCTTCAGGTGGCTGTACACCGCGCCACAGGCAACATAGTAATATGCGACACCGATCAGGCTTCAATTCGATTATTACTGTACGCCTTCGGCGGCCGCACCCAACTGAAAGTGTTCGGCGCCGATGCCGAACTGCGAGCGCCCCGGGCTCTGTGCTTTGACAAAGACGGTCGCGTCCTGGTGCTGGACGGGCGCAGCAAGAGGCGCAGCCTTGGTATTAGGGATCAGGATGCTAAACAGTTCCGTGCTGTATTGTTCAATCCCGGCTGCCAGTTGCTAACCAATTTCATCTGCGCTCAACTTTTCGAACCTACTGGCGTTGCGGTTGACGCGGTCTATCGACTCTACGTTAGCGACTACTGCGGCGGCTGCGTTATGGTATGCTTGATTATTTGTTTTCTGTTTTTCTGCAGCTTGATATCTGTACAGTTTGGCTCCAGCTTGATATCTGTACAGCTTAGTCCAAACTTGATATCTGTACAGCTTAGTCCAAACTTGATATCTGTACAGTTTGGCTCCAGCTTGATATCTGTACAGCTTAGTCCAAACTTGATATCTGTACAGCTTAGTCCAAACTTGATATCTGTACAGTTTGGCGCCAGCTGGATATCTGTACAGTTTGGCTCCAGCTGGATATCTGTACAGTTTGGCTCCAGCTGGATATCTGTACAGTTTGGCGCCAAATTGATATCTGTACAGCTTAGATCCAGCTGGATATCTGTACAGTTTGGCTCCAGACTGATATCTGTACAGTGTGACTCCAGACTGGTATCTGTACAGTTTGGCTCCAGACTGATTTCTGTACAGTTTAGCTCCAGCTTGATATCTGTACAGTTTGGCGCCAAATTGATATCTGTACAGCTTAGATCCAGCTGGATATCTGTACAGTTTGGCTCCAGACTGATATCTGTACAGTTTGACTCCAGACTGATATCTGTACAGTTTGACTCCAGACTGATATCTGTACAGTTTGGCTCCAGACTGATATCTGTAAAGTTTAGCTCCAGCTGGATATCTGTACAGTTTGGCTCCATCTTGATATCTGTACAGTTTGTCTCCAGCTTGATAACTGTACAGTTTGGCTCCAGCTTGATATCTGTACAGTTTGGCTCCAGCTTGATATCTGTACAGCCTAGATCCAGCTAGATATCTGTACAGTTTGTCTCCAGCTTGATATCTGTACAGCTTAGATCCAGCTTGATATCTGTACAGTTTGGCTCCAGCTTGATATCTGTACATCTTGGCTCCAGCTGGATATCTGTACAGTTTGGCTCCAGCTAGATATCTGTACACCTTGGCTCCAGCTTGATATCTGTACAGTTTGGCTCCAGCTAGAAATCTGTACATCTTGGCTCCAGCTTGATGACTGTACAGCTTGGTCCGAACTTTATATCTGTACAGCTTGGTTCCAACTTGATATCTGTACAGGTTATCTCCAACTTGATATCTGTACAGCTTGGCTCCAGCTTGATATCTGTACATCTTGGCTCCAGCTTGATGACTGTACAGCTTGGTCCGAACTTTATATCTGTACAGCTTGGTTCCAACTTGATATCTGTACAGGTTATCTCCAACTTGATATCTGTACAGCTTGGCTCCAGCTAGATGTCTAGCTTACATTTGTGGCTTTTAACACTTGAAAAAATTCATTAACATGCACTAAATGGGCTACGGCTATGCGAGTATAATTGATTTTCATACTAATTATATCATTATCTACGCAATCCCTTCAGGTGTACAATTACATTGGCGATCTGTTATCTAAGCTAGGCGGTCCTGGCATCACCGATCAGCCTTGCGGTGTTGCAGTTCGTCACACGGACGGCGCCATTGTTGTTGTCGGCTCGGCCGTTCTAAAGCGCCCTACCAGCTCATCCACCGCCGGCTGTTATTGCGCTATTCTGACTGTCCTAGCAGCAGACAGCGCGCCGTCAATCGGAGTTACCGCCGGCGCCCTGCTGAAATCCATAGAGCTGGAGCTTGGCACGTTCTGCAAGTGTCGGAAATTTGCTCTGAGCGAGTCCGGCCACTTGGCTCTGCTAGGCGGTCAGAACTCTGTCTATGTTTATTCGCTTGCTTAACTGGCGTGTGTTGGACTAGTCTGACTGACTTTTCTTACTATTCATATTTTGCCCCTTCTTATCTCAGTTACTGGGCCACCCATCCTCCCAGATCCTTAGTTGCTGTGCCAGCCTCCCAGATCCTCAGTTGCTGGGCCAGCCTCACAGATCCTCAGTTGCTGGGCCAGCCTCCCAGATCCTCAGTTGCTGGGCCAGCCTCCCAGATCCTCAGTTGCTGGGCCAGCCTCCCAGATCCTCAGTTGCTGGGCCAGCCTACCAGATCCTCAATTGCTGGGCCAGCCTCACAGATTCTCAGTTGCTGGGCCAGCCTCCCAGATCCTCAGTTGCTGGGCCAGCCTCCCAGATCCTCAGTTGCTGGGCCAGCCTCCCAGAGTGTCAGTTGCTGGGCCAGCCTCACAGATCCTCAGTTGGTGGGCCAGCCTCCCAGAGTGTCAGTTGCTGGGCCAGCCTCCCAGATCCTCAGTTGCTGTGCCACCAATCCTTACAGATCACCTAGTTAATGGGCCAACCTCCCAGATCCCGAGTTGGTGGGCCAGCCTCCCAGATCCTCAGTTGCTGGGCCAGCCTCCCAGATCCTTAGTTGCTTGGCCAGCCTCCCAGATCCTCAAGTAACTGGGCCAGCCTCCCAGATCCCCAGTTTCTGGGCCAGCCTCCCAGATCCCCAGTTTC
The DNA here is from genome assembly GCA_002269645.1 of Macrostomum lignano. Lineage (NCBI taxonomy): Eukaryota > Metazoa > Platyhelminthes > Macrostomidae > Macrostomum > Macrostomum lignano. The sequence continues at coordinate 310,703 of NIVC01000212.1, read as the reverse complement.
TGGGCCAGCCTCCCAGATCCCCAGTTGGTGGGCCAGCCTCTTAGATCCCCAGTTGGTGGGCCAGCCTCCCAGATCATCAGTTGCTAAACCAGACCCCCAGATCTTTAAAAATGGTAAACTTTTTTTCCTAAAGAAACATTTAAGAAAACGATCCTCCGATGTCCATGGCCTTTAACAAGGTCATTGCTCTGCTTAACTCCCGCACAAATATTTTTGTCCATGCGCTTACCTGAGCGTGCACGAGTAACAAGAGCGCAACTGGGTTGAACAGCTGACTGCATGTATGCTGCAGTCGATTTTATTTTGCTATTTTTACCAACTTTTGGATCGAAAAAATATTTATATATTGTTCTCATTTAGCCTATGCTTTTATTTATATAATTTTGCTTATCTATTTATTATTTTATATTCATTAGCTGCTTTTCCTGTAAATTTTGCGTCAACACTACAGCTGAATTAAGTTGGTGCTTTAATCTTGTTTGGTTGCTATTGTTTTCAGGAAAGTTTACTCTCTTGTTTATTCGCATTTTTTAAAAAGTTGCTATCGCTTATTCTCCTATTAACTGCTAACCGCTTCTTTGTGCCATTTTTGCGACTGCTTTTATCATTTCTTAAGGCTTTCTTTTCTTAGGTTTGTCATTTCAGTGATGCTTGATCCGATGAAAACCGTACCCAGGCCAAGACGTGTTCTGGGGTCACTTGCGCGGTCTCTGAGTCGTTTCGAAATAGTTGCAGATGACACAGGTAGAATAGGAAATGAGAGACTTGACTCTGAAACGCACTTTTGTCATTTGTATTTTAGACTGAATTTAGACTAAGCAATTACTTTTGTTTTTATCAGCCATTTTATCGATTTGCAGTTGAACACGCAGTGACTTCATTGTGCAATATTTGACGTTTTTATATTTTATTATTGTTAAACCTAAATATCAATTAATTGTGCAATTTGATTTTTTAGCATTCTTAATCTTCCAGCTTGCTGTTTTCTTCAGTAGTTGCTTAATTAGCTTTTTCTTGTGACTATATTTATGCTTTTATTATTTCTATTGCTTTTATAGTAATTTTCATTATCATGCACATCACACATGTAGACAATTGTATACTTTCTGTTGCTTAATTTTTCGAAACCTTTTTGTCATCTCTTTGATTTGTTTGTGATTGCTTTTGTTGAATTAGCGGCTCAATAAATACGTGTGGCTACGAACGCTACACAATAGTTTGTTTGTTTGCATTTTTTATTTGACAACTTTTTTAATTAAAGAAAGTTTCGTTCCAAAAAACAACGTGTATTCGATTCAGTCTTGCAAGTCTGTTAAATTTCGAACTAACAGTGAGCAGTGGGAACGAAAAAGAGGGTACATTTTAAAATATTTGTCTATGCTAAAACCTGCCACGCCAACTCGAGATACAGTTGGTCTAAACTTTTGTACTTTTGTAAGATTATTAAGGTTAGCGTGTGGTTTAGTCCTGGGTGCTTTGAACTGTTGATTGTAGGAACAAAGTCCAGTTAAGCTACTTAGTTTAGTAGCATAAATGTATATCGTGCTCCCAATTTTATTAGTAGAGTAAAAGAAAAGAGATAGAGTAGGAAGTGATTATTATAGAAAAATATTTGTGAATATTGCTTGCTTACTTATTGTTATGTAGTTGCTCCCTTCCTTCAGCTGTGCGTCCCTGGACTTATAACATTGTCCTACACAATTTCTACATTGTCAAAAATTTAGCATCACATTGCGCTGGAATGTTAATTAGAGAGAGGTTCGCTACGCTAAAGAGCGCCAATATTTGATCACTTGGTCTCTTAGGGCTTCGATCAGTCGGAAAAGAAGAAGCCAAAAGCTTCAATTTCACAGATGCAAAGGGCTGCAAACTGCCGATTCAGAATTCGAACTTGACTGCCAAGTTGCCAGCAGCTGAGGTTGGTCACCGAGAATGGGATGGCGATGTTCATGTCGTAGCACACAACTCCGTCAACCAGCAGCTGGAAGTTGTTCAGCCGATCTGCGCAGCAGTCCTGCCTGTTGTAGATGGTGACAAATGCGACCATGGACTGCTGAGGCAGCTGGCCCTCCCACCAAATCGGAACTGTAAGGTCTGTGTGGCTGCAAGATCCCTTGAAATAATTTTGACGCTTGTCCCCATCGATAGCCCGGCTGCAAACTCCTCCAGATGAAGTTCCACTTTGGCTGCATCCGGTGAATGGAAGCTGTTGAATTGTTGAATCTAAAATTTATTAGCATGGTTAATGAGCTGTCCGCGAGGCGACTACTGATTCAAAACTGATTCATCTGCATGAACTCTCCTTCACTCACTGACTATAGAAGCGTAAATATCGCAACGCTCTGTCGTGGTCGTGAGCATTGTCCACGAGTCGCGGTTAAAGTAGGCGGACACCGTGAAAAGTCGACAGTCTTTAGCAGAGTTGACCCAGCAGATGCCAAAGCAGCCAGGTTTTGTTGAGCATAGTCCAGAGCAGTAAATCCTACTGCTCGTCTTGTGGGAAGCAAAGCTCACTGGCGAGGAGCTGCTCCCGCTTGAGTCCATTCGAAAATCTTCAATCTTCGTATCGGCCTCGGAGTCAGCGATGGCGAAGGCTTGCACGAGCAGGAATGTCAGCAGTTTTGATAGCTACAAGTGAGTTTCCAGTTTCCAATTTGAAAGTTTTGCTCAGGCAGTTTTGGATTTTGCAATCTGCTTTTCTGGCTCTAACGAGACTGGGGTTGGCAATATGCTGGCGGCAGTTTCTACCCAATTATTTATCCTCCTATCCCCCTTGAAGTCGCCACTGTCAGTTCCTGTGTCCCTATACTTGCATGTGTCTGGCACATAGTTTTGCTATAGCAATTAACCGCATGCAGTCTGTCTATTCAACTGCACCCTGCATACAGTGCATCATTAAAAGTTTTTTTTTAAAAACTGTGCCTGTATTACCCACACTCAAGAGGTTGATGGCATAGCAACACAGCTACTGAGAACTATTTATTGGGACAACTATGAGACATGCGCTGCAGTATATGCTGCTTGTGCCTTCCTAGTCTTGCGCGGGTCATTATCTAAGGCAGCTGAGCATAGATGGGTTGTTATGCTCGGATAATCTAAAAGAGATGTATTTAACGTGTATTTAAATTTACTATATTTCAATTATAAGTATTAGTACTGCAGCATGTGCAATAATATGCTATATATTAAAGTCTTGAGTCTGTATAATTTTTTTAAACTTAATGAGTTGCTTATCACTGGCTGAACTTGGATACTACTATTGAGGTTTTAAGTAGTAGTAGTGCATCTCATCATATACATGTAATGTATTTTCTAAGTGCAACTAGAGATCATCGATGATCTGAACTCAAGACTGATGTACTCATCAAAACACACTCAAAGCTTAACGTAGCTGTCAATCATACAATATTAGTTCGAAAAAAGGAACCATCCAATCCATTAATATACAGAATCTATGTAGATAACCACGTGTAAATGCGTAGTGGAAGCCGATCTGACTATAAGAAAAAAAATTCTACTAAAAAATTTTGCCTGCATAATCCTCACTCGCTACTTATTAGTAGCTATAGCAACAGCTCATGCGATGAATTTTTATTTTTAAAAAACTAAATATGCGGCATAATTATAGATTTATTTCTCACCAAGATCTAATTAACCTGCTGGTGGCAGCCCCGCGGGACTGTCCCTCCACAGGCTTCTGCTTGAACTCAACCGCCAGGGACATCGGGGTTAGCGACAATGACCCTCTCAAGTCACGGCTGCTTTGCTATACTGTTTTTGCTACCTCTAAGGAAAAATCCGCAGTAAGGAATGCGCCATGATCTGCCTCACCGGTGTTTATACGGAGCACTTCATCTGTGAATGCCCCGTCTTTACTCAGTACAAGCTCACCTACCTCGGCCCGAACTTTTCCCGTTTTCAGGCCCAAAAATCCTTTGATAGCTCGCTCCAGGGGCGTCGCCACTCAAGGGAAATGGGGGCATGTCCCCCTGTAAAGCTAGAGGGGGACATCCCAATGCTTTTTCCCCCCATCCCACCTTGTGACGCATTGTGTGAATCAATAGTTTTGCTTCAGGGCCACAAAATATAGCGCTTGCGGCGCCGAAATGAGAGTGTCTGCGGTGCGCAAATGAATGTCTGCCCGCGGTGCCAAATGAGTGTCTGCCTGCGGTGCCAAAATGAGTGTCTGCCTGCGGTGCCAAATGAGTGTCTGCCTGCGGTGCCAAATGAGTGTCTGCCTGCGGTGCCAAATGAGTGTCTGCCTGCGGTGCCAAATGAGTGTCTGCCTGCGGTGCCAAATGAGTGTCTGCCTGCGGTGCCAAATGAGTGTCTGCCCGCGGTGCCAAAATGAGTGTCTGCCCGCGGTGCCAAAATGAGTGTCTGCCTGCGGTGCCAAAATGAGTGTCTGCCTGCGGTGCCAAAATGAGTGTCTGCCTGCGGTGCCAAATGAGTGTCTGCCTGCGGTGCCAAATGAGTGTCTGCCTGCGGTGCCAAAATGAGTGTCTGCCTGCGGTGCCAAAATGAGTGTCTGCCTGCGGTGCCAAAATGAGTGTCTGCCTGCGGTGCCAAATGAGTGTCTGCCTGCGGTGCCAAAATGAGTGTCTGCCTGCGGTGCCAAAATGAGTGTCTGCCTGCGGTGCCAAATGAGTGTCTGCCTGCGGTGCCAAATGAGTGTCTGCCTGCGGTGCCAAAATGAGTGTCTGCCTGCGGTGCCAAAATGAGTGTCTGCCCGCGTCTCTTTTGTCCCCTCACCATGCATAAAGTCCACCTACCTAAGGGCTACCGGCATCTCACTGCGCGACTGCAACAGTATACCGGTATAGCTGCTTGTTATGGTCGAGACAAGCAAGAATTCAAGTAAGAATAGTCGTTTGAATATTTCCATTTACTACATAGATTGGCTACAGCATGCGTTCGTGTGCTTCCTTATTCGGTACAACTTTTTGTGGGAAATAAATTCTGTTGCAATCTTTGCTGCTTTTGGCATGAGACAAGCACACAACGGGGCCGGGCTAGCTAGGGTGCATGCGGTTTGTTTTCTGTAGTTTAAACGTTATTGATGTATCAAAATACAGCGTAGTGTGTGCACTGCAGCACTGATTCATTGCTATAGCCCACTACAAGTGTAATTGATATCTTTATTATTTGTATAGTAGGGCGTTTTAGCCTACTGGTTAGAGCGTACCTAGGACTCACAACTTAAAGGTCGGGGATTCGATTCCGGATCCTACTGGAACAATTTTTGTCCTTGAGCAAAACAAATAATTAACTCTTCATTGCTTTAGTTCACGCAAGCTGTAAAATGGGTGCCAGCTGGGGTAATTGAGGGTGTGTGGCGACCCCCCCCCCAGTCCTTGGAATTCATAAACAACGCTTCAACGTTAAACAATGCTTCTAGTCGAGTATGCTACATGTAAACGATAGTAACAATAAGCTTATTCATATGGTACTATCGGTAAACAATAAGCAAAGATCACTCGTTTTCACATCACAAAATTCTAAATCTCTAAGATCTTTATTTACTAAATTAAAATAGCAATTAAAACATCCTGTCAAACTATGAACGCTGTCAGCTTTTATGCTTTTATCCACGACTATGTTGTCGATACAAAATGACTGCATAAGATCCTAACCTACATGTACTAAGGGGCCGTACAGCATATCAACATTTAAAATGGCAAATAAAGTCAGTGGATACAGAAGACTATAGCTAGCTTGCATCATCTGTGCACGTCCCATAAATTACATTTCCCGTAAAGTCTTGCAATGGAAAAGTACATCTCTATAAATTGCTGCGGTTTTTATATATGCATTTTAGTTTGCTGCACGGTCTGGGGGCATTTCAGATTTTTATCTCCATGCGTGCAGTTAATATAGATAAGAGCCGCATTTGAAGGATTATTTTACATGAATACTGGTACATGTAGCCGAAGGGTGCAGCGAAAACTGTTGCTGGCGCCCCTTGGTGCTGGCGCCCGTTGGTGCTGGCGCCCGTTGGTGCTGGCGCCCTTTTGGTGCTGGCGTCCCTTGGTGCTGGCGCCCTTTTGGTGCTGGCGCCCCTTGGTGCTGGCGCCCGTTGGTGCTGGCGCCCTTTTGGTGCTGGCGCCCCTTGGTGCTGGCGCCCCTTGGTGCTGGCGCCCCTTGGTGCTGGCGCCCCTTGGTGCTGGCGCCCCTTGGTGCTGGCGCCCCTTGGTGCTGGCGCCTCTTGGTGCTGGCGCCCCTTGGTGCTGGCGCCCGTTGGTGCTGGCGCCCTTTTGGTGCTGGCGCCCCTTGGTGCTGGCGCCCCTTGGTGCTGGCGCCCTTTTGGTGCTGGCGCCCCTTGGTGCTGGCGCCCCTTGGTGCTGGCGCCCCTTGGTGCTGGCGCCCCTTGGTGCTGGCGCCCCTTGGTGCTGGCGCCCCTTGGTGCTGGCGCCCCTTGGTGCTGGCGCCCCTTGGTGCTGGCGCCTCTTGGTGCTGGCGCCCCTTGGTGCTGGCGCCCGTTGGTGCTGGCGCCCTTTTGGTGCTGGCGCCCCTTGGTGCTGGCGCCCCTTGGTGCTGGCGCCCCTTGGTGCTGGCGCCCCTTGGTGCTGGCGCCCCTTGGTGCTGGCGCCTCTTGGTGCTGGCGCCCCTTGGTGCTGGCGCCCCTTGGTGCTGGCGCCCCTTGGTGCTGGCGCCCCTTGGTCCCAAAAATTATTTATTGCGTACGATGTGTATCTGTGTACAATGCAACGTCATGATTTCGTATTGAGAAGAACTTTTCCTCTGCATAAGTACATGTACAAAAGTCAGCGTATTTTCCCAGAATCAAATCGAGTTACATCCAGTCCATTTGTTTCTATTAATCTTTGCAGCTGTACTTTTCGAGCGTACAAATCCAGTCTATCTGATACATGCGCTATAAGGCATGTAAGTTGTAAAAAACCTTTGCCTTTAATCCGAGAAAAGTTTCAGAAGTTTCATAGCTTTAATTGAAACGGTAAGTTGCACTGAAGAATATTAACTCCCTTGTTGATGGATCACATGATCGGTTCTGGATTAATTTTGCATTTAAAGTCCTGGCTACAAATGAATAATAAAATTTGTCTGTGTGTTTGAGTTGCTTGCACTACTGTCCTGCCATGCCTCGGTGGCGTGGGGGGCTGCTTTTTGAGCAATTTATTCCCAACTGCTCCCCAGCATTGGCCGAACACAATCCCAACACGTTTCAGTCGCAGTTCAGGGTGGATGTCTCTCAATCCCAGTATTTGAGATTCGGAACCCATCTGACCGGCAGTACTTTTTATCCCCTTTGAGAACTTGACTAGCAATCCACTCCCAACGGTGAAGCAACTAAAAAAGGAATAATTTTTTGAATAAAGCCTACCTACATATGTAGTAGCGCGCTGTTTTGACCCGATCTGCACAGTTCCTATTGTTAGTTTCTTGAAGAAAATGATGTTTAAAGCTAAAATAAAGCAGCATACAGCCCTAAAAGCCACGGTATATTCTAGCATAATTTATCTGCAGCATCTCCCTGTGAGCTTTTGCATCATGGCCAGCTCCTTTAAGTCAAACTGGCTCAACCCTAACTCTCCCAGCTTTGATGCGTGGGCCTGTACCAAAAACTCTCAATTGACCCTTTTAACATCTGATCGTAACGCCCCCCCCCCCCAACATGAGCCTGTGATATCGTAGCAATCCCCCCGTGAACCAAATTTGCAACGCTAGTGCATGACGTACAGAAAGCAGATGCATTTTTGTATAGCTTATTTGCAAAAAGATATTACACTATATCATAATCGGGGTAGCCTGTTAGGAAAGATTTAAAATGTGTATCCCATACTGGGATTCGCAAAATTCGAGATTTTTTACCCCGAATACGCAGCCAGACTTGTGCGCGCATTGACCGCGCAGTAAGTACAGTTTGACCGAGATATGACTGCGGAGTGCGTTGTCCCCCACACCAGGCTGCATGCATATAGTTAGTACGAAGAAGTTATACATGTAGGTACAATCCCTGGGTCTAGGCTGCGTTCATGCATGGCCCACGATCCGATCCTAACAATCTATAGTATTCTTAATGGTTCAGGTAAAATCACATTCGCACGTGCAACGGTTGGTATTCGAGCATATTGATACAGCTATAGTATCTCTCTGACCTGAAAGCTGTGTTACATATAAGTCACATATCATATTAAACCGCATTCGTTAAACTGAAATAGTTATAGTTAGTATGTTTATCCACTGAAATGAAAAAACTCCATTAACTATACATTTTAATCAACTCGTGTATTTGAATAGCATAATTCAAAATATATAATACGTGCACTGCACATACTAGAACTATTTATAAAAACTCGAAAAGCAAAAGCCGGATATGAGCCGGATGTAAGGTTGTACATAGATGTTATAAATGGAAAAAATGTTTAATAAGTAGAAATTATATAAAAAGTGCAAACTATTAAAGAAAGCAGCGTAAATAATGGGAAGCTCAAATACACCTAAAATGTATTTGCAGTAAATTTACCGGTGTTTGCCAGGCAGTTTTTTTGTGAAAATATATAAAATGTATAGAAAAACATATTAATTAAGTGTCTAGATTCATCAATATTACGTGTATTAAAAACCAATCGATGTAGATCTAATAGATGTGTAGATCGAAATTTCTTGTGTTGATCAGCAGAATATACTCACACAACTGCTTTTTAGCTGAGAAAATGTTGCGAGACAAGAGTCAGTAGAGCTGTTCTATATGCCGACTAAAGTTGCACATCGGAATCTTCTCGCTGTGTACAGATGCAGACTGAGCCTGAGCCGCAGTTTTGGCGTCGTCGCAGGACGAATACGACAGCTAACGACAGAACTACAACAATAAAAATAGCTGCAACAATCGCAATATCAGCTACTGAATACGTTCGAACATATTGAGGATTCGAATCTCGCCTAATATCAGTCACAGTTGCTGTTGTTGGACCCGGTTGTGATAAAAGACGGTCGGTAGTATCGTTGCCTTGATCAAACTCAACCATGGCTCTGATAATATCAAGCACAGTTCTGTTTTTCTCTATTTTAAGTAGTTGCATTTTGCATATCGTCTCTACATGTATCTGTACACAAAATTTAATTTATTTGAGTGTCTCATTGCCCATATGATTGCGCGCTGCAGGGCCGGGGTCGTTCTCAAAATCAGGCACTGCTTATGCTTCCGTTTTTTTTCTTTAAAAATTCGTGACGCAATCTTTACCTAAGATGCAACAAACGTATTTTGTGTCGTAAACCACAACAAAATGTCAGGACAGCATGGAATGCCGCTTTGTTTAAATATTATTATCGGAATTATTTTATTACACGAAAACTAGAAATACACCAGCATATCATCGTCAAATTCTATAGAGTAATTTATCATTTTAAAATAGATCATTTAATTTAATTAATCTTCTGTTTACGCAGCGCCGAACCCTTAAATGAACATATTTTGTTATAATATGACTGTATACCTATGATACGCATTCGTTTAACTTTGAACAATTTGTGCGTCGCGCATCAGCTGGTACTAACTCAAGTATTACATTGCTTTGTTCGGGACATTTTCTTGCTATTTAAAAACTAATTACAATGCGCATTGAGTTGGAAAACGCAAATATAATAATTCAAAACATTATCTGAAAATTGTTAGCTACATTTCTTTGCGTGAACGACTGATATGTGCATTTATGCGCGAAATTTAGTATCCCGCTAGGCGCTAATTCATATCTGTGGTTACAAAAATGATTGCAAAGTTTATGTATCACATTATCCTTTCGGATGATTCAAACATCTATAGGACGATCTATATGTACTCATATTTTAACTCAGAAGTCAGCTTCAGACGGAAAAATAATATATTTATACATCTACAGCAAAAATTATAGCATGAGTGTATAATAGAGAAGCTTTATAGTAAGTATGAAATTACAAAGGCAGTTTAAATATAGCACACATGGCATATAAAGAGCTGAGAAAATTCGTGTGCATTGTGTATAGTCTCAAAAAGTGCAAGAAGATGCAAAAACTGGAAAGAAGAGACAAAACAAATCAAGCACAGAAATGAAATATGATTGCAAAAAGCTTTGTTGCATTGTAAATATGCATGGAATATTGGAGTTTGAACATCTTAATATATGGTACATATGAATGCAGCCTGATATTCTGTAGAATTATCTATGTTTGACTCTAAATTCAGGATTTTTTGCAAGAAACTGTACATTTCAAAGTAAAATTTTCCAAATGGCCATAACTTTTTTTGATGGACCAATTTCTACGAGTAAAGCCACTTGATTCATATTCTTTCAGTCATTGAGATCTAATATCTAATTTAAAACATCAATTTTAATTTCAAGTTTAAAATGCTACTGAATCCCTTACTCATAAATTACAGTTTAGTATGTATTGCCTGGTTTCTAAATTGTTAATATATTTGGTGTGGCTTATATGCAATATTTTCTTTTTAAAAATTAATGCTCTTACACAACACCTAGTCTAACACTCTCCAAAAAATTCAGCCCAATCAGTTCTTTCAGTGACCCATGATGGCAGTCCCAACGTTTTGACATCTGCAAAAGTGCATGTTTTTCAGATGCTTTGCTTAATTGTGGGGCTCAGAGGCAATGTATTTAAAAAAGCAAAAAAATGCTCCTGTAAGACACCCAGTTCTCCACTCTACTCCTTTTTTGGTCATTATCTTATTCCAGTGTTGCAAAACTGTGGTCCCAACGTTTATTGGCTTGTGCCTGTCTTAGTAGCAATTAATTGTATAAAAAAATATTGCAACAACTGTGGTGCACTAATCCATATAAAAACATCACAAATACAAAGATCACATTATAAGGCACAAAAAAACGCCAAAAGACGCCATATGCATTGCTTTCACCTATAAAACTAGCAATATATTTGTACAATTCAACTGCTAGTAACTAGAACAGTGATGCGTTTAAGTGATGAAAGACTGTGTTTAAGTCAAGGAACAAATCACTAAGCAGTCATTCTTTAATAAGAAGCAAATTCTAATGTTCTTTTCTTCCTTCCTGTGCAAAATTGTTTATTTCTGATGTTTCTTTCCCATTGAATTTTTTCACAAAACATGACACCGTCTTAGCGTTACACCGAAGAAATGGAAATATTAAATTGGTAAAATGACTCAGTAGTCAGTTGCTTTGACAACCGTACCAATTTCACTGTTTCGAATGTTAAATAAAGTACTTTTCTTTCAACAGCTACGTTTACTTTGTTGCTTGTTTTGCATGAAGGGCTGGTTCAGGGTCGAAAATTTTTTTTCTTGTTTTATCGCGTAATTCCTGATTTTGAGAACGACCCGCCGGCTTTTATTTATACGATATTTAAATCGGCGCCATTTAATATCGTGCAGCTTTGAACAGATAACTCAATACAACAGTTAAACATATTTTAATCGTTTGAATAAAGCCACCATTTACAGTTAGTCTATAACACCAATCAAACCGTTTGGATTTATTTGACACTTACTATATTCCGTGCCAGTGCGCACAAACTGCATCGCAATTTCTGAATTCATCGGCCTAGCTTGTAGTTCAAATTACACCAACATGGGTATTTCCGCATACCGCAAATTGCTAATGTCTAATGAGAGAGTATTAATAGGCCTAAAATAATTTAATAAGACTTATTACTAGAATATTTAATAATAGTGTATATAGGCTACCTATCACAATGGATGATACATCCATCTAAATTGAATTTTTTGTAAGGAGAATATTGATAAAGAAGCTTATTTACTAATTTTATATTTTAAATGGTCTATTTGACCATAAAAAAGTTTAAAAAGAAAAAGGTTTTGCTTTTGCATAAGCCAGTTTGCCAAAATGGAATTTTATTAAAAAATGGCTTGGCAACCTTGGCTTGGCTATATATATCCTGTAATATTAGACATAATACTAAAGCCAAATGAAAAGTTCATATACCTTGGGTATTAATATATTCATAAAGATTGTCAAGTTCTAGACTATACTTCTATAAGATATTTTGTCAAACAATCAAAGATCTCTTGAGAATTTTTTGTTTAACCAAATGGTAGTTTACAAACCAATTAGCCTTTAAAAGCACTTATTTTTAATAAAGTAGTATTAGCTTAATAAGCTAAAAAGAAAAAATTTAATATATAGGCCTATCTGTCTATATCAGTTATCAATTTTATCAATTTTTACTTTAGCTTAGGCCTAATAAATATTAAACATTATTAATTTATTTATATTAATAAAATTCTAGCAAAAAGATTTTTTTGTGAAAAAATATAGCCTAATAGGCCTGTAAGGTTTATAGGCATAAATTAACTCTATCTTTATTTATATTAGATTTATTCTTTATAGATCTGCCTTCTTTCCCATTATTGATTTTATTGTTTCACCATTGATTAAGCAGGGGCGTAGCCAGGATTTTTTTTGGGGGTTATCGGTTAGCTGTTATCAGAAAGCAAGGGCTTGAGATCCACATATCCCCTTAATGTATTTCTAGTGCATAATACATATAATTACTCTATTTGTTTGTTAATTGTTATTCTTTCGATTTGGATACCTTTCTCTTCCTTAACGGTCACAATTGCAACTGAAAAAAGGAAAAAAATGTTGCTTTGGAAATTTGGGGGTATTGGCCGATATACCGATACCCCTCTCGCTACGCCCCTGTGATTAAGGTCTTAGGTTAGGAACTAAGCTCCTAGATAGATTCTAGAATATATAGAAATTTATATATCATTGTTTTAATGCTAAATTTTATTTTTCTATTTCCCTTTTAATCTTTTTATTACAAATTTCTTACTTGTTTGATATTGAATCTAGTGCCAAATAAAATGATTTTTTTTGATTTTCCATTTTAATAATATACATGTAAATTATCAATTCCTGAGCCAATGTCTTCAGCTTCTAATGTAAAGCAAAAACGAATTCAGTGGCTAAATGATCAGCAAAAGAACCAGCAACAGTATTGGCCTTGCAGTATTAGCTCATTTCACAGTGAAGCTACTAACTGTATATTAATATATAAATTTGATGGCTTGCCAGTTTTGTGCAACATTGATGTAACAAAAACTGTTCAACATGTGAGTTTTCTTTTTTTAATTTTCACACAGGTTACTTTAGTGGTAGCATTGGATGCTTGCAAATACATTAAATTTACCTTTAGAATCAAACTTATTATATTGGGCTATTAATTAATAAGTCTTTAGTAACCAACACGAAATTCAAACACCCAGCCAGAAAGTAGGCAAGAAGATAGCTATGTTCATTTCGTTCATATCAGAGCACAGATGTGCATAAATGTATTCAGACCCATACTTCCACAGTATGTATACTAGCCCCAACCTCCTCATAAAAATCTGCAGATTAAAAACAGCAACCTGACTGATGATCGCTATTGCGCCATTTCAACAATACAATGCCTTCAGCGCATGCTAGCAAACCTACTGTTGTTCCCTTGGAAGACACAGTTGAATTCGATTAGTTGCTACAGCGGATTCGCTGTGCACAGTCTGTTCAAATTGCCCGGCTACAGCAGACTGCTTGAAGCAATGGGCTACTCACTCATGGACGATGGCAGCGAGTTTCATCTTCGAAAACGTCCCGACGATAGTCAGCATCGACTGCAAGAGCTGCAATTGTTGCTAATTGACTTGGTGGCAGCCGAGCTATCAATTATTCAATCGCCTAGTCGGTGTCAATCAACACTGACAGCAGATTCCAACCACCAGTATAATCCCGGTGTTACCAGTAGTACCGGTGTTACCGCTAGTGCCAACAAAACATTTTCATTCGGTCGCGGCTCTGGTATGGCACTGTCGAAAACAATGACTCTATCGAGTGATTATCGACCAAAACCCGGTTGTGTTGGTCGAGTCTGCAACACTTGCAAAAGAATCAATTCGATTAGAACTGGATTTGGCAGGGGTGCCATCAACAGCAGTGATCCTCCGCGTTGTACTTCTTGCAGTGACGTTTTGCCAGTGTCTGACAATAACACTGCTTCCTTGTCTACTTATCTGTGACTGATTGGCTGCTGGACTGCACAATCATTCGGAGTCACTTAGTTACTAGACTATTTGCGAAACAAGCAATTAAAAAAAGTCGAAATGACGATTCAAACAAAATTTCTGACATTGAATCTAATAAAATCAAGGTGATAGCCTGTAATTTAGCACAGTTATACAAACTTCGATATGAAAGGCACACTCTGGCATGTTAAAGTTATCACCTCCGAAACCAGTGGATCAAGTATTCTCAGATCTCAGCCCCCTCGTGTCAAATGCGGGTGATGTAATTTGCCTCACAAGGCCCTCCAAGCAAGCTTAGGCCTGATGAGGAGAGGGTGAAGGGCGCTATGGCTGGAGTTGGGTGGAATAAAGCTTGTCACTTGTCGATCACTGGTTTCGGAATGGAGACTTCTGTTAATAAACAAATTATTTACGGTACAAATTGAGGATCGGCGTTTGTCGTAAGAAAAAACCTTCGATATTTTGCAGATTTTTATCGTCAATTAGGTGTTATAACATATTTGTATTGATGAGGCATGGCTGCATTTCACTTGAGGCAAATTTTACTCGTAACTATTTTGCTTTTCACTTCACTACTATAATATACATGTGAGATGTAATACATATATAGTTATTATTTGAGTCACAAGCGAGTATACGTGCACTAAGCAACATGTTGAAATTTCCACCCAAAGGGCCAAAACCAGTGACAGCATTAATCACACTCTACCTCCAAACCCTCTCCTCAGACCTCATCAACCTAAGCCAGACAGGGCCTTGTGTTGTAGTTTTGAATTGTGTTAGTTGGGGCTGAGTTCTGAAAAAAAATTTAACCTGTTGCTAGGTGTACATCCAGTTTAAGTAGTCCAAGTAATTAATGTTTTATTAGTAACATTCTGATGGTTGCTCAGTTACTGTACGTGCACATTATAGCGTTCTTTATTGCTTCACGTCAAATTTTTATTAGCTAGCAAATAAATTTCCACATACACATAAAACAGCCTTACATACTGTTTCTGCTGCAGTGCTACCAATTTCTTTCTATTCAAAAATATTACACGCTTTAACAAATTTAGTCATGAACCTTTTGGTTCGTCATTGATTCCAATTCGATGCTTCGTCCTATGGAGAAGAGATTGCACACAGAAGCAGTATATAGATTTCAGTATCCCGTGTATAGCCTAGTAATTAGAGCGTCGAACTCACGACTGAAAGGTCTGGGGTTCGACTTGTGACAAGCGGTTTTGAATGCCTGGCAGCAGCTGCCCCAAGAGTTCATCAACTGGATGGTGAGATCAGCAGGATGCTACGGCGAGTGACTGCACTATTTCATGCTCGTGGTTCCTCCACACAAATTGACTACACCCATGCCCTAAAGGCCAGTTGTGCAACCAGCAGCTCAGCCGCAGCTATTGTGCGGAATCACTAGGCTACGCCTACACACGTGATACTGAAATTATAGCTTTAAAATTGTTGCTTAACTTTTGTTGCGTGACAACACGAGTTAATAGTTAGTAGTCCTTGACCAACTTTATCGGTAATCTAGAAATCCGCTAGGTGCAATTGCTACCAAGAGTATAATTATACCTTCATCCTTGATACAAGCTAGTCCAGCCATTGATCTCTACATGTACATAGCGCAGTCACTGCCTGTCTTGAAGACGGACGCATCGAGTGGTTAATTAGTTGAGACTTCCAGCTCATCCTGATGTGATAATACGAGTACATGCGCTCCGTCAGATCGATACATCACAGCTTATTCAGTCCAAAAATCAACCAGTACTATAAAATCTTCGAACACTGCAGTATTTAAAACAAATAATAGAAGAAAATAAAGATACTTCATGGCCTTTTTGGCACAGACATCAAAGGTTAAACTTGATTTGGTATTTGCGTATATTTGTCATAATCCATCACCGATTTAATCAACATTCAGCAATAAACTTATGAAGTCTATTCAACATGTAGGTACTTACAGCTAAGCTGCAAATTAGCGTATATAGTTATTATCAGTAACCTTTATTTATTTCATCAATTTGAATTATAAGTGACAATGATAACTCACTAATATGCACCAGTATCACTGGGTTCAGCATCATTCATATATTATAGTTAATAATTTAACTAATTAAAGAAAACAAGATCGTGCAATTGTCAGCAGATCAAACAACACAAGCCTTAGTAACGGTTGCTATGTCTCGCTCAATTCCTACTTGGTATGCGTGAACTTGTACTCAACCTCATAGACACCAACAGACGCCTTGGCCTTCTCGTCGAAGTCGGACCAGTCAAGTTCAGTCAGGTTCACCTGCGTGACGACAAACGGGTTTGCAGAGGAATTTTTCAAAAAATTTCTAATAAGAGAATTTTGTTTTTAAAATTTGTGAACAGCCGCGTTTCTAAGAGACATTCTTGCTTATATACTCCAAATTTCCTGACACAATTCCCAAAATTTTTATCAAACATCCTTTCGAATTGTTTCTCAGACATTCTTCCCAACATACTCCTGACACATTCTTTCCTATGTTCCTGACATTCTTTCCTATGTTACTGACATTCTTTCCTATGTTCCTGACATTCTTTCCTATGTTACTGACATTCTTTCCTATGTTCCTGACATTCTTTCCTATGTTACTGACATTCTTTCCTATGTTCCTGACATTCTTTCCTATGTTACTGACATTCTTTCCTATGTTCCTGACATTCTTTCCTATGTTCCTGACATTCTTTCCTATGTTCCTGACACATTCTTCCCAACCAACTCCTGACACATTCTTTCCTATGTTCCTGACATTCTTTCCTATGTTCCTGACATTCTTTCCTATGTTCCTGACATTCTTTCCTATGTTTCTGACATTCTTTCCTATGTTCCTGACATTCTTTCCTATGTTCCTGACATTCTTTCCTATGTTCCTGACATTTTTTCCTATGTTCCTGACATTCTTTCCTATGTTCCTGACATTCTTTCCTATGTTTCTGACATTCTTTCCTATGTTCCTGACATTCTTTCCTATGTTCCTGACATTCTTTCCTATGTTTCTGACATTCTTTCCTATGTTCCTGACATTCTTTCCTATGTTTCTGACATTCTTTCCTATGTTCCTGACATTCTTTCCTATGTTTCTGACATTCTTTCCTATGTTCCTGACATTCTTTCCTATGTTCCTGACATTCTTTCCTATGTTCCTGACATTCTTTCCTATGTTCGTGACATTCTTTCCTATGTTACTGACATTCTTTCCTATGTTTCTGACATTCTTTCCTATGTTCCTGACGCATGCTTCCCAACACACTCCTGACACATGCTTCCCAACACACTCCTGACACATGCTTCCCAACACACTCCTGACACATGCTTCCCAACACACTCCTGACACATGCTTCTCAACACACTCCTGACACATACTTCCCAACATACTCCTGACACATGCTTCCCAACACACTCCTGACACATGCTTCTCAACACACTCCTGACACATGCTTCCCAACACACTCCTGACACATGCTTCCTAACACACTCCTGACACATGCTTCTCAACACACTCCTGACACATGCTTCCCAACACACTCCTGACACATGCTTCCCAACACACTCCTGACACATACTTCCCAACATACTCCTGACACATGCTTCCCAACACACTCCTGACACATGCTTCCCAACACACTCCTGACACATGCTTCCCAACACACTCCTGACACATGCTTCCCAACACACTCCTGACACATGCTTCCCAACACACTCCTGACACATACTTCCCAACACACTCCTGACACATGCTTCCCAACACACTCCTGACACATGCTTCCCAACACACTCCTGACACATGCTTCCCAACACACTCCTGACACATGCTTCCCAACACACTCCTGACACATGCTTCCCAACACACTCCTGACACATGCTTCTTAACATACTTCTGACACATTCTTTCCTATGTTTCTGATACATCCTTTCAAATATCCTTCATACTTAGTCTTCCCGTACTAAGCGTACTTAGTCTTAGTTACGCTGTTTCTAGTGTCCCTGTCCAATCCCAATCTTCATCACATTCCATCTCAGTCAGAGCCTCACCTCGGGAAACTGGGTGCCAGTTTCTGCTCCAGCGCAGGCCCAGCCAATCCGCGGACTCCATTCGGTCGGTTCAACTCCTCTGCAATCGAATACGACAATAGATTTGAATTTGTTAGAATCATCCAAGTCATACGAGGCAATGCTGTCAGGCAGGATGCTGAGCGTGTTCTCTCGGTGGCACAGTTTGCACTTGATGACCAGATGCGCCGTACCCCGACTGCCATGGATCTCGTGCTCCTCGTCCAGGCAGACGTACACTAATTCGGGCGTTTCGTCGCCGCAATTGAGGCAGCGGAGACGGATGTACCAGCGAAAGTCGTCGCCGACAGGTCGGAGGCTCGTCACCCCCTCCAGTTGGGCTTTCAGCAGCAGGGAGGCCTTCAGCGAGAAATATTGGTGCCAGACTAACTCAGCTTAGATCGAATGTACAGTGCCTTGCGGTTTAGATATAGTGACTAGGATGAGAGTGCAAAATCTAGGCCTGAAGTTTAGGGTAAAAATATTAGGGTTTAAAACCCGGTGTCTAGGGTGTAAAATCCGGTGTCTAGGGTGTAAAACCCTGTGTCTAGGGTGTAAAATCCGGTGTCTAGGGTGTAAAATCCGGTGTCTAGGGTGTAAAACCCGGTGTCCAGGGTGTAAAACCCGGTGTCTAGGGTGTAAAACCCGGTGTCTAGGGTGTAAAACCCGGTGTCTAGAGTGTAAAACCCGGTGTCTAGAGTGTAAAACCCGATGTTTAGGAAGTAAAACCCGGTGTCTAGGGTGTAAAACCCGGTGTCTCGAGAGTGTAAAACCCGGTGTCTAGGGTGTAAAACTCGGTGTCTAGGGTGTAAAACCCGGTGTCTCGAGAGTGTAAAACCCGGTGTCTAGGGTGTAAAACTCGGTGTCTAGGGTGTAAAACCCGGTGTCTCGGGTGTAAAACCCGGTGTCTAGAGTGTAAAACCCGGTGTCTAGAGTGTAAAACCCGATGTTTAGGAAGTAAAACCCGGTGTCTAGAGTGTAAAACCCGGTGTCCAGGGTGTAAAACCCGGTGTCTAGGGTGTAAAACCCGGTGTCTAGAGTGTAAAACCCGGTGTCTAGGGTGTAAAACCGGTGTCTAGGGTGTAAAACCCGGTGTCTAGGGTGTAAAACCCGGTGTTTAGAGTGTAAAGCCCGGTGTCTAGGGTGTAAAATCCGGTGTCTAGGGTGTAAAACCCGGTGTTTAGGATGTAAAACCCGGTGTCTAGGGTGTAAAACCCTGTGTTTAGGGTGTAAAACCCGGTGTCCAGGGTGTAAAACCCGGTGTCTAGGGTGTAAAACCCGGTGTCTAGAGTGTAAAATCCGGTGTCTAGGGTGTAAAACCCGGTGTCCAGGGTGTAAAACCCGGTGTCTAGGGTGTAAAACCCGGTGTCTAGAGTGTAAAACCCGGTGTCTAGAGTGTAAAACCCGATGTTTAGGAAGTAAAACCCGGTGTCTAGGGTGTAAAACCCGGTGTCTCGAGAGTGTAAAACCCGATGTTTAGGAAGTAAAACCCGGTGTCTAGGGTGTAAAACACGGTGTCTCGAGAGTGTAAAACCCGGTGTCTAGGGTGTAAAACTCGGTGTCTAGGGTGTAAAACCCGGTGTCTCGGGTGTAAAACCCGGTGTCTAGAGTGTAAAACCCGGTGTCTAGAGTGTAAAACCCGATGTTTAGGAAGTAAAACCCGGTGTCTAGGGTGTAAAACCCGGTGTCTAGAGTGTAAAACCCGGAGTCTAGAGTGTAAAACCCGGTGTCTAGAGTGTAAAACCCGGTGTCTAGAGTGTAAAACTCGGTGTCTAGAGTGTAAAACCCGGTGTCTAGAGTGTAAAACCCGGTGTCTAGAGTGTAAAACCCGGTGTCTAGAGTGTAAAACCCGGTGTCTAGGGTGTAAAACCCGGTGTTTAGAGTGTAAAGCCCGGTGTTTAGGGTGTAAAATCCGGTGTCTAGGGTGTAAAACCCGGTGTCTAGGGTGTAAAACCCGGTGTCTAGGGTGTAAAACCCGGTGTTTAGGGTGTAAAAGCCGGTGTTTAGGGTGTAAAACCCGGTGTCTAGGGTGTAAAACCGGTGTCTAGGGTGTAAAATCCGGTGTCTAGGGTGTAAAACCCGGTGTCTAGGGTGTAAAATCCGGTGTTTAGGGTGTAAAACCCGGTGTCTAGGGTGTAAAACCCGGTGTTTAGGGTGTAAAATCCGGTGTCTAGGGTGTAAAACCCGGTGTTTAGGGTGTAAAACCCGGTGTCTAGGGTGTAAAACCGGTGTCTAGGGTGTAAAACCCGGTGTCTAGGGTGTAAAACCCGATGTTTAGGAAGTAAAACCCGATGTCTAGGGTGTAAAATCCGGTGTCTAGGGTGTAAAAGAATAAAAAATGCAAAGATAAAGTGTTTCGAATTAAATAAATAGATTTTATTCATCAGTAAATTCAGCCAATGTGATTGGATCGAACACCGCAGTGCACACGCAAGCAACCATGCCAAAGAAGGTGACAAAGCAACCAGTCGAAGCCTATAATTTTAATTTCAATTCACTTTTAGTAGAAACTGTGATTTATTTTTTTATAATCACTGGACAAAAAAAGCTGGCAAAAACAGTGCACACAAGGTACTTAACTCCGACACTTTGATAATAGTCCAATGCGGTCAAAGTACATGATTAGCATCCGGAAAAATGTAAATAGCCTATCAACTGCCAAGACGACTAACTAAAATAAAATAAAATAAGTTTAGGCAATGGACAGAGACAAAATGGAATACTTATTAATTAAATTTCCACATAAGGTTAACATATGTACAAAGTTAAGTCTTAAAAAATGGGTGTTTGATTTTAAGTTATAAAAGATCGTCAGGTTTTGATTTACATGTCTTTCATTACTGCATTTTTATAACTATCAGAGACGGATCCCAGTACAGAGGTTAAGTACGTGTCAATTAGCGTGGCATTATAAGATACAATAACGAACCAACCACCTGTATAATAACATTTTACCATAACCTTGAGCAGGGGGCATTATTTTTTAATTTTATTTCAACACAATCGACAGAAATACCTCTATTACAGGTGTGTTTTACATGATAAAAATAAAATAGCTAATGCAAATAAGCGAATGAATTAAATAATAGCAAGATAGAACAAAATTAATAATTGCAATATTAATATCATCACAACGCCTGAGAGATCGCTTTATCGATACTTACTTATTGCAGTTAGCAATTAACTATTATACTTAGATAATAGTAAGCAGGATAAGTTCAAACCAGGAGTTAAACAAAAAATCTAATTCATTTTTTATTTAATTACATGTAAATAACTTTTCATTACCGCCCTATAGCAAGACAATAGTGGTAGTTAGCTATCCTAATCTATCACTGAACTTTAAACGTTTCTAACCTAGTTTAATGTTTAAGAGCTCCTAAATCTTACTGACCTTTAGGAGTTTCAAACTCAGCTTAGAATTTTCATGACCTTCAAGTGTTCCTAACGCATTCTGACCTTTAAATGGTCCTATTTATGATCTTAAAGTGTTTGTAACTTTTTCTGACCTTCAAATGTCCCTAACCCTTTCTGACCTTCAAATGTTCCTAATCCTTTCTGACCTTCAAATGTTCCTAATCCTTTCTGACCTTCAAATGTTCCTAAACCTTTCTGACCTCAAAGTAGATTTACGAATTTCAGCGCGGTGAACAATTTAGGGCCAGATTAATTAGATAACAACCGTCACAGTTTGATCTTGCTGTTCCACCTGCTTCTGCTGTTGTTGCTTCTTGCTGCTGGCACCGGCGCTGTTCTTCAACTGAAGGTGCCGTTTAAGACCCTCCATGACAATGTCAGACGGCTTACTGGCTGCTGCTTGGCCGCCGCCCGAGCCAAACTTGGCGGCCTTCTGTCCGCTGACGGACCCTGAGTTGGACTTTGCATCGGCGCCCGTGTCTGAGTCCGAGCTGAGCTCAAACATGCTCAAATCGTAGTGTTTGCGCTTCTTTAACATCTGATCGATGAGATGCGGATTGGCTTTTTCTTCGCGTTTGTATTTTCGCTGTGGGTGAAATTATAATAAATAATTGATTAGATTTGCTGTAATCCTGATGTGCTTTGTCTTTTTATACGGTATGCTTGTATTATGTGCCTCAGAGAGTCTTCATGTGTCTCAGTGTATTTTTTGTGTCTTGGTGTGTCTTAGTGTTGTTTGTGCCTTCATGTTACTTAGTATTGTTCGTGTCTTGGTGTGTCCTGATGAATGAGACTTAGTGTGTCATTATTATGTCTTAGTCTTAGACTGTCTCTGTCTGCCCGAAAAATCTATAAGCTTTGAGAATCTATTAATAGACACGGGGTAAGGGGCAGATCAGCTTAACGGCAAACGCGTCTGACTCTCGCGCTACAACCCAGTTGTTTCGATTTCATTCGAGGTGACTCAACAGTCGCCCTAAAGTCACTAGAGTCACTAGTGAGTTGTTTGTAATGACTCTAGCGATTCTTGTCATAGTAACGTTTTCAACGGGCATGAGGGTCAGCATCCAAGACACACAGAATACATTGGTCTGTCGATTAGAAAGTCAGGGCCGCTCAACACCCTGTGCGAGCGTGTGTCTGCGACAGTATTGTCGCGCTTACAGCATGTGCTCATGACTCAACGGAATGGGCAGAACTCACCTTTAACTCCTCCCTCGACCGGCCCTTGAACAAGCTGGCCATATAGGAGAAATCCGTTCCAATTGTGCTCACGGCTTTGTAGAATCGCAGAGTCTCCTTGCAGCTCCACTGCCGGCCACGGGTGGCGGCGCCACGGCCGCCGACATTCCGGAAGCTTCGATAAGTGGCCCTCAGCTCGGCGCAGTCTTCGCGCACCTCTTCAACAATAGCCGGAGCCGACTCTCGAATATACAATGACTCTTCGTTAAGTACAATATTGCCGCAACTGTCCAGCATCACTTGAGGTGCCATTCGGGCTGCTGTGGTAGATTCGGTTTTCACTGACGATTGAGGCTCGGCCTGCTGCTGCTGTTGTTGCTGACTGGCTGCTGCTGCTGAGTTGTCAGCGGTCGGCATCAACGAACCCGTTGACTGCTGACCTCCAGATTCGCGGCGCCACTTTGGCGGCGGCTGATCCTTTGGACACCTGAAGAAAAAACAAACAAATGGGACCATGGAGGTTTGGGCATTGTGATGCAAATCACAGGCGACAGCTCAGAAGTGCAAGTCTGATTTATACAACTCTGTTGGCAAGCAGATCCAAAAAAACGTTTACTTCAGTTAGTAGAAAGTTAAGCGCCAAAACAACGACTCATGGATGATATTCTGCAAGTCGTTAGAAAGTCACCAGAGTCGCCCCAGAGCCAACTACTAGTGAGTTGTTTGCAATGACTCTGTAACCGATTCTTGTCACAATAACCTTTTCAACGGTGCCAAACCCCCAAAGCACGTAGATATTAAACTTTTTAAACATTAATAATCAATTTGAACTTCCAGCTCACCAATAGATCAGGTCTCGCATCCGCATAGTGCGCAGGCCTGCGCCGTTATTATCCATACGCTTGGCCTGCAACGAAGCGTTAGAAGCTACTTGCTGTTGCAGATTCTGCAAGTGTTGCTGTTGCTGTTGCTGTTGCTGCTGCTGCTGATGTTGTTGTTGATGATGCACTGGTCGTTTCCGTTGAAACAGCGTCATAACGGAGCCATACTTGCCGCCAACCCTGCCATCGGCACCGCTAGCCAAAGTTGGCGCCGATTTGGATTCCTCTTCGCACTCGTCGTCCGCCTCTTCGCCGCCATCGGACAGCAGCTGTTCATCGACGCCATCATCTAAGTCAACAGATGTAACATTTGGTACCGTTGGCTTACGAGTAGCTGGATGCTGATCGCCACTTGTGCTCAGCGTGATCATAGCGCAAGCGGCTTCGCTTTCCTTCTTGCCACTAGCATTGACTGGCGGCTGCGTGACTGCATCAACAGAATCAGCCGCAGTGGCAGTCGAGCTTGGCAAAGACTTGGATACTGGCTGCTGCTTATCTGTAGACTGAGTAGTATCCTGCGATTTAGAGAGATCTTGAACTGATTCATCAACACTAGCAGCTGCTACAGCGGCGGCTTGCGGTTGTGGAGCCTGCGCTGATTGCTTGTTGCAAGCAAATTTAGGCTTAAAGAACTTCATTGTTTGTAGTACGTCTGTTTCAGGTGTCTTGCTTTTGCTGCCTCTTGATAATAGTTAGTTTGGTGGTTGCCAGCAGAGTGGCCATTTGATGTAGTAGGTTTAATTTTTCATTAAATTATTCAATATGAACTTGCCTGAAATGTACAGTGAGCTCTAGAAGTTATATAAGCATATTTAATATACCCATTTTATTGAAATATGTTCACCAGAACACTAGAAAAACCTGGACATCAAGCTTCTGACCAGGGCACCAAGCTTCTGACCAGAACATCAAGCTTCTTACCAGAACATCAAGCTTCTAACTAGAACATCAAGCTTCTGACCAGAACATCAAGCTTCTTACCAGAACATCAAGCTTCTAACTAGAACATCAAGCTTCTGGCCAGAACACCAAGCTTCTGAATAGAACATCAAGCTTCTGACCAGAACATCAAGCTTCTTACCAGAACATCAAGCTTCTAACTAGAACATCAAGCTTCTGGCCAGAACACCAAGCTTCTGAATAGAACATCAAGCTTCTGACCAGAACATCAAGCTTCTTACCAGAACATCAAGCTTCTAACTAGAACATCAAGCTTCTGACCAGAACACCAAGCTTCTGACTAGAAAATCAAGCTTCTGACCAGAACATCAAGCTTCTGACCAGAACATCAAGCTTCTGACCAGAACATCAAGCTTCTGACCAGAACATCAAGCTTCTGACCAGAAAATCAAGCTTCTGACCATAACACCAAGCTTCTAACCAGAATACCAAATAATTATATAATATGGTATCTGTCTAGCAAAAGTTATTATATTTCTCTTAGTTTTTTTTGTGGTGAGAGCAACAAACTGAAAAATCTAATGTGTCTTTCCATGAGAAATATACACTTTCAAAGAAATGTAAATCTTTGAATCACACCTGAACTAATAGGGCTATTAATTTCTAATTGCCAAATAAGGGTTTTTAGGATTTTTGTTTGAATTAGCTAAAATTTGATCACAAGTTTTTCAAAATTTGATTTGGTAACCAAAGACTTTTTGATATGTCTCTTTCAAATTATGTAATAGATTTTTTGTTGCAATTTTACTAGCTTTTTGCTAATATACTTGATAAATAGTTTTTAATGTTAGAATTAATATTAGAAATGTCTAATTTTACAAACTTGTATAAATTGATTATAAGAGCTAATATATATATATTATATATTTATTATACTAGGCTACATAAAATGTAAGAAGGATTGCTCATGGCTTAGCCCTTCCCAAAAAAATTTATCCTCCTTTGTCAAAATTTCAAACAAAAATTTCCTTTCCCTTTAAAACTTATATTAAGCTTCTTTGCAATCTATATACTAAAAATGAATCTTAATCTACTAATCATATGCAATAATTATTTCTATATTAAAAATCTTATAGAAAACAAAAATTATAAATAATATAGTAAATTCAACTTATTTAAATATATATTTATTTACATATATGCACAACTACCATACATGCGCAACTTTGAGAATCACCTGGCCATTTCTATTGGCAACACACACATGTAAGTCACTATTGGCTGAGAGCAGTCACGTGACTACTATTCCGTCCAATAGTGACTTACATGTGTGTGTTGCTAATAGAAATGGCTAGGTGAATCCCAAGGTTGCGCCCAAGTATGACAACTACTGGCTATCATTATTATGGTAAACCAGGGATAAGTTGCAAAAATACCCATCTAAAAAATACAGACATAATACAAATTTACATTTAGTATTCATAGAATAGTCATAGTTACTTTTCTCATTTATCCAAAATTGTGTTAACTTTATGATTTTTTCAAAGGTAAATCACATTTTTGGTCAAAAAAGTGGAGATAAATATTGTGCATGCATATTTATTTTATATATTTATATTAATTTAATAAAGAATAATAATAATACTAATAGAGAAATATAAAAAATTTAATTAAGGAAAATAAAATATACATTCATTAGATTAGTAAATAAAATTTAGTGTTTACTTTCTATATATAAATATTTTAAAATCTAAAGCAAGCATCTGATTAATAGTCATATTATGATAGGCCTATCAATTAAATATTTGTTTTTTCTTTATTTAATTTTAATTATATTTGTTTAAATGTCACTGTTAACATACCAAGTTGCTAGCTAGAATTTAGAAAGTTGCTAGCTAGAAACTCAAAAAGTTGCTATTTAACAAAAGTTACTAATAAAAAAATTGCTAAGAAGGTATTAATTGTTTAATTTTAACAGCTAGCCTTCCTATCTAATTTTATATTATAATTAAAAATTAGTTATATAAGCAAAAGTAAAACTATATCTAATAAGCTTATTTATTACATTAGATGATTAGGCTGCATAAAAACCTATAGTGTACTTAAAAATGAACCATTGAATTTATAGCTAAATCAAATTTATACTTTGGTAGCAAAATTATTGAAGTTCTAAATGATAAAAATTTGGAACATTTTTGTATATGGCTTAGCTTACATATAAAAAGTAGGCATAGCAAAGCAATATTAGCCTACTATAGGGCCCTAGCTGCTATCAAAAAGCATATTGGTTAGAGCTAGGCCTACAGCCTACATTTTAAAGCAAATTTTTTATGAATTTATGATTAGCTAAGAATAATATATATTTTCCATTTGATTTAATAAGCTTTGAAGAACAACTTAGTAGACTATAGACACAGTAAATAGGTTAGGAACCAGGTACGATTTAGGGTACACACTTAACATACTTTAGAGTCCAGGCGCGTAGCAAGGATTCACGACAGGGGGGACAGTCCCGGACCCGGACAGAGACAAATCCATCTCCGATAGAAGCGATGGAAGCAAAATACAAAGGAAGTAAAAAAATTCCCCATCCAGCGGGGGGGACATGTCCCCAGTGTCCCCCACTTTGGCTAAGCCCCTGCTAAAGTCTCATGTTTTAAAGTGAACGATTGTGTCCGATTACAATTCTTGCAGCCTTTCTGAACAAAATTTCGTCAGATTGGCAGATTGCATCATTTGAAAATGACGCACAATAAACGGTTATTGCTAGAACATGTGATAGACTTATTTTAACAAAAAAACACAAAACAGTTCTGCTTAAATGCAATAAATCGTATAGTGATATTCACAACAACTATTTAAAAATACGATAGTTGATATAGTTTTTTTATATATCTATTACGTTTTCCATGTGTGAAAATTACCGGCGATAATTTAAAAGATAGATAGCATATAGGTTTAGATGTTTCACCCCGTATCGCTCTTTGGTATCGATATCACCCATATTCGATACGCATCATCGAATCTGTTTGTTTAATTATCATTGCCTCGATCATTTCACAGTTTATTTCCTAGAATTTTTGAAATCAATAAAGTGATCATTTAGATAGAATCTATCAATTTGATTTTTAATCCCATTTCAGATCTAGCCAAAGATTGATTGCATGAAGTATTAAATTTTGGATTTATTTGTTACAGCTTTTGGCTGGCCTTTCGACAAGGACAACTTAAGCAATGTATAAGACGGGACGCGACACTCACGCTTCACGGGAAAAGTTTGGCGAAAAATACACCATGGAGATATAGGAAGTTTTCATTTTTTCGCACAAAAATTGTTATTGCTTTCGATTGGAGGCAGACTCAATGTTCATCTTTTGATATGTTATGTCTTTTATATCTCTATTGGTATTCATTAAAGCTTTTTGTTCAGAAAAGTAGGATTCTATGTTCATTTTTTATCGTACATTCCTGTACCTAAAAATCATAAAAATGCATGGCACAGCTCTCGACTCATTGGTTTTATTAATCTATTATATATCCTCTCTGTTACACATATTGTTACACAGTCAGCTAAGAATGGCAAAACATATTCATTAAACCATTAAAAATTCATTAAATCATAAATCATTTTTATATAGGCACAGGACACATGCAATTGTACGTAGAATAAGAAAGTGACATAGAATCCTAATTTTCTGAACAAAAAAGCTTAATGAATAC
Source organism: Macrostomum lignano (assembly GCA_002269645.1). Classification (NCBI taxonomy): domain Eukaryota; kingdom Metazoa; phylum Platyhelminthes; family Macrostomidae; genus Macrostomum; species Macrostomum lignano. The sequence continues at coordinate 282,517 of NIVC01000212.1, read as the reverse complement.
CGATAGAGCTTATAAGAAGAAAGGCACACAACAATATCAAAAGATGAACACTGGGTCTGCCTCCTATCGAAAGCAATAACGATTTTTGTGTTGAAAAATAAACACTTCCTATCTCCGTAGTGTGTTTTTCGGCAAAAAGTGGCCTTCAAAACATATTCCATAGATTTCAAGTGTTGCATCCTTCTACTTTAGTTTTGCTTTATTTTTCTTTGCCTTTTGGCGGAAAAGTTTATATTATTTTTGTGCGTACGTTGAAGAGGGTAGAATTCTAGTATAGTACAGTATAGGAGTGTACACGATTTCAAGGTACGTGTAATTGAGGCGTCGATTTCTCCAATTAATTCCAGTTAATTCATAACCAATTAGTTCACATGGAGGAGTCGCTAATTGACCGATTAGCTAATCGTGCAAGGGGGATCTATCGACACACGTAGCCGCGTAAAAAAGAATCGTATTCTCGTTACAGACTACTATTGTAGACAGCAAGTACAGTATATGCATAGAAAAGGTGGGATAAAAAAGTTTCTGCAGCTTATCGCTCTGACAGCTGTGCTCTCATAATGGTCTTAGTCTGGTTGTTGGTCTTGATCAATTAGAAAATAGTCTTCATGATCCAAGCCTAGCTGCTGCACGGGCTGGTCACCTTTGGCTGATAATCTCACTAATTCAATGTCTAATCTCACTAATTCTCACTAATTAAATTTCTATCTATGCCAAATCTCATCGATCAAATGTCTAGTCTCCCTCATTCACTATATGGCCCCATTCTGTAGTTTTAATATGGTCATAATCTTCCCCGTTATTAAACATCCACTATTGTCCTTTCGTATAGAGGATAGATTAATTCTAATCTCTCGGTACCACAGGCTTCATAATACGGACGCAACATCAAAGGTGCTAGCATCTTTTACAGTGGGCTAATATTGTTAGTTCTAGTGGACAATTAACTAAGCGGACGACGGTTGCTATGGAAACGGCTAATGGATGCTTAGAAACCGTTATAGCTAAGAACATGATGTACTTTCTAACTAACTGTTAATTCTAATTTTTGTTAATTATCATTGTCTCCCTGTCAGATCTGAGAGCTTCCAAACCAATCGGAAATTATGAAAAAAGTAATAAAAACCGTTGTGACGATTGTATGCATAAATTGAATAGTCTAAGTTAAACAATTTCTTGTCATAAAAACCTGAACAATCATTGACCATCACTGACAAAATCATTTTGTTTCTGTCAGGCTTGCCAAGATTTTGATAAGTCTATAAAGTCTTTCACAGGATTGTTAAGCTATTGACAAAATTATAAAAATTCTGACATGATGATTAAGCTTCTGACCAGATCTCCAAGCTTCTGACCAAAACATCAAGCTTCTGACCAAAACATCAAGCTTCTGACCAGAACATCAAGCTTCTGACCAGAACATCAAGCTTCTGACCAGAACACCAAGCTTCTGACCAGATCACCAAGCTTCTAACCAGAACACCAAGCACTGACCAGAACACCAAGCTTCTGACCAGAACACCAAGCTTCTGACCAGATCTCCAAGCTTCTGACCAGATCACCAAGCTTCTGACCAGAACACCAAGCAATAACCATAACACCAAGCTTCTGACCAGAACACCAAGCTTCTGACTAGATCACCAAGCTTCTGACCAGAACACCAAGCTTCTGACCAGAACACCAAGCTTCTGACCAGAACACCAAGCTTCTGACCAGAACATCAAGCTTCTGACCAGATCACCAAGCTTCTGACCAGATCACCAAGCTTCTGACCAGATCACCAAGCTTCTGACCAGATCACCAAGCTTCTGACCAGAACACCAAGCTTCTGACCAGAACACCAAGCTTCTGACCAGAGAAAAAAACCTACCGACTAAGACGAAAATGTCAACTCATCGGACCAGACATTTCACCGCCTAATGAATCGGTCAAGTGGTCAACAGCAGCAGCAACAGCAGCAGCAGCAGAAATGAATGGAATTTCCACTTGTTTTGTTTACAATGCGATTTTCTGTTTTAAAAAACACATCTGTTTGCTTTTTTGGAAGCCATATTTTTACCTTTCCCTTTTCCACTAGGTAGGCTATGGGCAATTTTACGAGCAAAGTCATAAACTAAAAGAAATTATTGACAGGCGTCTGGGAAGAGAGTGCGGATGCTGCAGAAGCCCCCCCCTCCCCCAACCCGATGTAGCAGAGCCCTATTTTACTCCTCTGTCCCACAGCTGCCACAAGCGAGTTTGGTTTCTTTTTGACATCAATTCTTGCGACGGTTTGTTTACACTTTGGTGGTTTCGCCGTTAAAATCCATTCAGGAAGCTGGCGAGTGCCCAACGCAAGTTCAGGTTTTGAAAATAAAATCATCAAGAAAAATAAGCTCTATATATTGAAGCTGCCGATTTTAAAAGGCTTCAAAACTTTTTGAAATTCGAGAATAGGCGGGGACATGGGATATGTGGGGGATTCGGACCGATATGATGCAATCAGGCTTTTCCCTACTAGCGGGGACTTGGGATGGAAAGCTGATGAAGCACCGGCTTTATGCAAATGCGCTTCTGGGACGTCTGGAATACGTATAGGCCTGGACTAGAGAAGCCTTATACAGTATACGGCGTCAAAAAGGCGCTAAACTCTTCATTACGGCGCTAAAATTGGCGCTAAAATCTTTCACACGGGCGCTAAAAGTGGCGCTAAAATCTTTCACACAGGCGCTAAAAGTGGCGCTAAAATCTTCCACACGGGCGCTAAAAGTGGCACTAAAATCTTCCACACGGGCGCTAAAATTGGCGCTAAAATCTTCCACACAGGCGCTAAAAGTGGCGCTAAAACCTTCCACATGGGCGCTAAAAGTGGCGCTAAAATCTTCCACACGGGCGCTAAAAGTGGCGCTAAAATCTTCCACACAGGCGCTAAAATGTTCCACACGGCGCTAAAATTGGCGCTAAAATATTTCAGACAGGCGCTAAAAGTGGCGCTAAAATCTTCCACACAGGCGCTAAAATTGGCGCTAAAATCTTCCACACGGGCGCTAAAAGTGGCGCTAAAATCTTCCACACAGGCGCTAAAAGTGGCGCTAAAATCTTCCACACAGGCGCTAAAATGTTCCACAGGGCGCTAAAATTGGCGCTAAAATATTTCACACAGGCGCTAAAAGTGGCGCTAAAATCTTCCACACGGGCGCTAAAATTGGCGCTAAAATCTTCCACACAGGCGCTAAAAGTGGCGCTAAAATCTTCCACACAGGCGCTAAAATGTTCCACAGGGCGCTAAAATTGGCGCTAAAATATTTCACACAGGCGCTAAAAGTGGCGCTAAAATCTTCCACACGGGCGCTAAAATTGGCGCTAAAATCTTCCACACAGGCGCTAAAAGTGGCGCTAAAATCTTCCACACGGCGCTAAAAATTCTTTAATCGTCTGTATTGAACCTTCTCTTTGCAAACTGGTTTTCTAATCCAAATCTAGGCACAGTAGTCCCTGTCTTTTTATATCTCTCGACACTATCTATCATTTTTTCTCTGACGGTCACAAAAATGATTCCACTGTATATATACACATACACAACTAGTTACATATTTTTTCTTGTTATCGCTTTGCTTCTGCTTCTAAAAGCAGCCCAATGTTGCCTGTTTCGCCCCCATGGGGCTCAACCTGCAGCTTTGCTTATCAGCCAGTAGAACCGTTTTTAGTTCCTTCCTTGTACAGAATCTGTTTTAAGCTTGACACGCCGTCAATTTTCTTCTGGAAGAAGAAGCTTCAAACGATAAGAAATCCCATCTTGCTGTGTTGCAGACAGGCCTAATTATTATGCTAGTTATCTACAGGTAGGTAGGTAGGTAGGTACGTTTGCGGAAATTTTAAAAGCTTTTTTCCCAGTTGTCGTTGTTTATCAGTAAACGTTAAAAAACGATTTTATGCCTGAACTCTGAATCACTGATACATCGAACTTGATTGATTTGTTTCAGTCAGCCGGTTGGGAGAAATTGAGAAAAGTAAAGAGAGAAGATAATCAGAAGAGAGAGATAGGGTGAGAAATGGAGTGAGAGAGAGAGAGAGAAGAGAGGTCACGTCGTGTTAAATTATTTAATTGAAAGTAGGCTACCGCGGTTTCAAGCCTCTGGGCTCTTCGTCAGGCCAAAAAGCTGTGTGTTGTGCAATGCAAGTTGGTCTTTTAAGTATTATTTTTCTTAGTCTGATAATATTGATGAGTAGTTGTACATATGAGGGATGTACATTTAAAACCCTGTTTTGTCTAGCTCTAGCTTGTCCCAGAGGCTTTCCACCATTCATTATTTTAATCGACAGTATATTTATTATTATAAAAAAATTGTTTTTTCGAAGTACAATACGATTAGATGAAAATTTTAGTATATTGGATGCCGGTATTGAGGGTAGGAGCATAAAATCGGTATTTGTGCGTAGAATCAAGCAGTTTGAATAAAATAAACGACAAGTGAAATAAATATTGTACTTCAATAGGGTAAAATGAGCGCATTGGTGAGTGAGTGAGAGAGAGAGAGAGAGAGAGAGAGAGAGAGAGAGAGAGAGAGAGAGAGAGAGAGAGAGAGAGAGAGAGAGAGAGAGAGAGAGAGAGAGAGAGAGAGTGAGAGAGTGTGAGAGATCCAGAGAGGGAGATGCAGAGGCAGAGAGGCTTATACTGAGTGAAGTCGCAAACCGGGCAGCTAACTAATTAAGCCTTGTAATCAATGCATCATTACGCAGTAAATGACGAGTAAACATCACCCAATTGGCTTGTATTTCTGACAATATCTACCCGCCATATGGACAACTATCGCATACATGCGCAAGGATCATAGATTAGCACAAATACTACTAGCCTATCGTTGCAACAGGTGCCCCCACATGTCCTCCAAGCTGGTTGCCATCGCTAGTTGCACGCGCACACATGAAACAGGGTGTGGACAGGTAGATAAGTTATAGCACTGCACAAAGACCTTAAATCGATGGACGGGGCTTCGGGGGGTGAAGTGAATCTGTTTATACTTCAGTGTAAACAAAGGATGCCACGCCCAGAACATATACACTCTTAATAAGGAAGCATTGGAATACAAAGACCAGGACAAAGACCATAGGGCACTGTGCTGCATTGCAACCTATCAGCTTTAACAGATCGGTGTCTGAATGCTAAACACCCAGGAGATCGCAAATCTCTTATCAATGAAAATGAATTGCATAATAATGATAAACATTGCCGAAATGTGTTATGCTACGAGATTATTGAATCATTGTTTTGATTCATTTAGTTTTGCTCCAAGAAAGTTGGCACAAGATGTTCAGATCCAATATAAGTATGATACACTCCTCCGATCTAATATGACACCCTCCTCAGATCCAATATGACAGCCTCCTCAGATCCAATATGACACCCTCCTCAGATCCAATATGACACCCTCCTCAGATCCAATATGACACCCTCCTCAGATCCAATATGACACCCTCCTCAGATCCAATATGACACCCTCTTCAGATCCAATATGACACCCTCCTCAAATCCAATATGACACCCTCCTCAGATCCAATATGACACCCTCCTCAGATCTAATATGACACCCTCCTCAGATTTATTATGACACCCTCCTCAGATCTAGTCTGAAACCCTCCTCAGATCCAATATGACACCCTCCTCAGATTTATTATGACACCCTCCTCAGATCCAATAAGACACCCTCCTCAGATTCAATATGACACCCTCTTCAGATCCAATATGACACCCTCCTCAGATCCAAAATGACACCCTCCTCAGATCCAATATGACACCCTCCTCAGATCCAATATGACACCCTCCTCAGATCCAATATGACATCCTCCTCAGATCCAAAATGACACCCTCCTCAGATCCAATATGACATCCTCCTCGGATCCAAAATGACAGCCTCCTCAGATCCAATATGACACCCTCCTCAGATCCAATATGACACCCTCCTCAGATCCAATATGACATCCTCCTCAGATCCAATATGACACCCTCCTCAGATCCAATATGACACCCTCCTCAGATCCAGTATGACACCCTCCTCAGATCCAATATGACACCCTCCTCAGATCCAATATGACACCCTCCTCAGATCCAATATGACACCCTCCTCAGATCCACAGACTTGGCTGCGAAGTTTACAAAAGCACCTGTTTATGGCTCAAACCGGTATTATATATGCGCAATAAAGACGAACATTTCTTTTTTCTTGAACGTCTTCAAAATGCAACTTTGGGTGCAGGCGAACTTCACGCGTGTATAAGAAAATATTGACTGGGACAGAGAAAAAATTTCAGCAGACTAATTATTAATTTATTTTAGACTAGATACGGGAAACAGGGACGACGAGAGAATACATCTGCCAATTTCAAAACTTCTCCGACCCTAAATTCGGATAGTTGTAGCCCCAAAAAATCGTTAAATTTTTCTTTCTTTCACGAGCAGCTGAAATCTATTAAAATTTTCAACAGCTTGGGTTGTTATCGACAGGCATGGTTAGTGCCGGCTGTTTTCAATATTTTTGTTGATAAATTGTTCCGATTCTAAGAAACAGTCAGTTTGAAATTGTGCAGCTTGACTTACTTATCTTACTGAGAGGCACCCGACTTTTCTTGCATACTAAGTCGGTATAAGAATGAGGCAATGCGTTCTAATCAAGATACAAATCAAATCATTAACAGGTAGAATAAACAGACTCATACAACTGGGATAAACAGACTCATACAAATGAAATAAACAGACTGATACAACTGGGATAAACAGACTCAAACAACTGAGATAAACAGACTCATACAAATGGGATAAACAGACTCATACAACTGGGATAAACAGACTCATACAACTGGGATAAACAGACTCAAACAACTGAGATAAACAGACTCATACAACTGAGATAAACAGACTCAAACAACTGGGATAAACAGACTCATACAACTGGGATAAACAGACTCATACAACTGAGATAAACAGACTCATACAACTGAGATAAACGACTCAAACAACTGAGATAAACAGGCTCATACAAATGAAATAAACAGACTCATACAACTGGGATAAACAGGCTCATACAACTGGGATAAACAGGCTCATACAACTGTATTCTGATCCCAGTCATCCCAGTTGTATGACTCATACAACTGGGATAAACAGACTCAAACAACAGGCAGAAACAGACTCATACAAGAGACAGAAACAGACTCATGCAAGAGACAGAAACAGACTCCCGAAAGTGTCAGTTTTATTTAGACACCTTGCCTAAAAAGCTCAAACACTACAGTAGCTATCAAAGTTTATTTTGTCTGTCATTCATTACTGAGAAAATCTTCACGGGTTTTGCAACGCAACTATAAGGCAATGTTTTTTATAATACAAAATACACTCAACGGACTTAGTGGGAGCACCGCGGAATCATATATTTAATCGAACACTTGTAGAATTTGACTGACAGTTTTATTACTGTGTGTTACGTGGTTATGACTGCGGTAAGAGTTTTATTATCAAATATGCATACACAGGCTTTAAGCAAACAGGTTAGAATTTGCTTTAACAACTTGTCGCATATCTGGGGTATGAGGGGAGGGGTTTATTTAAAGAGGCTGGCTGCCTCATATTCAGGCTCCTGAGAATTTTGAGGATCTGAGTTGAAGTCTGAAGTCTGTAATGCATGCATCGTCTGTATAGGGATCTCGCTCACCAAACTAGATGGTTCACAATTCTTTTTGAATTGATCCAACTTAGAAAATGGCACTGACTTTTAGAAAATGGCACTGACTTTTAGAAAATGGCACTGACTTTTAGAAAATGGCACTGACGTTTAGAAAATGGCACTAAGTTTTAGAAAATGGCACTGACTTTTAGAAAATGGCACTGTCTTTTAGAAAATGGCACTGACGTTTAGAAAATGGCACTGACTTTTAGAAAATGGCACTGACTTTAAAAAATGGCACTGACGTTTAGAAAAAGGCACTGACGTTTAGAAAATGGCACTGACTTTTACAAAGTGGCGCTGAGTTTTAGAAAATGGCACTGACTTTTACAAAGTGGCGCTGAGTTTTAGAAAATGGCACTGACTTTTACAAAGTGGCGCTGAGTTTTAGAAAATGGCACTGACTTTTACAAAGTGGCGCTGAGTTTTAGAAAATGGCACTGACTTTTAGAAAATGGCACTGACTTTAAAAAATGGCACTGACGTTTAGAAAAAGGCACTGACGTTTAGAAACTGGAACTGATTTTAGAAAATGGCACTGTCTTTAAAAAATGGCACTGACGTTTAGAAACTGGAACTGATTTTAGAAAATGGCACTGACTTTTACAAAGTGGCGCTGAGTTTTAGAAAATGGCACTGTCTTTTAGAAAATGGCACTGGCTTTTAGAAAATGGCACCGGCTTTTAGAAAATGGCACTGGCTTTTAGAAAATGGCACTGAGTTTTCGAAAATGTCACTGAATTTTAGAAAATGGCACTGAGTTTTCGAAAATGTCACTGAATTTTAGAAAATGGCACTGAGTTTTTGATAATGGCATTTCACCACTGAAAAATGAAATTTTCTCGGTTATCGAATGGCGCTACCCACTATTGGAAAATGGACCCTGATTCAATTAGACTCAATTAGAAAGTGGCGTTGTCAAGCAACACATGACTCACATTAAAAACAATTTCTTGCCAATCGAAAAAAATTGAATTAAATTAGCTCAGCAAAGAATTGAGCAGCCAATCCATATGGCCAAATATCATTATTAGATCTCTAGCTGTGACAGAGCAGACAGGTATTAGATTTTGATCTCGAACTGTCAACTATAGTTTTTTCTCAGAGTCAGTCCAGAACCCACTAATTTTCTCTGGTCTCTGTCTCAGTCAACTCAACCAGCACGCGATCGAATGGAGGAGACGCCCCGGAAGAAGCCAGGGAGGTCTAAAAATTAGAATCTGGATCAGAAAAGATCTAAACTATAATGGGTTGGCAAACATTTTTACCTCAGGAGCCAGATACAGAACCTAGTTAATAACCCCGGGCCAGATGAGAAAGGAAAGTAGGTTTGGAGAGGGGAGAGAGAAGAGGAGAGAGGAGATGAGAGATGAGAGATGAGAGATGATAGAAATGAGAGAGAGAGGAGATCAGATGAGTTATGGGATGAGAGAAGAGAAGATAGATAAGATGAGAGATGAGGATTGATATTTCTGGGCGCTTTCACAAGACCTAAACTTCATAACAGTACAAGACCTAAACTTCACAACAGTACAAGACCTAAACTTCACAACAGTTCAAGACCTAAACTTCACAACAGTTCAAGACATAAACTTCATAACAGTACAAGACCTAAACTTCACAACAGTTCAAGACCTAAACTACACATCAGTACAAGACCTAAACTTCACAACAGTACAAGACCTAAACTTCATAACAGTTCAAGACCTAAACTTCACAACAGTTCAAGACCTAAACTTCACAACAGTTCAAGACCTAAACTTCACAACAGTTCAAGACATAAAATTCACAACAGTTCAAGACCTAAACTTCATAACAGTTTAAGACCTAAACTACACAACAGTACAAGACCTAAACTTCACAACAGTACAAGACCTAAACTTCACAACAGTACAAGACCTTAACTTCACAACAGTTCAAGACCTAAACTTCATAACAGTTTAAGACCTAAACTACACAACAGTACAAGACCTAAACTTCACAACAGTACAAGACCTAAACTTCACAACAGTTCAAGACCTAAACTTCACAACAGTTCAAGACCTAAACTTCATAACAGTTTAAGACCTAAACTACACAACAGTACAAGACCTAAACTTCACAACAGTACAAGACCTAAACTTCACAACAGTTCAAGACCTAAACTTCACAACAGTTCAAGACCTAAACTTCACAACAGTTCAAGACCTAAACTTCATAACAGTTTAAGACCTAAACTACACAACAGTACAAGACCTAAACTTTCAGACGCTTAGAGATTTAAGCCCTCGTTCACGATCTCCATGTTAAACTTATTTTTTACTTTACTTCCTGCGCGTGGCAAATAAAAAAAGATCTGCTCAAGCAATCAACACGCAGCTGACTCTACGGCCAAAAAGAAAGCCGATCTTTATCTTCCAGTCTCCGTGTGCCCACGGACTGAGAAACGTCATTTAATTGGGCGGAGTTCCCTGTCACGGGGGGGGGGAGAGTCAAGGACTGCAATCTGATATTCTGGCTATAAAATTATTCTATCAAGATTTTACTTCTCGCTCGTTTTTTTAGGGATTTCCCTTCTCGCCTTCTGTTCGACTAATTTTTTTATGAGCAAATCCGCTTTGTGGTACTGCTGCTTTATCTCGTTTCAACTTCTCTTTTCTCATGTCTACACTTCTCAAACCTTTCTACACCTCCCTTTTTCCATAATTAACCTCAATTTTCTCACCTCCTTGACCTCGGTTCTCACCCCTCTCTATGATACCCTCTGTACCCTCTTTATGATACCCTCCGTACCCTCTCTATGATACCCTCTGTAAATTCTCTATGATAACCTCTGTACCCTCTCTATGATACCCTCTGTACATTCTCTATGATATCCTCTGTACATTCTCTATGATACCCTCTGTACATCCTCTATGATACCCTCTCTACAATCTCTATGATACCCTCTGTACATTCTCTATGATACCCTCTCTACAATCTCTATGATACCCTCTGTACATCCTCTATGATACCCTCTCTACAATCTCTATGATACCCTCTCTATGATACCCTCTGTAATCTCTATGATACCCTCTATGATACTGTATTCTCTATGATACCCTCTGTACATTCTCTATGATACCCTCTGTACAATCTCTATGATACCCTCTGTACATTCTCTATGATACCCTCTGTACATTCTCTATGATATACCCTCTGTACTATTCTCTATGATCTCTATGATACCCTCTGTACATTCTCTATGATACCCTCTGTGCATTCTCTATGATACCCTCTCTACCCTCTCTACCATCTCTACCCTCTCCCCTCTCTCCCTCTAAACCTTCAATACCCTCTATTACCTCTACCCAAATATTTTATAAAATCGTGCTCTTAGTAAGCGGCTGTAGATTATTTTCTATCTTCCCAACTGATCCCCATCAGGTTCTAGTTCCCATGCAGGGAGAGGCAGCTCACACTTTCTGTCAATCTGTTTCCCTGTCTCTCTCTTCAAATCCCCAAAAATGTTTCCCTATAGGTCGCTCGCGCCAAGTCAAACAAAGACCACCAGAGTGCCACGCTTCCTGCTCGCTCTTCCAGTTGAGCACCGCTCTCTCTCTCTCTCTCTCTCTCTCTCTCTCTCTCTCTCTCTCTCTCTCTCTTTCTCTCTTGCCTACGATGATTATTATAAAAAGAATGATTTTGAAATTGTTTCAAAACGCACTGACAACGGAAGACTAAAAATCGCTACGGAAACTCAACAACAAGAGGAAACAAAACATTGGGATCGGCGGGACGAATCCCCCGCGGGTTGCTGAGCGATCCATTTCCTGTTGCCACATGTCTTTGTCTTTCCGCCTTTCTCTCTCTGCCCTATACTTCGGCTGAACAATTTAAAACCTTATTCTGTCTATTGCATTGCCTAACCCTCTCTCCCTCTCTCTCTTTATCTACGCACCCCTGTTAATTGGCATCGCATGGCAACTAAGCTTAGGCGAGGAATAGGAGACGAGAGAACGAGGGAGAGGGCCTGGGTGCCATCCCTGTCAATCAATATTGCGGGTGCTATATACGCATGTGCCGTGTTTTTCAGTCTTTATTCCTCTTGATGGATCCTTTTTTGAGGGGTTGAGGCCTCTCAACTTTCGATCTCTAAACGTCTGCCAGAGAGCCTTGATCATTCACAGCCAACAGCCACCTGTGACAGCTTCGCAGCCTTCGCTGCGTAGTAGCCATGGCTCGTGCCGCGTGCACGCACTCGCTCGCTCTCAACCTATTTTTTCTATTCAATCGGGTTCTTTTTTTCTCACTCTCCGCCGCGTGGCAGCTTCTCCACACATTGGGATCGATCCTTGATTCTTTGTCTTCACATTTGATACGGCTGCCAACCGCCAAAAACACTCTAAACTATGCGTGTGTGAGCCATGAGATTGCAACAAGTGCCCCCCACCCCCGACCAGTTGCATGAGGGGCAGCTGCTGCTGCGGTGGGAACAGCAGGTAAAAATAGGGTAGGTCTGTTACTACACCGATACGTCACACACCTCTCTTCTCTCTCCTCTCTTCTCTCCCTGCCCTCAGAACTCTCCTCTCCTTTCTCCTCTCTTCTCTCTCTTCTCTTCTCTCTCTCCCCTCAGAACTCTCCTCTCCTTTCTCCTCTCTTCTCTCTCTTCTCTTCTCTCTCTCCCCTCAGAACTCTCCTCTCCTTTCTCCTCTCTTCTCTCTCTTCTCTTCTCTCTCCCCTCAGAACTCTCCTCTCCTTTCTCCTCTCCTCTCTCCTCTCCTGACCCCACTCTTCTCTTTCTTTCGACTTAGATTTAAATTTAGAAGTTTAAACGCCCCCCCCCCTTGGGGATTCGCCGCTAGCTTTCAACTCCATCTATTCTGAATGAACTCCATGATTATTTGGCTTGCAACCACTACACTATTAGTTATTGGACAAGCATCGAGAGGGCAAGGCGGACTGGCTAGTCTAGCTGGCTGACTCGATAAGTGTCTTTGGGGGGGGGGGGTAGGGGTGACGGGGTTGGAAGCGGAAGAGACAACCGAGCCGGTTTCTGCCATAGAATATCCGCTGCAGGTGTTCAACGCGCGCCAGGGCACGCTTTTAGCCTACTGGGTAGAGATAAAGGGGGGAAGGGGTGGGACTGACTGGGCTTGACGTTGGGACAAAGAGAGGTGAAAGGTCACCGGATTTCAAGGGTCAGGACGCGCCGTCCACTCGATTCAGCATCGCACTCAGTATCTGTATACAGTCCCTCATTATATATTAATGCTAGTATTTCAGCTGCTGATATTATTACGATTATTACTGCTAAATTACTTTTGTTATACGCTCGTAATACAGAGTAGCTATGCGCAATTTATAAGAAAAATCTTCAAATTTAAAAAGTAGTGGCTTTTACTCGTAGAAACTTAATAGATGCAATAAAATTAATAGTCTACATTTTGCGGAAAAGTGTAAAACACAATTCTTAGAAATCCCATTTCTACAAAAACACGCTTCTTAGAAGTCACATTTCTACGAAAAAACACCTGAAAAATCATGTTTCTAAGAAAACACCTTTCTTAAAAATCAAGTTTTTACTTAGACACCTTTCTTGGAAATCAAGTTTATACGAAAGCGACTTTCTTAGAAATCAATTTTCTACGAAAGCGACTTTCTTAGAAATCGACTTTCTACTTAAACAATTTCCTTAGAAATCAAGTTTCTACGAAAGCGACTTTTTTAGAAATCAAGTTTCTACGAAAGTGGCTTTCTTAGAAATCAAGTTTCTACGAAAGCGACTTTTTTATAAATCAAGTTTCTACGAAAGCGACTTTCTTAGAAATCCCTTTTCTACTTTAACAATTTTAATAGAAATCAAGTTTCTAGGAAAGCGACTTTCTTAGAAATCAATTTTCTACGAAAACAGCTTTCTTAGAAATCCCATTTCTAAGGAAGTTCACCAATCAAAAAAATCGATGCGAAAAAATCAGTATTCCACTTTCATCAATATTTTTTGCTAATTTTTTATCGGAATCAAGAACTTATTTATTAATTATGAAAAATCATACCTAACTCTACTGAGCTTAACAACGGTATCTAGGACAGGTAATTCAATCAGTTCAAAAAACATATTGCAAGAGTCACAAGACCCAGTGTTTAGCGGGGTCGAACACACCCTAAAGCTTACCGAAGCGAGGCTAATTAGCGTGCGAAAATGGACATTTGCGTTATAGGATATAGAATTATAATATCTATATACATATACCAAGTGTTGTCTCGTTAAACCGAGAAAAAATACTTCAACGGAAATATTGGGTTTCAAATATTTTTTTAGCTTGGCAACAAGCAAACAGGCGCAGTGGCATTTATGTTATTGAATGTGGAATTTTATGGTATAGTTTCTTATCATAATGTAATTATAATATTCTAATTTGCTTTGTCATGCGGTTCTCTCCCTCTTTAAATCTTGGCCTGCCGCTTCTGCCTATTCAACCGTGTACATCTCCGCTCGCGAAAGGTTGCGCAATTTTGCACAGATACAAACTGACAGACAAGACTAACTTTGACCCTTGTAGGGGTTGTCTAGGTATAGCTGAATATAATTTTTACGAATGGATGGATGGATTGCGTCAGCGCAATAAGGATATCAGGTGTCCCAGGTAAGGGATATAGTTCCCATATGCTATAGACTGGCGAATCTACTTCATTCTCTACCTCATTCCACTGGCGAATCTACTTCATTAATTCCACTGGTGAATCTACTTCATTCTCTACCTCATTCCACTGGCGAATCTACTTCATTCTCTACCTCATTCAGCTGGCGACCTCATTCTACCTCATTCCACTGGTGAATCTACTTCATTCTCTACCTTATTCAACTGACGAATCTACTTCATTCTCTACCTCATTCCACTGGCGAATCTACTTCATTCTCTACCTCATTCCACTGGCGAATCTACTTCATTCTCTACCTCATTCCACTGGCTGGCGAATCTACTTCATTCTCTACCTCATTCATTCTGGCGAATCTACTTCATTCTCTACCTCATTCAGCTGGCGAATCTACTTCATTCTCTCTTATTCTGACGAATCTACTTCATTCTCTCTCATTCTGGCGAATCTACTTCATTCTCTACCTCATTCAGCTGGCGAATCTACTTCATTCTCTACCTCATTCAACTGGCGAATCTACTTCATTCTCTACCTTATTCAACTGACGAATCTACTTCATTCTCTACCTCATTCAGCTGGCGAATCTACTTCATTCTCTACCTCATTCAATTGGCGAATCTACTTCATTCTCTACCTCATTCAGCTGGCGAATCTACTTCATTCTCTACCTTATTCAACTGACGAATCTACTTCATTCTCTACCTCATTCACTGGCGAATCTACTTCATTCTCTACCTCATTCAGCTGGCGAATCTACTTCATTCTCTACCTCATTCAACTGGCGAATCTACTTCATTCTCTACCTTATTCAACTGACGAATCTACTTCATTCTCTACCTCATTCAGCTGGCGAATCTACTTCATTCTCTACCTCATTCAATTGGCGAATCTACTTCATTCTCTACCTCATTCAGCTGGCGAATCTACTTCATTCTCTACCTTATTCAACTGACGAATCTACTTCATTCTCTACCTCATTCAGCTGGCGAATCTACTTCATTCTCTACCTCATTCAGCTGGCGAATCTACTTCATTCTCTACCTCATTCCACTGGTGAATCTACTTCATTCTCTACCTCATTCAGCTGGCGAATCTACTTCATTCTCTACCTTATTCAACTGACGAATCTACTTCATTCTCTACCTCATTCAGCTGGCGAATCTACTTCATTCTCTACCTTATTCAACTGACGAATCTACTTCATTCTCTACCTCATTCAGCTGGCGAATCTACTTCATTCTCTACCTCATTCAACTGACGAATCTACTTCATTCTCTACCTCATTTCACTGGCGAATCTACTTCATTCTCTACCTCATTCAACTGACGAATCTACTTCATTCTCTACCTCATTTCACTGGCGAATCTACTTCATTCTTTACCTTATTCAGTTGGTGAATTTTGCATACAAAAAGCTTAAACCAAAGTTTTGAGTGCCAAAATTTATACAGAATATGAAACTGCGGTGATAATGGCCACCATATCTTGCCGCTTTCACAATCCTTGTTGATTGATTGATCTCACGAAATCAAGTTAACTCAACTCCGAGGGCATATGTGTAATGATAACTCTCACAACTGTTATTATTTTATCCAGGGAGTTTTCAGCTCCATATGGTCGATTAAACCAACGGAAAAAAGGTGTCGACATTTGGGATATTTTTATCGCCTCCATTTATTTTAGTCAGGAAATTGGGCGTTGAGCCCCATTCTGCGTCACACGTAATCTGTAAAGTAACTGGGAGAAAAACCTGTTTAAGTGAGCCACGCGACTGAGGTAACACTTGAAGTTGACTGTAGAGGTTCTGCTGTAACCGCTTCTCCTCGACAGGTCCGCCCGCCTCCTTAAGCTCGTATCAATCAGTCAACAAAGAGTAGCCTATCTATAACTTCTTTTAAGAGTCTTTGTCATCCAATTGGGACTATTTTTCAACACCTTTCTTAGCTAGGAAGCAGGTGCGTGACTGCGCCATGTTCTGCTGATGTCTTGCATACGAGTGTAGGTTGCTGGCGTATCCGATACCAACTTTGGCGTCCCTAAGCATCGAACTTTGGCGCCCCTAAGCATCGAACTTTGGCGCCCCTAAGCATCGAACTTTGGCGCCCCTAAGCATCGAACTTTGGCGCCCCTAAGCATCGAACTTTGGCGCCCCTAAGCATCGAACTTTGGCGCCCCTAAGCATCGAACTTTTGTGCTCCTAAGCATCGAACTTTGGCGCCCCTAAGCATCGAACTTTGGCGCCTTTAAGCATTGAATTTTGGCGCCTTTTAGCATCGAATTTTGGCGCCCCTAAGCATCGAACTTTGGCGCCCCTAAGCATCGAACTTTGGCGCCCCTAAGCATCGAACTTTGGCGCCCCTAAGCATCGAACTTTGGCGCCCCTAAGCATCGAACGTTGGCGCCCCTAAGCATCGAACTTTGGCGCCCCTAAGCATCGAACTTTTGTGCCCCTAAGCATCGAATTTTGGCGCCCTAAGCATCAAAATTTGGCGCCCCTAAGCATCGAAATTTGGCGCCTTTAAGCATCGAACTTTGGCGCCCTAAGCATCGAATTTTGGCGCCCTAAGCATCAAAATTTGGCGCCCTAAGCATCAAAATTTGGCGCCCCTAAGCATCGAAATTTGGCGCCCTAAGCATCGAAATTTGGCGCCCTAAGCATTGAAATTTGGCGCCACTAAGCATCGAACTTTGGCGCCCCTAAGCATCGAACTTTGGCGCCCCTAAGCATCAAACTTTGGCGCCCCTAAGCATCGAACTTTGGCGCAACTATACCACAGACTGTTGCGCAATGCTACAAGGAAGATACAAACCGTGTATAGCATAATAATGATAATAATTTGACAAATCAAACCACTATTTCATGCTTAATAAAATCCCAACTTATGCCTGTTAACTCTGCCAGCGTCAGCGAAGCGAACTTCAAGTTGCTGGGGCGGTGCTGCATGCGGGCAGCAAGATTCTCCCTTAAGCAACTGGCGTCGCGTGTTGCGGTGAGTGACCAGCGCTCCAGATCTCGTCGCCCACTTGTCCCTGGAACTGTGCCAAAAATCTGCGGAGAGCGAGAGAGAGAGAGAGAGAGATAGCTGTTTGCTAACGGGGTGCCTCAATACCCCTCCTTCTCAAAGTAGACAATAGAATTGAAAACCACGTGCCAAAAAAGAATTTCTCTTCACCTCCACTCCACTGGACGCGGTCTTTGTCAGTCAGTCAGAACTCGTCACGGTGCTTCCGATTCACCTGTCGGGGGTGGTCTTTGTCTTGCCCGCCCGTCCCTGCGCCTGAGAGAGCGAGCGCGAGAACCATAATGCATAATTTTGAATTCATGCAGGAATACTTCCAAAGGCTATGCGTATATTTGCAAAGCAGAATATTGAAACCTGATAGTTAAATCAGATATACTTCAGTCTGCTTTCGTACTGTACCGGGCCCTGGAGGGGTTGAGGTGCATGTTTAATAAGGAGGAGTGTGCTTAACAACAATTTTGTAATTCAAAATTATCAAGCCTCCCACTAACTACCTATATATAGCTACTGGGATTTTTGTAATTCAATCTGCACACGCTCGGTGGGAGAGCCGTGAATTTGGAGAGCTTATAGTGAATAGAGGAGCTGCTTCTCTAAAAATTTTCGCATGGCTCAACACCTGGAAAAATTTTCTGCCAGCATATGTTTGCACAGGTCATAAATACTATATTGCACGGGTCATAGAGACTATTGCACGGGTCATAGAGACTGTATTGCATGGGTCATAAAGACTGTATTGCACGGGTCATAGAGACTGTACTGCACAGGTCATAGAGAATGTACTGCACAGGTCATAGAGACTGTACTGCACAGGTCATAGAGACTGTACTGCACAGGTCATAGAGACTGTACTGCACAGGTCATAGAGACTGTACTGCACAGGTCATAGAGACTGTACTGCACGGGTCATAGTCCCTGTACCGCACGAGTTATAGACACTGTACCGCACGGGTCATAGAGACTATACTACACGGGTCATAGAAACTGTACTGCACGGGTCATAGTACCTGTACCGCACGGGTCATAAACACTGTACCACACGGGTCATAGACACTGTACCACACGGGTCATAGACACTGTACCACACGGGTCATAGACACTGTACCACACGGGTCATAGACACTGTACCACACGGGTCATAGAGACTGTACCACACGGGTCATAGAGACTGTACCACACGGGTCATAGACACTGTACCACACGGGTCATAGACACTGTACCACACGGGTCATAGACACTGTACCACACGGGTCATAGAGACTAGCTTCTAAATCTACCTAAATCAGCTACTCCAGTCAGCTCACAGATATACACAATGTCACAGTGCGCTCTGAAAGTGTTTGTAGCAATTGAAAGAGCTACCAATTGCTGAATTATAGAGTCAGAATTAAAAAGGTAAGTTATAATTGAGTACAAGCAGCACCTGCAGATTTCTCCCATTTGTAGATCCCTGCAATAGAGAGTGAAATATTGTGTATCAAATTGGGGTTTTTAATACTTCTTTCTGCCTCATTGTCGGCGGTGTCGAATTTCTGTGTCAAAAAGTCTGGTTAACTATAATTTGGCCATGCAGCATTTACAAGTGTATTTTGGTTTGGAGGCCCATTCAGCAGTGGCGCCAGCAGCAGCAGAACCTTACCAAACTGGATACATTCTTGCCGCAATTCTTTTATGGACGCGGTTTCTGTTCTTTATATTTT
Source organism: Macrostomum lignano (assembly GCA_002269645.1). Classification (NCBI taxonomy): domain Eukaryota; kingdom Metazoa; phylum Platyhelminthes; family Macrostomidae; genus Macrostomum; species Macrostomum lignano. Next base: position 263,477 of record NIVC01000212.1, on the reverse strand, counting down.
TTAATTTTTTTCAACTTTCAATAGCAAAAAATATTTATAAGTGGCTGTTTGCAGACGAGACTGTAACGTTTGCACCTGCTGGAGAGAGAGAGAGAGAGAGAGAGAGAGAGAGAGAGAGAGAGAGAGAGAGAGAGAGAGAGAGAGAGAGTTGTAAAAGCGCGCAGTTTGTTACAATACACTGTATACAACTCTAATAAACACGGGAGCACCTTGACGCGCCCTGAAGCAAGTGCGCAATTTCACTACTGCCATCACCTCTACTCGCTTCCCTAATCCTTCCCTCTCCTCTCTCCTCTTTCCTCTCTCCTCTCTCCTCTCTCTTTCCTGGCTCCTCTCTCCTCTCTCCTCTCTCCTCTCTCCTCTCTCCTCTCTCTTTCCTCTCCCCAGTCCTCTCCTCTCTCCTCACTCCTCACTCCTCTCTCCTCTCTTCTCTTCTCTTCCCTGTCCTCTCCTCTTTACTCTCCTCTGTCCTCTCCTCTCTCCCCTGTCCTCTCCTCTCTCCTCTCTCCTCTCTCCGCTCTCCTCTCTCCTCTCTCCCCTCCCCTCACTCCTCTCTCCTCTCCTCTCTTCTCTCCCCTGTCCTCTCCTCTCTCCACTCTCCTCTCCTCTCTTCTCTCCCCTGTCCTCTCCTCTCTCCACTCTCCTCTCCTCTCTTCTCTCCCCTGTCCTCTCCTCTCTCCTCTCTCCTCTCTCCTCTCTCCTCTCTCTTTCCTCTCCCCAGTCCTCTCCTCTCTACTCTCTCCTCTCCTCTCTTATCTCCCCTGTCCTCTCCTCTCTCCTCTCTCCTCTCTCCTCTCTCCTCTCTCCTCTCTCCTCTCTCCTCTCTCCTCTCTACTCTCTCCTCTCATCTCTTCTCTCCCCTGTCCTCTCCTCTCTCCTCTCTCCTCTCTCCTCTCTCTTTCCTCTCCCCAGTCCTCTCCTCTCTCCACTCTCCTCTCCTCTCCGTTCTCCCCTTCCCTCTCTCCCTCTATTTTCTATTCAATTTTCACCGTTTCACACCACAGTCGTGAGTCATTTTTTACAGTTGAATTTTATATCGAATGATAGAAGCCAACATTAGCAACACAATTTTATACAAAATATGCTGTCTACATTGCGCTAGAAAAACCTTCTTAATTGTTTGTTTACGAATTATTAAAGTTTATTTTTAATGCACAAAAGAAAAAATGTAATGCAATATGAAATGGACTACAAAAATAATTCATTCATAATGAATAACTTTTACTGTAACTGGGTTAACAATACAATGCCTAATAAATTTGTCAGTATTTTGAAAATTGAAGTTACTGAACTATCGAAAAATGTTTCAATAGCAAAAATAAATAGAAAAAAGAATAACAATTATGAGAGTAAACTGTACAGGACTTGAGTCTTGGTATTCAACTATGATGAAAAAATAGTTTAGTGTACAATTTTTTACACGCATTCAAACAAAAATTATTTGTCGTAATGATAATAAGTAAAAGCACAGTCTAATTGGTTTTTAGAGAGTGAAAACTGATTAGAAAAAATTCATAATTAATTCATACAACTTTATTTTGTCTGCTTTAGCAGGCAGAGTTTAAATTGTAACAAAGTTCAACTTGTTGCCATGGTCACGGGTAGCGGAGAAAAAAAGAAATTGTTTTCGCTATTTTCCTTCGGCCACGGGGAGGCGGCGGTAGCGAAGTTAAGTCCTTCTTCCGTTTCGGTTCTTACCGGGGCGTGACCAGAAAGCTGAAATTGAAAGGAAGAGAGAAAGTTAAAGAAACAAATAGAATTTAAATTCGTGCCCTTTTTGTAATCAACTTATGCGTCTATAGAAGGCAATGATGGGTCTTTGTTATAAATATAAACCTGTTAGTCCTCTTTGTTAGACCTGAGCAAGACCGTTTGCCCAAATCTTATTCTCATATTTCACTCAATGTAAGCTGCTTCAAATTTATTATAATAAGATGAGCAGGCTTAATCTTTAGCATATAAAACAGTGAGTCAAACAGCCTTTGCTGGTCTTTGTTCAATATTTAATTTGAAGTGTCAGTGGCCGCTGAGTAGCCTGTGAGTCTGAGCTCAAATGATGGGGTTTGAATGAGCCGGGAGGGACACTTAAGGTCAGATCAAACACGGAACGGAGCAGCAGCTGCAGCAGACTTCTCTCGTGTCTCCCTGCCTGTCTGTCTGCCTGTCGGTTTGGGCCTACATGGGGACCCCGCCTACATCCATCTATCTGTCCATATAATCAGTTAGAATCTTTGTTCTTATTGCCTTCAAGTAATATTATATATTGTCAGGCTATAATATAACAAAGTCACAGGATTAAACATTAACTAGGGTATATAATCGGGCCCAATATACTCCTCGCAACCCCCTGGGGGCTTTCCATTCGGTTCGGTCTCTCGGTTCGTTTGAGCAGCTCCGCAGCGGGGGGTCAGTTTAAACTGGGCTGGGAGCTGTCACGTGCTCCCACCTCTGCAGTGGCCCCTCCTACAGCTGCTCTTAGATAGATGGTTTTGATGTCAAATTTATATGAGATTTGGTTGCGTCATCATTCATCAACACAAGGGATTATAACTGTATTTTGAGACTCTATTAGTAATCAAATTAAAGATTACTTATAAAGAGAGCAGCTCTCAGTCTTATAGGACTCGAAAGATGGTGTGTGCCACCCGCTGGGCTCAAGTGTGGGGTTGTTAAATTAATAAGGGAAAACTTTGATGCCTGTTATAGCCGCGGGGTGGGGATGCGAGGAGAGCAGGTGCTGCTGAGACGTGGGAGGCAACTTCAAACACTTATGGACCCTCTTTATAGTCTTTGTTTGTCGATAATGCGCTATTATACCGAGAAAAAAGCTTTAAAAGGCGTCGTCACAGACCAATAAGTATAACTTATACACTTATTGGTCTGTGGGCGTCGTATGAGTTGACCAAGTTTTTTAAGGAGGATTACTCTCTAAGTATATATGGCAATTAAAGCTATCCACATTATGTATCCCTTATCCCGATCCCTTGTATGTGTGTGTAAAGTTGTTTACAAACTTTGCAAAAAACACGAACGTGAAGATAAGAGACACTTGAATAACAAAGACTGCCATGCAGACCAGAAGTTTCCAGCGCGCGTTCGTCATTGGGGGGGGGGGTCAACAACTTTGAGCAAACACAGTGCACATAAGCTGCTCAATTAAGGCTTACTAAGAGTCAGTAAAATCTTACTTACACAGTGTAGTATATTCGGTATACACAGAGATATAGCAGTCCCGGAGTCATGCTCGGGATCGGGAGAAGTCCATTGTACATCAATAACGCATCGATTTTCCACGTTCTGTCAGCGCTTTGGGCGACTGTTTCTTCTGCTGATTAAACATGTCTGAAGTTTAATACAAGAAACAACGCAAATATGTAGGTGTTAAACGTGCACAAAATCTATTACCATGTTGCCAAATTAAATACACTTTAGGGTCGGATTGTGTTCTCGTAGATCAACCGATTGGCCTATCGACCAATGAACGAGGACTGAATCAATCAATTTGACTGAAAATTAAGGTGCCTATACAAGTCTACAAATCATTTTGATACTAACCAGACACGCGCAGCTGTACAGACGACGTCGACTTGCGCGGTCGCAGTCGAATCAGTCGAGGCGTTGTTGAGCCGCTACCGACGCCGCCGGAGTTGCCAAGCCGACTTGAGCTGAGGCAGCGCTTAATGATCGGCTGCAGCAGCCTCTGGCGAAGTCGGCCAGCGAAATTCGACGAAGCCGCCGGTGGAGGCGACGCGGTCGGCTTGTTTTTCGGCTTCTCCGGTTGCTCCGGTTGGCCCGCCGGATGACGACGCCGTTGGTGGGTCGGCGGCGATGGCGGCGTCGGCGGCGATGGCGGCTTCTGTTGATGCAGTCGAAGCCGACTTCGTTTGGGCGTCTCGTCGAGCTCGGACCGGCGGCTGCGTCGCAGAGCGGCAACGCTGCGAAACGCGGCAACGGAAGCGCCTGGCCTGCTCAAGCGGAACGTAGACACGGACGAAGTCAGAGCAGAGGCGGCAGTAGCGGCGGCCGGGCGTTGACGGCGCGAATAGAACGACGGCAACTGCGAGGCCGGTCGCCATTCAAAGGCTCCTTCGTCGCCGTCGGTCGTCATTTCGACATCTTCGACGTCGTTATTGCTAGGGTCAACGAATCGCAAGCCGAAAGTGCTCAGCGCTCGTCGCTTATCAGCCTCGATCTGGGCTAGCAGCGAGTGCAGCAGGCATTCGGTTCGGGCTTCGCTGCGCTCGGCGCTCGGGTACCAGGGCTGGAGGTGGAGCATGGCTTAGGCTACCGGATCTTATTGTAAGGCTTGCAGGGTCAATTCGGTGCGATTTTGCCGGCAAGGGGTCACGGCTTTCTTGGGCGGGGCAGTGGCGGCCTTTTTGTAGGCCAACCCAAGATGACGCCCCGCGGGGAGTTGGGTGGGGGAGGGTCCGGCCCAGTTGGGAGGGCTTGCCCCAGGCGGGGCGGCACGCGCCCATTGGCTGTCGCGAATTGGTGGCGAGAGGGAGCGGCCTGCTGATAAGAGAAGGGGACCAAACACGCGGCATGGGGCCACGTGACTTAGTAAACCGTCTTTAAAGCGTTTGTGTGCGTCTGACGCATCCTTTTTCCTCTACTTGCAGTAGTTCAAATTGCATGCTGTGCTAAATTGAGTTTCATGGCAATAATCGTTTTGAATTGCCTTAAAAAAACATTGCCTTCCTTAGTAAACTGTTTTATTTTAAAGTCAACCAATGTTTATTTGTTTTTACGATTTGTTAAACACACAAACCATATTTTGCACCTTAAAATACAGCAACTATGCGTTTGTTCCCCAGGTTGATTGACAAGTTTATCAGGCTATGCTCACACGAAAAGCTAACCGGAGAGCAAATCCTTTTTTCTAGACTAGTTTTTCTGATCGGAATTGTCAATGGCGAACCACATTTAACGCTATGTGTGCTCTAGAAAGCATATAACGTTATATTTACACTATCGATGCGACAGATATACACCATAGACTATGTAGACTATGATGAATTAAATGAAGTTTATGTATATGATATAATGAGCCACATAATAGCATCCGGTTCCCATCCGGTTCCCATCCGGTTCCCATCCGGTTCCCATCCGGTTCCCATCCGGTTCCCATCCGGTTCCCATCCGGTTCCCATCCGGTTCCCATCCGGTTCCCATCCGGTTCCCATCCGGTTCCCATCCGGTTCCCATCCGGTTCCCATCCGGTTCCCATCCGGTTCCCATCCGGTTCCCATCCGGTTCCCATCCGGTTCCCATCCGGTTCCCATCCGGTTCCCATCCGGTTCCCATCCGGTTCCCATCCGGTTCCCATCCGGTTCCCATCCGGTTCCCATCCGGTTCCCATCCGGTTCCCATCCGGTTCCCATCCGGTTCCCATCCGGTTCCCATCCGGTTCCCATCCGGTTCCCATCCGGTTCCCATCCGGTTCCCATCCGGTTCCCATCCGGTTCCCATCCGGTTCCCATCCGGTTCCCATCCGGTTCCCATCCGGTTCCCATCCGGTTCCCATCCGGTTCCCATCCGGTTCCCATCCGGTTCCCATCCGGTTCCCATCCGGTTCCCATCCGGTTCCCATCCGGTTCCCATCCGGTTCCCATCCGGTTCCCATCCGGTTCCCATCCGGTTCCCATCCGGTTCCCATCCGGTTCCCATCCGGTTCCCATCCGGTTCCCATCCGGTTCCCATCCGGTTCCCATCCGGTTCCCATCCGGTTCCCATCCGGTTCCCATCCGGTTCCCATCCGGTTCCCATCCGGTTCCCATCCGGTTCCCATCCGGTTCCCATCCGGTTCCCATCCGGTTCCCATCCGGTTCCCATCCGGTTCCCATCCGGTTCCCATCCGGTTCCCATCCGGTTCCCATCCGGTTCCCATCCGGTTCCCATCCGGTTCCCATCCGGTTCCCATCCGGTTCCCATCCGGTTCCCATCCGGTTCCCATCCGGTTCCCATCCGGTTCCCATCCGGTTCCCATCCGGTTCCCATCCGGTTCCCATCCGGTTCCCATCCGGTTCCCATCCGGTTCCCATCCGGTTCCCATCCGGTTCCCATCCGGTTCCCATCCGGTTCCCATCCGGTTCCCATCCGGTTCCCATCCGGTTCCCATCCGGTTCCCATCCGGTTCCCATCCGGTTCCCATCCGGTTCCCATCCGGTTCCCATCCGGTTCCCATCCGGTTCCCATCCGGTTCCCATCCGGTTCCCATCCGGTTCCCATCCGGTTCCCATCCGGTTCCCATCCGGTTCCCATCCGGTTCCCATCCGGTTCCCATCCGGTTCCCATCCGGTTCCCATCCGGTTCCCATCCGGTTCCCATCCGGTTCCCATCCGGTTCCCATCCGGTTCCCATCCGGTTCCTGGATAAGAGTCTGTAGAGTCGTCCATAGAGTCCGTAAAGTCGGTCCACATGTCGGCTTTGTTGTAGTCGTCGCCGCTATTCGGCTGCCCGGCCTTCCACAGCTCCGGCATGAAGGGGACGCCGCAGGCCTGCCAGTACCAGGTGCCGGAGTAGAAGGTGCCTGTCCTGTAACCGCCAATAAAGTAGGCCCTGCCACCATTGACGCTGGTCGTAGGTCGTAGTTTGCAACGAACATGCAAAACAAGGCTAGTCGACGGAGGGACCAGCAAAGAGATTGCTAGTACAAAGACCGGTCGGATAAGTGAAAGAGCAGATAGGGCCTATATTGACGTATTGACGTGAGCTCACATGAAAACCAAATGTCCAGAATTCTGTACGGCCATCCGGAACCGTCGCCTGCCAGTGCGAATAATTAACGAAACAAAGACTTTCTAATCGCCAGGCATGTACAATCTCTATGCCTTAGGGGTTTGGCCCTCATGGGGGAGAATCACACGACAACCCACCGGCCAATTTTAATGTACCAAAAGCCCCAAATGAATGTGGCTTTTGAATTTTCACTCACTTGTTTTGGGATGTGCTGTGAAAGGACTTTGGACAGATTTAGAATGACAAAATATTATTAGAAAAGTCCGCTTAATCTCTCATTGATATTTTAATGGGTAATAGCTTTCTTAAAAATACAAATAAACAGCAATATATGATTGGGTGATATATGTTAGCAGTTTATTTCTGGAGGCAAATGTTAAAATACTAAATAAATTGGGTTTATCACTATAATGGCTGATCAACGTACAGATCACAGTCAGTATTAGTAAAAAAATTACGAGCGTAGTGCGTACTCGAGAGTATAAAAAAGAATATTGATTTGGTTCACTTTATCGCAAAATTGAAAATATTGAAAACTTTACCAGTTAGCTTTCGCAGGCTTCGTGATGATTAGTGATAATCGAAAGTTGAATATATACGATCGCAGTTGAATATTTCATAGTAAGAAATCAACTAAGCTTAGATAGAAAGTATGAAAAGTAAAGAAGTTAAAATTAATGACGATAAAAATCTTAAAATAGTTTTTAGATTAGTTTAACATTATTTATTCTGAAATCACACTAACTCTCATGTTAGCTAATCAAAATATAGAAAAAGCATCGCAGATAAACAAAAAAATAAAAGTACAGTTACTGAAAACTAAACAAATGAATAAATTATTTTCATAAATACTGGCAAAAAATCTAACAAAATTTGATAGTACAAAACAAAGCAAAAAATTATTTAAGATTTTTAATGTAGCGTAAACATATCGAATGAAACCATGACTCTATTTCATTTGCTTTGATTTCATTCCTAGATCTAATTTAAGCGAATGACAAAACAGCGGCAGCTATCCCAATATGTATTGAATTCTATATCAGTCTATCGCAGGCACCATGCACACAACAGGGGGAAATAGTCCCTGATCATAAGCACTGAACGCTAGAGTTTAACGCCAAATTAGCGTCGATTTTTGTAACTTTCGGTTGCGAACTTGCGAAGAACACTTTGACCTTCCTAGATGGGTCCCCTATTTCTGCTAAGCACTAGTTGAGACGTAGGCAGTACATGTATCTACTCCCCATCCTAATGCGAGTCTATCAGCTTTATTGTTTTTAGGAAGTCGAAAGGTCTGTTCGTCATCTAAATTTTGCTAGACCTTGACCGATACGCTTGGTAGGAAGCATAATTGTAGCCTTTTGAAAAATAAATAAAAAAGTCTACTGAAGTATGTTCAGTCAAGTGCACAGTTTTAGCTAGTCACCCCGCTGCGACTCGTCATGATTCGCGCCTGTGGAACCCGGATCCCCATTCCGCTGTCGCATGCTGCGTCTGGCCCAGCGAAGCACTTTGCTCAGCTTCCTCTGGGCGGCGTCCATCTTCTCCGAGGCGCTGTTTCGAGCCGAACTGTCAAACCGGATGCCGGCGATCTCGGAGTTGACGAGGCTGGCGCTGCCGAGCAGCTCCTCCTCGATGTCGTCTTCGATTGTCTCGACTCTCTGGCTGCGGATCAGATGGCGCTTCTGTCGAAACTGATTCGCCTGTCTAATTAGAAAATCTTCGTGATCCTTGCCCAGGCTTCGCGATACCTGGACATTGCGGCACAGCTGGCATGAAGAGCAGCTTCTTTTGGGATCCTCAGCTGGATTCCACTTCGAGCATCTGTTAATATCAAAGCATTTCACGTGGTCTTTGGCCTCCTTTTGAGTCTCCTTGTTCTGTCTGCAGTGCTTGCAGGCAGAGCAGCTATTGTACTGGTGATCCACGTCTAACACAAGTGGCTTTATCCGTTTTGCTTCAAAATGACGCGAAAAGTAAAAGTATAAATTTGAAATGATGCCAAGGATGTTGAACGGTGGAGGCAATGGATTGAGGCGGCAGAAGTCGAGCAGCAGTTCGTGCCGCATGGCCAGCCAAATCAGCTGCGAGCGGCGCTCGAATCGGCTGACCGAGTTGCTGAACTTGGCAATCAGCATGTTGAACATGACGAGATTAACTATGAGTAAGAAAACCGGCAGCAGGTATCTAGCAAAGATTGTTATGCCGAGTGGATAGTAGCAGCCGTCAATGGTTCGTTCACCGTCCTTTGGCTCGCATTCGTACAGCTTCTCCAGCTGTAGCTCACCAAATGCTGTCAGCAGCGGCCTCGTGTAAATTTCAAACAATGTCTCCAAGCTTCTGTGCTTCGTTTTGCCACCGAATGCGTCTTCAAAGCTGTACTGACCGACTGTCAAGGTGGCTATGAAGACTGCGCCAAAAGAGAGGATTAGTATGGTCAGTATGATGACAAACGGCAGCAAGTCGCGATAGAAAATCTGAGGCATAATGACCACGTTGGTGCCTATTGGACGCGAGTAGCGCAGAGTTTTCATAAATTTGGCACTGGCCAACAGGAGCGCGACTGACATGAGCATCTTGAAGAGGAAGTGACCGTAGATGCCGGACTGATTGCCGACTATTGTCGCATCGTCGTCATACATGGTGCCTCTCTCGCGGCCACTAAAAAACTTTACAAAAAAGGCTGCGAGCAAGAAGATGATATTCAGCTGATCGTAAATATTCCAGGCATCAAAAAAGTACGATCTGTGCCCTTCTCCAGGTGTTGTGTATCGGATTCGCCATTCGTGAAATTCCTGTAGAATGAACGAGATCAGGTAAACCACAAGAATAAAGTCTAACGAGCTCCAGTTGACCGATGGCATTACAAGAGAAGCTATGAGCAGTGATATGTAGAGAAGGGTGGTCGTGGCGTAGCACAACAGGGTACGCTTCGGGCAGGTGACGTATCTCAGGAAGTTCATGCCACACCCTTTGTCACTTTCGCTTGCGGAATCCGGTGAAGAATTTGAACGAAGATAATCAAGCTTTTCTTCGAAAATATCGGCTTTCTTGGCGCTCGAGTATTGCGGTCGCTGACGCCAGATCTTTTGCACCAGTTCCTGGATGCATTCTGCTCCGTACAGACTCTCCCTTTCGGACTTCCTGATCAGCTCGAGTGTGGAAAACTTTCGCCACCTCGAATCGTTTTTCCTCGCACTTTGCTTAGTCGTACTTTTAGGTATCAGATGTCTTGAGCTTGGCAGCCGTCCACTAGTTCCGGTACTGTCGACGCCAATCATCTTGCCAAGCATGTACGTAAAGACTAAGTCCGCTTCGCTGTCAGTGGAGCCACGGATCAGGGCATCGATGGCATTTAGGGCGATCTTCGATGCAAACGCCTTAATGCCCTTCAACTCGGCATTGGTATTCCCGTATCGGGTAGTAATTAATGAGGCTCTCCTGTTCTATCATACGATTGCAGCGAACAATGGCGGCAAGGGACATTGGGATCATGTCAAACTGACGGGTGATCAGCAGCGCTTTAGCCATGCAGGGCCGACCTGTGCTGATGGCTACGGCAACCAGCGACAGCTCTTTAAAATACTTGGTGGGCTTGCCTAGTTTGCATTGAAAAATTCTACCATTGTCGAGATAGGAGAACAATGGCGTGTCGCAGTATTCTCTATTCGGAGAGCAGCATGGATCTAATACAATGGATAAGTCCCCTTTTAAAATCTGCCAACGGTCTTTCCGTGGTCTTAGAAAGCCTTTGTGAATATTTTGCTCGGCAATGTCACAGAAAAACTCGACAATTTCAGTGTCGGACAATAGCTCTCCCAGATTTCTTTTCCTATTTTCACTCGGCTTACGCAGCTCCTTGCGCAGCAATGAGGAGTGCAGCAGAGCTCTGTACTGAGTAGCGCTATCGTTTTCAAAGCACATTTACATGACTGCTTTCACTGTCATCTCTTTCAGCTGGTCGCATTGATTTAGAAATGTTTCTTCTTTTTTCTTGAACAGGCGCCACGCCGCCAGGAGCTCTTCGTCAGCCTCCCGCTCTGTGAGAGCGTCTTGGTGATTTTCGCAGTCGCCGTCGCAGAAGTCCAGAGCACATTTTACACTATCCACACTCCTGGCATACTCTAGCACCCACGACATACCGTTAGGTCCCAAGCCATCGTTTGCGGAGCCAATCTGCTTATAGGCTTGCAAGATTGCATCTCGACTTTGGGGTCGTTCAAATGCCAGATCAGTGCACGTCTTGCCGTCCCTAAAAATAACCGATTATTTAGTTAGCATATTATTTTATTGGCTAAGAAATCGATTACAGGCCGTGTAAATAAAGTGAGAATTTGCTTACTAAGAGCATCGGCTGCTCAAATTCTGCGTTTCTGATTGCAATAAAGAAAACTCTTTGAGCAAGAGGCCAAAGAATAATAGGAACGATGGATTTGTTCACAATTGGTAGGTGTATACGTTTTTAGTAGGAGTTGCATCACAAATTGCAGTTTGCGACAGTACAAGCTACGTTCATGTATATACACTGTGGTAGAGAAGGACGCATGACTATAGATTCTACCCTATAACCATAACCACGATTTATTCAGACTGACGCCTAAAAAGTCAAATAGAAACTCTGTAATTAATTTTATTTTATTCGTGGTAAATTGAAGACTTCGACCAAGTCTGGGCCAATTCTCACTTTATTCGCACGGTCTGAAAAATCAGTAGATCAAACAAAAGTCTCACTTGGTACAGTCTAGCAGGCTGAACCGCTCTTTCAGCAGGTAGGCGACACTATCTACGTGTCCACCTTTGCAAGCAAAGTGCAAAGCCGTCCACAGGCCGTAGGGAAACGGTCTCTGGCGCGAACTGCGAGGAGCATCCGGACCGTCGATGGGACCGCCGAGTATTGTCTGCGACGCGAAGGTGGTCCGCTTGTATTTGTACAGCTCCAGGATGCAGCCTTGTCTCTGGGCGTACTGCGCAAGGTAATTGTAAAGGCTGTCACTAGCCTTGATGCAGCCAAGCCTGGCGCAGATGTGAGCAACGTCCATGCCGTATGAGTTTTTTAGTAGCGACCGGAACTTGATACCAAACATTTCGCAATAGAAGCGCAGTTCATCTAGAATAGTCTCGGCAGCTTTAACGTCCGGTTCTGCTGTCTCGGATGTCCAGTGTTGAGCAATCGATTTGATTAACAAGAAGAGCGGTGTATTGTACTTGAAGTCCTCAAGCTGGGCATCCACTCGAATCTTGTCATCCCTCAGCCTCTTTAGAGCAGTTTCGGCTAAGCAGAATTTCTGACATTTCTCGCAGTACTCGGTTGAACACATCAGGTGAAGTAAATTCTGTCTGTTCTCGCTCTTGTGATTTAAAATGTCTTCGCAATGAGTCTTGGAACAGTTAACGAGCAGGAAGTATAGCAAGTGGAGGAATATTTTCTCAGTTCGTCTCTCAAGGAGGCACTCGGTCGTTTGTTCCTGTTGGCAGAACTTTGCGTTGCACATGCCTGCCGCTCGAAGCAGAGCATTCTCTCTCTGCTTGTTGCATCTGCTCAGTAGTCTCCTGCACTGCTTATTGGCAGAGTCAGCGTCTAACCCAGCCAGACTGCCTTCGATCTTCTGCGTCAAGGTTTCGACCAAGTCCAGATGACCCGAACTGATCGCCAGAATCAGCGGCGTGTCGCCGTTCTCGTCGGTCAAATCATCGGTTGCGTCATAGTTTTTTAAGTTCTCGACAGCCTTCGCCTTTGCTTCCTCGATCATCGCCTTTGCTTCCTCGATCACATTCGAGTCGGCCTTCTTCTCGGCGTAAATTAGCACCTGCAGCGAGCTGATTAGATCCTTAGAGTGGGCTGAAATATTCAAAAAAGTTTTCTACTAGTACTCCTTTAGCGTACTACTTGCAATGAGTAGTGCAGTTAGTAGGTGTGCAGTTTCATGAGTATCTAAAAGGTTTAATATATTTTCTAAAAATAGATCATTTTCAGTTTCAGTCTAGAAGCCGGTCACTAGTTCCATAAAAATCATTTAAAATCATTTACTTCGTAGAATCTCTTATATATTGTAGAACCATTTATGATCGTTAAAATTCACAGAGAACCATTGAGAACAACTAAGACTCACTGAGAATCGTTGAGAATCACAGAGACTCACAGAGACTTACAGATACTCACAGAGACTCACAGAGACTCACAGAGACTCACAGAGACTCACAGAGACTCACAGAGACTCACAGAGACTCACAGAGACTCACAGAGACTTACAGATACTCACAGAGACTCACAGAGACTCACAGAGACTCACAGAGACTCACAGAGACTCACAGAGACTCACAGAGACTCACTGACACTCATTAAGACCCTCTACTTGTACATTAAGAAACCATACTACACGCAGTGCATAGGATCAAATCCTAATAAAAGTTTGAGTATAAACTTACCCAGAATTTTCTGCAGCTTCTCAGACATTTTTCTGGCCAGAACTCTACAAATTACAATTACAAATTCCGCGAGTGTGCTTGGCTTTTTTCGTAACTCGTTTTTTCTCTTTTTGACTAATTTATATTCATGTAATCGAAAAAGACAGCCATAAAAAGCACGAGTCGCGAGTTACCCCATAAAACCTATCCAAATTTCTATTGTTCTGGTAGCTCAACTCAGCACAGCAGCCAAGGCTCTGCCGCATCTCCGACTCTTGCTCGGGGCATACGAGACTGTGCAGAGCACAGAAATTAGACAGCAAAGTGTGCTTCTTTGAGACAAAAATTGCTACCGACTAATTTAGACTAAGCTATAAAAAAGCAAACATTTTTATAGTGCATCTATGCGTAAACAAGATGGAATAGACAAACAGTTTTCTCTGCCCTGCATCTCTCAGCTGAATAGCGGACTGAGTAAGCCAGTGGTTAAACGCGTCTCAGAGTGCAGGGGTTCGATTCCGTACGCGGGTTGTCGTGCGATTCACAATTCACAGTTTACCACTGACCTCAGCTACCTCGGCTACAAACTGTGCACAAGTTGCACTCTAATCAGTCTGGCTAGAGCCTACTGCTAGCCTAGATAGACCAAGCAACAAATGCCTATGAGCTATAGCTAATTGGACAAGATTCTGTACTGTCAGTTGCTATGGGCGATGGGGCTTCAGCGTACTGTACACTCATTCCCGAAAATTCCCCAGTTTCCGTTTCGAGCTCATCCCCCCCCCTTGCGTCGAATCCTGACTAGAGTGTTGAAAGGGTAAGCGACTGGGAAGAGACCCTTTCGAGTCCTGTCCTACGCACTGCCCTAATCCCGTCCACCTCCCTTATCTCTCATCCTCGCGCCGTCCATCCCACCTCAACTTGGTCCTACGCTCCTACACAGTGAGCAAACTGCAACTTACTTAAGTCTTAGCCCCCCCCCCCTATTCGCATTGCATTGCTGTGCATAGATCTTGCCGCAATCTGCAATAGTCGTGGCTTTATATAGTTGATTGAAAAAAAAATTTATTCTACGATCAATTATTGATTGAGCTCAAGAATGTCTACTGGTGAGTCTGTTTTGTTATAAATAGTATTGCATAACATTCTAGTAGATCAGCTGACTGTTCTAGTAGATCAGCTGACTGTTCTAGTAGATCAGCTGACTGTTATAGTAGATCAGCTGACTGTTATAGTAGATCAGCTGACTGTTATAGTAGATCAGCTGACTGTTCTAGTAGATCAGCTGACTGTTATAGTAGATCAGCTGACTGTTCTAGTAGATCAGCTGACTGTTATAGTAGATCAGCTGACTGTTCTAGCTGATCAGCTGACTGTTCTAGTAGATCAGATTACTGTTCTAGTAGATCAGCTGACTGTTCTAGCGGATCAGCTGACTGTTATAGTAGATCAGCTGCTGTTCTAGTAGATCAGATTACTGTTCTAGTAGATCAGATTACTGTTCTAGCAGATCAGCTGCTGTTCTAGTAGATCAGATTACTGTTCTAGTAGATCAGATTACTGTTCTAGTAGATCAAATTACTGTTCTAGTAGATCAGCTGCTGTTCTAGTAGATCAGATTACTGTTCTAGTAGATCAAATTACTGTTCTAGTAGATCAGCTGACTGTTCTAGTAGATCAGCTGCTGTTCTAGTAGATCAGCTGACTGTTCTAGTAGATCAGCTGGCTGTCCTAGCAGATCAGCTGCTGTTCTAGTAGATCAGATTACTGTTCTAGTAGATCAGATTACTGTTCTAGTAGATCAGATTACTGTTCTAGTAGATCAGATTACTGTTCTAGTAGATCAGCTGCTGTTCTAGTAGATCAGCTGACTGTTCTAGTAGATCAGCTGACTGTTATAGTAGATCAGCTGACTGTTCTAGTAGATCAGCTGGCTGTCCTAGCAGATCAGATGCTACACAGACCCGGCAGAGAGCACAATTAAATCCCCAACAAATTGTCTATGAAACGCAAAAACAGGTGGCGAAGACTCAACACTCTGGCAGAAGGTCGGCCCTGTCCAGGAGCTGGCAACGACCCGTTGCAGACGGCTGTACACCAAGGAGACGGCGAACGATCTGGTGCTGGTGCACTACAAGAACAATTTCTACGCTATGAACGCCTGGTGCCCTCATCAGAGTTGGTGCATTGCGTACTTTTGTGTTGTGTATTGTGCTATATCCTATGTCACATATCATGTCTCATTCTGCGTCACATATTGAGTCATATGTGTTACATTTTGAGTCTTATCATGTGTCAAAACCTGTCACATATTAGATCACATGCATCATTTTATGTCACATATTAAGTCACATCCTGTGTCACATATTGAGTCACATCCTGTGTCACATATTGAGTCATATCCTGTCACATATTGATTCACATCCTGTGTCACATATTGAGTCACATCCTGTGCCACATATTGAGTCACATATTGAGTCATATCCTGTGTCACATATTGAGTCACATCCTGTGTCACATATTGAGTCACATCCTGTGTCACATATTGAGTCACATCCTGTGCCACACCTGTGTCACATATTGAATCATATTGTTTGCGTCACATTTGAGTCCCATCCTGTGTCACATCCTGTGTCACATATTGAGTCACACCCTGTGTCAAATATTGAGTCACATCCTGTGTCACATATTGATTCACATCCTGTGTCACATATTGAGTCACATCCTGTGTCACATATTGATTCACATCCTGTGTCACAT
The DNA here is from genome assembly GCA_002269645.1 of Macrostomum lignano. Taxonomy (NCBI): domain Eukaryota; kingdom Metazoa; phylum Platyhelminthes; family Macrostomidae; genus Macrostomum; species Macrostomum lignano. Next base: position 247,571 of record NIVC01000212.1, on the reverse strand, counting down.
ATTGAGTCACATCCTGTGTCAAATATTGAGTCACATCCTGTGTCACATATTGAGTCACATCCTGTTTCACATATTGATTCACATCCTGTTTCACATATTGATTCACATCCTGTGTTACATATTGAGTCACATCGTGTCACATCCTGTGTTACATATTGAGTCACATCCTGTGTCACATATTGAGTCACATCCTGTGTCACATCCTGTGTTACATATTGAGTCACATCCTGTGTCACATATTGAGTCACATCCTGTGTCACATATTGATTCACATCCTGTGTCACATATTGAGTCACACCCTGTGTCAAATATTGATTCACATCCTGTGTCACATATTGATTCACATCCTGTGTCACATATTGATTCACATCCTGTGTCACATATTGATTCACATCCTGTGTCAAATATTGATTCACATCCTGTGTCACATATTGATTCACATCCTGTGTCACATATTGATTCACATCCTGTGTCACATATTGAGTCACATCCTGTGTCACAAGATCAGTATAGCAGCATGGAAAATTTTTTTCTCCGATTCTAGCTCAAGAGTCACGTGGCGGCGGGTCACTGTAAACTTGCAACGCCAATATCCTTAATGGAAAAACTTTCTCATGAATAGCAGAAGGGATCAACTCACAGAGTCTTTGGCTTCCCATAAATCTTTAGATCCTACTAGGAGATAAGTCTTCTTAAACCTAATCCACTCGATCGAAATGCTGTCACACTTTGCTCGGATAAAATTCCTATTTTTTTTACACAGGCGGCCCTCTATTCCACGGAGACATCGAAGAGTACAGAGGCAAGTGCTCCATCGTGTGCCCATGGCACGGCTACGCTATCTGCCTGCAAGACGGCTCAACTACTTACGGTCTGCAGGTTAGTAGCATGAGTAGTTCACTTTGACAATTTCTAAAATTTTCCTACATTCCTGATCAACATCTTCGGCTCTTATCAACTGACAGCCACCTCACTCCTCCGGCTCTTATCAGCTGACAGCCACCTCATTCCTCCGGCTCTTATCAGCTGACAGCCACCTCATTCCTCCGGCTCTTATCAGCTGAAAGCCGCCCCATTCCTCCGGCTCTTATCAGCTGACAGCCACCTCATTCCTCCGGCTCTTATCAGCTGACAGCCACCTCATTCCTCCGGCTCTTATCAGCTGACAGCCACCCCATTCCTCCGGCTCTTATCAGCTGACAGCCGCCCCATTCCTCCGGCTCTTATCAGCTGACAGCCACCTCATTCCTCCGGCTCTTATCAGCTGACAGCCACCTCATTCCTCCGGCTCTTATCAGCTGAAAGCCGCCCCATTCCTCCGGCTCTTATCAGCTGACAGCCACCTCATTCCTCCGGCTCTTATCAGCTGACAGCCGCCCCATTCCTCCGGCTCTTATCAGCTGACAGCCACCTCATTCCTCCGGCTCTTATCAGCTGACAGCCACCCCATTCCTCCGGCTCTTATCAGCTGACAGCCACCTCATTCCTCCGGCTCTTATCAGCTGACAGCCACCCCATTCCTCCGGCTCTTATCAGCTGACAGCCACCTCATTCCTCCGGCTCTTATCAGCTGACAGCCACCTCATTCCTCCGGCTCTAATCAGCTGACTTCAAAATCTACCCCAGTTTTTGTTTAACTTCTCTCGAATTTCAGCAAGAAACATTCGAGTGCAAGGTTGAGGCCGGGCAACTGTTTGTTAAGTGCCCGTTCGAGATTTCACTGAAGCCGGTGCTCAAACAAGGGTGAACCTGCAGCCTGCAGGTTGTTAAACTCTTTCTAAAATTATCTAGACTACCTAGTAGACAATATTAACGATTGAATTCGAAATTTTAAGTGGCAGTTCAGCACCTAGCTTTTAATTGGTCATTGTCCGCCAATAGCTACCTGAATTACTTACCTAGAGCGCGTTATAACTTAGCACCGCGCAATGAATCCTGACACAACGCTACTGTTTTTAAGGGACTCCGATATTGAAAAGGAGTTTTTGTGAGCTGGCATGCATATGTAGCTATTTGTAATCTAGCATTAAATACACTTTTTATGAGCACAAAAAAACATTTTTCTTCCCTATCTCGCTGATGCATTCTGCGATGAAAGTGTTTTTGCTAGGGCTTGCAGGTTTGATGCTTTTGATACGCCTCGTCTTGTTGCTAGGGACGCCATGGTTGCTGCCATGCTTTCCAAGTTTGTTGCCAGGGCCTCTAGGTAGATTACTTGGGGCTCCAGGCTTGTTGCTAGGGGAATGAAGTGTTGCTAGGGTCACTAAGTTTGTTGCTATGGACAACAGGAAGGACTAAAAATTGCGCACGTTAAAGTACAAACTTCACAATTTTTAGCCTTCAGAGCCAATAAATCTTAGTCAAGAGGCAAATAACGCATTTTGTATGCTACACTGAGCAAGAAAGAGTAAATGAAGAGATGGTAGCTAAGCAAGTCAGTTTATAAATATATTTAATAATAAAAAAGTAAGGATGGGTTGGGTTCAAACTTCTGAGGCTAAGAATAATATTTTGTTTATTACTCGTTCGACAAAACTGAATTTCTTGAACTAGACAGGAAGGCGACACTAA